>JAWWLW010000300.1:1236371-1259175 GCA_035041385.1 Myiothlypis coronata | reverse complement strand
CACCTTCACCTCCACCTTCCCCTCCACCGTCACCTCCACCTTCATCTTCACCTTTCACCTTCATCTTCACATTCACCTTCACCTTCACCTCCACCATCACCTTCACCTTCACCTCCACCTCCACCTTCACCTCCATCTCCACCTCCACCTCTACCTCCACCTCCACTTCCACCTTCACCATCACCTTCACCTTCACCTCCAGCTGCTGCTCTTCACACCCCTGTGCTCCTTGGGCATTCTCCATCCCAGCTCTGCATCTTGTTTTAATCCCAGTTTGCAGCTGCAGGGATGTTCAGCCTGGAGAAGGCTCCAGGCAGAGCTCAGAGCCCCTGGCAGGACCCAAAAGGGCTCCAGGAGAGCTGGAGAGGCACTGGGGACAGGGGATGGAGGGCAGGGTTAGGTGGGACATTGGTAGCAGCAGCACACCTGGCTCTGCTGGAGCTGCACCTGATCCACACCAGCGCTGGCAGTGACACCCAAGGACATCAGCAGGGCAGGAGCAAATCAGATCCAAAGTTAATAATTTAATTTCCAGCACACAGAGAAAACTGAGAGGGCTGGATGGATATGGACCTAAGAACTCGCTGTGCTGGGACTGAGCATTTCCACCCTGCAGCTTCTGCAGGAGCTCACTTTCCTTGAGAAGGCTCTCCTCAGAAGGCAGCCTGTGATTTTTAGATATTTTTAAATTTATTACAGGAAACCCCCTCTCCTAGGCAAGCTCAGCATTCACAAACTGCAATCAATAACCTCTCCTGGAGTGAGCACTGCTCAGCCTAGGGATGGACTTTATGGGTGCTCTGCATCTTTATTGTGAATGAAACATCCTTGGCCACTGCTGAGCCAGGGTCTGGCTATTTGTTAAAGCCTCTCCAGCTTTATCACATCACCTGGAACCTCACTGAAATGGCAGCTCAGGGTCCTTCTGGAAAGGCTGAGCATCAGGGAAAATCAGGGCTCACAAATCAACATTTTCCCTTCAGAGGTTCCTCTTGGATATAAAAAGGCACAGAGTGGTTCAGGGGATTTTAGGAATGACTCAGCCCCAGAGTTCCAGCTCTTTATGGGGAGATTTTGGTGACAAACAGAGCAGTTGGGTCAGGGGAATTTAGGAATGACTCGGCCATAAGTTCCAGCTGATTATGAGGAGGTTTTGGTGACAAACAGACCTTGGGGAAAGGCTGAGCAATCTCATTCTCCAGTGAAATTCCACACACGCTCATGGCACGGAGCCCTTGCAAAGCTGGCATGGCCATTAACCCCTGGGCACACCAAGCATTCCCCGATGGCATCACCAGGTGTGAATCACCCAGCTGCCTGGGACGAGCTCTGGGAACTGCACATTGTGTAGCTGCTTCTTTGATTTGAATAAATAACTGTGAAAACAAAGGTCTTGTTTATTAGTTTTCATCCCATAATAATTTCTTTACCTTGCACGAGCCAGCTAAGTCCCGTTTTTCACTTACCCACACTAATTTTGGCATTTGCAAATGTCGACATCCCGGTTAGAGACAACAACAAATTGCTTAAAAATCATCTCATCCTTTAAAAGAATTCTCCTCTTTGCTCTGCTGCATTGATGTTAAATGCTCGCTGCGTGTAAGGATGCCTAAACTCATTAAACATTTTTCAAGGCCGGTTTTGACCTGAATATGCCTCATAGCAGGATTTAGAGCTGCCTTTGACTTCTTGCTGAAACCCAGGAATCCAGTTTATCCTGCAGTTTTCCCAACCTGTCCCAGGTATTTGTGGCCAGCAGCATCTCCCTGTCCCCCGAGGTCTGCCGGTGTCCAGAGGGATTAAAAATGCTGAGGTGGCTCAGGGAATCCCAGAAAATGCTGAGTGGGAAGGGATCCACAAGGATCATCAGAACACTGTTGAGTGCTTCCACGGTGGGAATTACTGACTGGGAAAATCCTGGCATTCCTGACATTGCAGTGAGTTTGTCACCACAGGTAATGAGAAGCCCGGCTGGCGATTTGCTGCTGGGACAGAGAAGGATCCTCAGCTGGGGACTGTCCCCAGTCACTGCTCCCTGCCCTCCTCTGTTATCAGTGGCACTCTAACGCTGCCTTATCTCACAGCACTCTTGTGAAGCTTAATTAACTAATTAATCTTTCAGAGAATTGTGATAGTCATAGATAAAAGACACGGGGCAAAGTATCTATTACCGCTTCCTTGGCTATCGACAATAACGTCGTTATTAACTCCCGAGAGCTCTCCAGGATTCAAACCTTTGTTTACCGAGGATATTGCCAGATTTTCAGGCTTTTAACAAAGCAGTTTGTGAAATTCTGAGCTGTTCCTGGGGCCTGCAGAGTGGGGAATCCACACCTTTGGCATCACTTGGGATCCCGGGCCACATCCTGGTGCTCCGTGGGCAAGGTGGGCAGTGAGCCAGGTCAAGGTGTTCCTCCCCATCCTGTTATGGATGTGTGACACCGTGTTTTTTAATTGCAACGAGCACATGTAATTAGTAGTGGGTTTAGGGAGAAGAGCTGCCTGTCACTTGCATGGGTTTCCCTGCAGGACTGTGTGTGCTGCCACACAGGATTCCCAGCACGTCGCTTCTGCGGCCCTTCCTGAGCCGTGCCTCTGGCACAACCCTTATCCCAGAGAACGGAAATTAAGGAATGGTCGTTTTCCAAACTAGGATGCTTATCCTTTTGCTTTTGCCCCCAGATTAATCTCCATGTGGGCAGTTTCCATGGCCAGGAGGAGAGGCAGCAGTGTGAGTGTTGTCATGAAGGTGAGAGCTGAGTGAAAATCGTTCTTCCCTGGAAGGATAATGGGATGCTAACAGGGGACAGTGGGATATGGATTGGTGGGGCTGACAGGAGGGAATGAGGTCTTGGGTTTGGGATCAAACCAGATGTCAGCGAGGACAGCACAGTCACCAAATGGGCTGATGGCATCTCCAGGGTCAGGGCTCCAGGCTCCTGTTTCCTGTGCAGCCCTGCATTCCTGGGATGCTGAAACCCTGCCTTGGAAAGAACTTGCAGGGAACGCTGAAGAAATGGGGGATCACACCTGAGGAACGGGCAGGTTTGACATGCTGGGGAGGATGAACCTCCTGAGCACACCCAGGCAGCTTCAGCTCTGGTATGGATGTGTCGGGTGGTGAATTCAATCCCCGTTTGTCCTTATTTCCCTCACTCGGGATGAGGGCTGGGGGGATCAAGTCCGTGGCGAGCAGCAGGACCACGGCTTTCCACAGCAAAGGTCTAGAGTCAATCCCAGCATCCCGGAATCCCAGACCGGTTTGGATTTAAAGGAACATTAAAGCCCACCCAGTGCCACCCCTGCCATGACAGGGACACCTTCCCCTGTCCCAGGCTGCTCCCAGCCCCGTCCCACCTGGCCTTGGGCACTTCCCGGGATGCAGGGGCAGCCCCAGCTGCTCTGGGCACCCTGTGCCAGGCCTGCCCACCCTGCCAGGGCAGGATTTCTCCCGAATCTCCCCCTGCCCTGGCTTTAACCATTCCCCGCGTCCACTCACTCCCGGCCGCTGCCAGCGCGGCCGCCGAGGCAAAATGGAGGCGGCGGGGTCTCGCCCACCCCTTTCCCCCATTTCTCCGCTCTTTTCCACCCTTTTCCAGGCATTCCCACCCCCGGCCGGCGGCGGGACTACGAGTCCCATGGCGCCGCGGGCCGGGGGCGGAGCGGGGCTTTGTGCGGGCGGCATGCGGGGGAGCCGCAGCCGGGGCTGGAGCCGGAGCCGGAGAGCGAGCCCGCCCCGGGGGGAGGAGGGCGAGGGCGGCGAGCCATGACGGGCGGCGGCGCCGCGGAGCGCCCGCCGTGGTAGAGGGCGAGCGCGGGGCGCGGAGCCCGCCCGGGCCGGCGCGGGGCGCGGAGAGCGCGGAGCGGCCGCCATGGGCAACGCGGGGAGCGTGGACGCGCAGCAGACGGAGCTGAGGGCGCACAGCGTGCCCCTGAAGCTGCCCATGCCCGAGCCCGGAGAGCTGGAGGAGCGCTTCGCCGTGGTGCTGGTGAGCGCCGGCCCCATTGTCTGCGGGCAGCGCGGAGGGGCCGCCGGGGAGGAGCGCGGCGGGGGAAGGGGGGAGCGCCGCCAAGTTGGCTCGGGAGCCGCCGGCCGGGCACAGGTGGGCTCGGCGGGGCGGTGCCGCAGCCCGCGGGACGGGGCCGCGGCTCCTCTTTGTCTCGGCAGCCCCCCGAGGGCCGCCGTGCCCCGGCCCGGGCGGCTCCCGGGGCTCCCGGGGCCGGGCAGCGCCGGCGGAGCGCAGCCCGCGGGGAGCGGAGCGGGAGCGGCTCCGGCGGGGACGCTGCGGGGACACCGCTCCTGCTCCGCCGGGGACACTGCGGGGACACCGCTCCTGCTCCGCTGGGTCACCCCGCTGCTGTGCCTCCCGGGACACCTCCGGCTCTCTCCTCCGGAGGACGCCGCCGTTGTTTTTCCCCGGGACGCCCCGGTCCTTGTGCCCCGGGCCAGCGGGGGTTTCGCTCAGCAGCACGGACGGGTCGCTGCCGTGTGAGATCAGCTCTGCGGGAAGGAAGGGCTGAGCTTTCCCTGGGCAGAGCTCCCGCTGCCTTTGGGGTGCCCGGGCAGCGCGGTTCCATCCCTTTTTCTGCCGTGGTTTTTTTACTCGCAGCCACGTTTGCGTGT
Source organism: Myiothlypis coronata (assembly GCA_035041385.1). Classification (NCBI taxonomy): domain Eukaryota; kingdom Metazoa; phylum Chordata; class Aves; order Passeriformes; family Parulidae; genus Myiothlypis; species Myiothlypis coronata. Next base: position 1,254,551 of record JAWWLW010000300.1, on the reverse strand, counting down.
GGAAGGGGAGCTGGGGGAGCAGGGCAGCGGCTCCATGTGCGTGCCATGCCCTGCGCTCGCTGTGGTGCCACGGGGAGCCCGGAGCCGCCGGGGTAATTCCCGTCCCGCATCCCAGAGCCGCCCCCCCCGCTCCCCGCAACGCTCCCGGCGCTGGGAGAGGATTCACAACTGGTGTGTGTTGGGGATTATTTCTGGTTAGACCCAATTAGATTATCATGTCTAAGAAAAGAATAAGCCTATTCAGTCAGGAACCCCCACTGACGAGCCAAATGGCGAGTGAGATGTTACGATTATTAGGCACAGTGGAGAAAAGCCTGGTGTCGCGTTGCTCTTGTCGGGGTCGTGGTGGCGATGGGAGATGCTCCCACAGGCAGCACATGGCTCAGAATCCGCTCTGGATCCGTCTGTGGCTCCCACAAGGGCTCCCGGCTCCGTCTGCCTGTGGTCTGCGGGAGGAAATCGCTGGGTTTGGGTTCGGGGATGGTGATGGATGGCATCGGTGAAAGGCAGAGACGTCATTTGGGGCAGCCTTAGAAACGGGAAACGTAAATACACGGGGGATAGCAGCACCCAGGCTGTCATTTCCTGAGGTGCTCGGAAGGTTTTAGAAGGTGGGCTTCAGTTCAGGCTGGGAGGGTGAGTGCTGCAGCTTGGCTGGAGGGAGAGGCTGCCCATGCAGGTGGGCAGTCTGTACCAATGTGCTGTGGCATGATTTCCCCCCAGTGATCTCTTCTCCCACTGGGAAAAGCTGCGAGATGGGACTCAAACAGCCCCAAAAATCACCTTTGTGCTGTTCACCAGGGGTGACTGGTGTAGCTGCAGCTTCCTGGAAATCTCTGACCAGCTCATGAAAGAAGAAATTGCCAGGCTGTGATTATTTTGTTTTCTCTGTGGCTCTGAGGGAGAGATGACTGTGCCACTGGTCAAACCCAGAATGGGGTAGGCTGGAGAAGTGCAGGGATTAACAAGAAAGGAATGATTAGGGGAAAAACCATGAGGAATATTTTCTGTGGGGAGAGAGGATTAGTCAGGAGCAGGGAGTCTGAAGAAGGAGATGCTGAAGGTTATGAGACTAAATCTCACCTTCTTTATGTGCTGTCTTAAGAAATTAGCCTGGCACAGGCGTTGCTGGCACACTCAGAGCCCTGGTGAGCTCCCAGGGGCTGTGCTGACAATACCAATTTCCAGATCTCTGATGAAATTCCCAAGGCTGATTTGGACGTTGATGAACACGGTGAGTGGCTGTGTGCAGGTCTCCCTCCTCACACTGGGGGGGTTCTGCCCATTCCTGTGTGGGAGAGGTCCCTCCATCCTTCCCTCCTGTGTGTTTGGAAGTTTTGTTCTCTGCCCTCGTGCAGAGCAGGGAGTCCTGGCCCTCCAAACCACGAGCAGAGCACGCTTGGCCATGATTTCATCGTGACACCAGCTGCTTCATTTTTTCCCCCTCAAACACGCTGTCCTGAGCTGCTCCAGCATCTCTGGGGTCCCTTCAGCGAGGGGATGCTGTGCCTGGAGCTGATGGATGTGAGCCAGATTGTGTTTGTGGGGCTGGCAGAGGGTTTTGTGTGGAAAAAGGGCTCTGGTGTGGTGGCTTGTCCACCTCAAACACACACCTGGTCACCTTGAGCACACACTGTCACCTCAAAGACACCTGGTCACCTTGAGCACACACTGTCACTTCAAACACACACCTGGTCACCTTGAACGCACACTGTGACCTCAGACATACACCTGGTCACCTCAAACACACACCTTGTCACCTTGAGCACACACTGTCACCTCAAACACACATTGTGACCTCAAACACACACTGTCACCTCAAACACCCACCTGGTCACCTCGAATACCCACACCTGGTCACCTCAAACACACCCACCCAGTCACCTTGAACACACACTGTCACCTCAAAGACACCTGGTCACCTCAAACACACATTGTGACCTCAAACACACCCACCCAGTCACCTCAAACACACACTGTCACCTCCTTGTCTCCTGATGCTCCCTGAGGTGCATAAATTGTTGGGCACTGCTCCAGGTCACAATTTTTGGGTGAAGTTCTCCAATCTTGTGCTCATTGTGCCCTCAGTGTTCCTGAGGATGTCCTGAGCCAACGGAGGGACAGGGATGTCACTGCCTGTGTCCCTCCTGGTGGTCTGTTGGGCAATAATCAGGGTTTTGCCCGTGGGTCTGTGTCTCCTGGGGCTGTTTTGGGCACTGCTGTAGTAAATGTGCTGCTGTGGTCACTGGTTGAGCCTGTGCTGGTGGGCACTGGGCTCTGTGTGTGTTTGATGGGATGTGCTTCCAGGAGGAAAACGTGGAGGACAGCCCAGGAGAGATCCAGGCTTCTGTAAGCTGAGTGTTCCTCCATCCTCTCGAGCTGATGTGAATTCTCCCCTTTTCCTGTGAGGCAATTCCCTTCCTCTCAGGGTTTCATGAGAATGTGAGCTCCAGGGAAGCAGTGCTGTGGTTTTGCCACCAAATTCCCAGTTTGGCTGTGCTGGCTCTCAGCTCTGGCTCTGAGCTTCCCAGCACTGGCACATCCCCTTGGGGACATCCCAGCCTTGTCCCTTCCCCTGTGCTCTCATCTCTCACCCGTGTGGGATCTTCCTGTATGGACACTTGGGCACAAATCCTGAATTTTGGTGGCACCCCATGTCTGCTGGGAGCAAAACCCAGTTCAACAGCCCAGGTGAGGGTACCAGAGGCATCCCTGGGTATAAATCCTGAATTCTGGTGACACCCCATGTCTGCTGTGAGCAAAGCCCAGTTCAGCAGCCCAGGTGAGGGTACCAGGGGCATCCCTGGGCACAAATCCTGAATTTTGGTGGCACCCCACCCCTGCTGAGAGCAAAGCCTAGCTCAGCAGCCCAGGCTGGGGTGCCAGGGGCATCCCTGGGCATAAATTCTGAATTTTGGTGGGCACCCCACCCCTGCTGAGAGCAAAGCCCAGCTCAGCAGCCCAGGCTGGGGTGCCAGGGGCGTCCCTGGGCAGGGTGACCCTGGAGTGGGAGCTGTGGGAGCTGGTCCCAGGTCACAGCTCCTGCAGCAGGGTGGTCTCCCCGAGCCCAGCACGGGGCTGCACGTTTGCAGATGCCACGTGGTTTGGAGGAAGCAGCCAGGCCGGGCTTGGCAGGGGAAATCGCTGCCTAATGAGCTGTGATTGACATAATTTGACTGCAGGATTACAAATCTGCGCTGAGGTTAACAGGAAATATCCTCTTCCCCCTCCCTCAGCGGGGTTTGGGTGCACAAAGGGCTCCTCTGTGCCCGTGGAGGCTTGGCCAGAGGGTGAGGGAGGTGTTCCTGCCTTGCCCAGGTGAGGCACCCACCTGGTCCTGCTTTGGCCACAGGAGCATCTCCCTTCTGCTGGAATTCCCTTCTTGCCCCTGGATTTTGTCCCAGCGTCGTTTTCCATCCCAGGGAAGGCAGCTTGAGTGTCTCCTGCTGAAGAATTTGGAAGCTCAGTGTGAAAACTCTTAATGTTTCCCAGCTGTCTGTTCCCCTTCCTCATTGTCTGTCAGATATATTAGGCATTGTTTTATAAAATACATATATATATATATATATATATTTGTATGGTTTAGGGTCTGCAAATCATTATGGGGCTGCAGGAGATATCTGTGGGATAGGATCAGCCTCCCTGCTTTGGTGGGGCACTGGATTCCTTCTTGTGATCCCTAAATTTAACAGGATTCCCTTGGCATGGATTTGAGATCCTGGAACACCTGATGCAGGTGGGAGTGGTGCAGGGAGGTGAAGGACACTGGGGTGGCTTTAGGAATCTTGAGGAAAATGAGATTTCTGGAATGCAGATCCCAAACAGACCTGTGGGGTTTCCTTGCCCAGGCCTGAGCTCTGGCAGGCTCCTGCCAGTGGGGATTTTCATCAAGGACTCGTGAAGTGATTGGGGCAGTGACACTTGCTTGAAGAAACAAGCTCCTAAATCACATGGTTAAATATATATATATATTGCACAGGGGTTAAATGCACAGCAGTGCCTGGTGCTGACACTTCTGCCCAGCTGCTTTGTCACTCAGGGGATGGCTTTTGTAAGTTTTTCCACCCAGACATCACCAGAGAACATTTTTGTAAAACTGATTTTTTCCTTTGAGTGTCTGGAGTACGAGGGTACTGTGGTGGGTATTCAGCTGGTGGTAAACCCTGCTAAAATGAACTTCAGCTCCTGGAAACCTGGAAGAGTTCTAAAATGGCTGGGCTGATGTAAATGCATGTATTTTTTGGTGTACCATTTTTCCATGCCAAATAATCCCATTAATCTGGGTGATGGTGGAGGGATGAACCCTCCAAATGACACATTAAATTTTGTTTAAAGTGAACAACAGCAGGTCAGGCAAACCCTCTGCCTTTACCTTTAACCTGTCCCATCCTCTTTCCTCAGAGCATTGAAGTTTTATCAAACATCTCTATCAACTTCCTTCTCCTCGTGTGAGAGATAAAGGGGTTTTTATGATTTTTGTTTTGTCTGCACGAGCAAGGTCGTGCAGGAGTTGGCCCCGAGGTGTGAAATGCTCTCTTGTGAGCCACTCCATGTCCTGGGTGATGCTGAGGAGAGAGCAGAGAGGTGCAGGATGGAATTCAGAGTTTACAAGGTGATCTGAAATCAATCAGTGGCCCTTGAGTGGTTTCTGATTGGTGACTGAATGACTTCAAGCCACGGGTGGCTGCCCTCAGTATTTCATTTTAAAATCACTTCAGCTTTTCCTGCTGCATGAGGAGGTGTTAAAGTGCACAGAAACTTCTCCCCTGAACGGCAAAACTCAGCAGACAGCAAACCCAAACCAAGATGTTTGATTTCCTCCTGTGCTTCCAGAAGCACATTGCTGTTTTTGCTGCATTTTGGGATTGTTGGACAAAGATTGTGAATCATTCTGGCAACTTCTTCAAGACTCCAACCCCTTTTGGAGTAAAACATCCGTGTGAAGGTGTGCATGGTAATTACCAGCCCTGTCCTGTGTTTGTGTGGCTGCATTGGGGAAGGAGAGTGGTTTTCCTTTATGGAATTTTGGGGTTTTTCCCTGATGGAATTTTGGGGTTTTCCCTGATGGAATTTTGGGGGTTTTCCTGATGGAATTTTGGGTTTTTCCCTGATAGAATTTCGAGTTTTTCCCTGCTGGAATTTCGGGTGCTCCTTCCAGCTGCAGAAGGGTTTGGGAATCCCTGGGTTCCATGTGGGATCAGCACCACCCCTGTTTCCACAGGGTCCAGGCAGTTTCCTGCTCCCATTTTGAGTCCAGCACCTGATGTAGAAATGATTTTTTCACCCCAGTGTGTCAGAAGTGGTTTAAATCTGCCCCCTTGCTCTGGAGCTGAGAGGGTGAATGACTCTTGGTTTTATTTTCCTCATTTCTTGCTCAGGATCCATCCTAAAACGAAACCAACCTTTGGCATTCACTTTCTGATTTTAATTTGCTCACTGAGGGACAAACCTTGTGCCATCCCTGCCTTTCCCCCAAACCCATTCTGACTTTGGAGCTTTCTGCTCATTTTTTCCAGGCTGTTGCTGTTCTTCCAGCTTGGTAGCTGGAAGGGGGAATGAGCACAGCCTGGTGCTCCTTTGGGGATGGGAAACCCCTGGGACTGTTGTAGTTTTGCTTTTGCTTTCCTTTGCTGACCCAGCCGTGGTTTGTGCTGGTTGCAGTGGGGAGGTGGCTGGGGAGGGTCTCTGGGCAGGTCTCAGGGGCTCCAGGGCCACCAGCACTGCTGTGCCCAGCTGAAAGGGCTGGCACTGGTGCCCACTGTGGGTTTAGGGCACAGGGAATGTCAAATCCCCTGGGTTGTGCTGCAGGTTCTGCTGCACGAGTTGGAGTTGGGGTCAGTGATGTTCAGCAGGAGTTTGGTGCCACTTTTGCACCAAAACCATTCCAGGATGCTCCAAACCCTGTCCAGCCTGGCCTTGGGCACTGCCAGGGATTGGGGCAGCCCCAGCTGCTCTGGGAATTCCATCCCAGGGCCTCCCCACCCTCCCAGGCAGGAATTCCTTCCCAATACCCCACAAACCTGGGAGATGGCAGGGGCAGCCCTGGGGGCTCCCGCTGCTGTCACCAACCCCTCCTGCTGCCCCTGGACCACAGGACAGGACCTGTGAAAGGGCAGGAGGCCAGAGTGACAGAATCCCAGCATGGCCTGGCTGGGAAGGGACCCTAAAGCCCATCCAGTGCCACCAGGACACGTCCCACTGTCCTGTCCAGCCTGGCCTGGGGCACTGCAGGGATGCAGGGGCAGTGTCTCTGGGAATAGCCCAGATTTCTGGGGTTCTGGGATGCAGAGCCAGCCCTGCCTGTCTCCTGGGCTGGCCTGGCTCTGGCAGGGCAGGCTGGCACCCGGCTGTGCCCGCAGTGTTGGAGCCCTGGCACCCTGACCTGCTCTGCTCTGCTCTCCCCAGCACGAGCTCATGAATTATGCACGGCATGCTAATGAGGCAGCACTTCAGCACCAGCTGATTTTTAAGCATCTGGGCTGCCTCTTGGCTTTGAATGGAGCACTTTCTGATCAGGATCCAAGCACTGCCCCGTGCAGGAGGGCAGGCATCAGGGGGGATTGCTTTTCCTGCTCCCTCTCGGTGTCCTCAGAAGGTGTGGGGACACCAGCAGGCTGGAGCTGTGCCTCTGGAGGGTTTTTCCTAACTCTGCTGGGAGGTGTAAATGGGATTTTTCTTTGCTCAGCAGAAGATCAGGGTTTAAAAGCAGCAGAGCAGTTTGCAGTGTGCTTGCAGGCAGTGCTGGTGATCCGGCTGCTGAGGATTTCTGTGGTGAGCAGTGTGCAGCCACATTTGAGACCAACTCAGCTGAATTATTGTTTTCTTTGTTTGGGAGAGTCCATTTGGGAGTTTGGTATGGGAAATAAGTGACACCAGCTTGTTCCATTTGATTTATATTCGGGTTAGAGAAAATCTCTACCCTGGGGCCAAAGGGCTCAGGCTGGTCAGGTAACAGCACTGGGAGCTGCTGGTGCTTAAAAAGTGGGAATTTCCCGTTTATCACATCCTGGTTTCAGTTCTGGAGCGTTGAGCAGGTTTCCATCACTTTGTGTGCTCTCACCAGCTGGCCCCAGGGTTGAGCTCCTGCCCACGTGGTTGCTGGGAAATGCCAGTTAGTTCTGCTCCAGTTTAGGATGGATTTCAGGAAAAGGCTCTTCCCTCACAGGGTGCTGGGCACTGAGAGCTCCAGGGGCATTTGAACACTGCTCCCAGGGATGCCCAGGGTGGGATTTTGGGATTTTGGATCCATGATCCTGTGGGTCCTCCCAGCTCAGGAGATTCCCTGACCCTGTGATCTGTGGCTGGTGAAAGGTCTGTGATGTTTTCACTCACAGCCCCAGCCCTGATGCTCTCTGTAGCTCCCAATACTCAGAATTCCGTATGGATATATGGAAAACACAAACATTAATCTGTGCAGGCTTTGCCTTTTCCTAAAGTCAGGCCTTTCTGGAGTGTTTCATGGCCCAGAGGCTTGGCTGATGTATAACTTGTATATGCTGGGCTCTCAGTGCCATATTGCAGAGCTGCAGCGTGTGCTGGGTTTCAATTCAGCCTCGGCTCTCTGGAACAAAACAAGTGTTTGTCTGCGGGGACTGCGCAGCCTTAAACATACATTTGGGGAGGATATTCATAAAGCACCAGAATGGGGGCATTGTCCTGCCCATGAATGCTGCTCACATGAGAGCTGGGCTCTGCTGGACCTCCAGGACTCTGCCTCAGCTCTGTGTCCTGGCTCGGGGGCTGGAGCCGCGCCCGGCGCTTCCCGACCTGGGGACACCTCGGGAACTGGGAGCTGTCCTGGGAACTGGGAACGGCCCTGGGAACTGGGACAGCACTGCCAGGCCTGGGCTGGGCCCCAGGGGGGGATCCTTAGGAAAGATCCACAGGAAAGCTCCCAGAGGTGGTGACTTCCCTCGTCACGCTGAGCAGCGCCGAGCGGGGTTAACCATGGACAGGACGCGGGAGCGGCGTCCCACGGGGATGGATGGATGGGATTTTGGGATTTTGGGAAGGAATTCCTGGCCTGGAGCATGGGGAGGGGCTGGAATGGGTTTCCCAGAGAAGCTGTGGGTGCCCCTGGATCCCTGGAGGTGTTCCAGAACAGCTTGGAGCAGCAGAAGGTGTCCCTGGCCATGGCTGGGGTGGCACTGGGTGATCCTTCGTGTCCTTTCCACCCAAAACCACTCTGGGATTCTGTAGCTCCTTTCAGAGGTGGCCCAGGGGCAGAAGGGGTTGGTGGTGGCAGCAGGAGCCCCCAGGGCTGCCCCTGGTGTCCCCAAAGCTTGTGGGCAGCTCTGGCCATGATCCCCACGTGGGTGTTGGCCAAGGGCAGGAGTTGATCCAGGACAGAACATTCTCGAGCCTTCCAGAATCATGTGAGGAGATTTTAGGTTGTGTAGTGTGTGTCTGGCTGTTGTGAGAGATACCTTAAAAAGTATAAAAATTGTTTTTCCCCCTCTTTTTTCTTTTTAACATATATTGTTTGGCCAGAAATCCTTTACTATAAAAGGACTTGGGGCAGCTCTAGAGTGTACATCTGTTCCTTGTTTGTCTGCAGAATGACTGTACAGTGGAGGCCAAAAGCAGAGAATAGAGGGTTGTACAAATTGGCAAAGTTGCTGAAGTCTTTCAGAAGCCAGTAATTACAATGAAGAAGCAAATTGTTCACTCCAGAAACCCTGGTTGTTCGTGCATCCAGCATCCTGGCATGTCCCCCTGGGGCTCCCCTTGTCCTGCTTTCCAGAGGACAGACAGACACCCCAGCTCCACCTGGGCCAGGTTTGGGGCTGGCTGGTGGCACCGTTATCCAGAGGGCCTGGGAAGGGATGGAAAGGGATGGGAATGGCTTGGCTGAGTTCATCCAGCACTTCTGTGACAAAGGTTCCCAATGATTTACTGTGTTTGGGAGTGCTTCAAAGGCCTCTCTGCCCAGCTCTGAGCCTTGCAAGTGCAGATGATCAAATAAATTAACTATCACAAATATTTAACTTAAAGCCTGCTCAAACAGGAGCTTTGATGTTGAGTGTGTGTGTGGGAGCCTCTGTGTGGCTCTGCACTCTCCCAGGGATATTGGGTGAACATTGAATTCATCTCTTCTCTCAGATACAAGAAGCCTAAAACTGGAAATGTAAATAATAATGAATTACATTTATTATTCCCCCTCCATGGGCAGCAGGTTGGGATACAGCACTGAGTGGCATGGGGATGAATTAGCACAAGGATTTGGCACAAGGATTTTCCTGGGAAGCTGATGGAAAAGGGATGGTGAGCAGGGCAGTCCCACTTTTGAGGACTGCAGGGCTGGCCATGCCATCCCTACAAAAAACTTTGGCTCAGGGGTGATTTTTCATGGCACTGGTGCCAGGTGTTGCTCAGTGGCCACAACTCTGCAGGTAACCAGAGTCCCTTTGATGTCAGGATAATTATTCATGGATTGTTGGGTAATTAATTTAATCCTTGTGATGTAGCAGCTGCTTACAGGTAGCTGGGCTGGATGGCTGAAAAGTGCAGCTCCCTGGAATAGCCTGGGAGTTGTCAGATCTTCCCAGTGATCAGCTCACAGGGAATTGTGTCTGAGAGCTCAGCTCTGCTCCATGGCACAGCTTCAGCTGCACGTCCCTGTTCCCTTGATCATCCAAATGAGAGACTGAGTGAGGCAAATGCACAATGTGCTTTTTGCTAAATGAAACAACAACTTTGCTGCTCGACGGGCGTTTTTGCTCCATGAATTTTTCAGGAGCCTCTGGCGGTGCTGTGGGGGAAGGAGAGGAGTGAGAGGGGCTTGGAGCAGCCTGGGTGGTGGAAGGTGTCCCTGCCCATGGGGGGGGATGGGATGGGATGGGATGGATGGGATGGGATGGATGGGATCGTTGGGTACCACGTCCCAGCTGCTGCTGCTGTGCCAAAATATTTCACAGAAAAGATGTGGAGGGAGAAAAGCACCTCCTGTTTAAACTGGGAGAATTCAGGTGTGGATTTATTCCATCCCAGAACCAGTGGGTTTGGAATTCCTTGTCAGGAAGATGTTCCTGCTGTGACAGCTCAGGCTCTGTCCCAGGGCCACCCATCCCTGGGCTCACATTTTAACTCTTTTTAGCCATGGTTTCCTGCTCAGGGCCTTTTCCCACAGAGATACCAGGCAGACAGGGAGGCCTTTGCTGTGTGTAGCCAAAACACTGAGCCAGGGCTGGCACGGGGCTGCTCTTATCCCACTGACCTTGTGCTGGGGATGCCACAGCCATGGGCACGGCTGCTGCTCCTCTGGGAGCTCAGCACTGACCCACTTTTGTTTTCCAAGGTGCCTCAATTCTGGCTGTTTCCTCCTCTTTTCAATCAGCAAGAGATTTTTTTTTTGTTTTCTGCTCATTCCTTCCATCAGCAGATTTTGGGTGAAAACTTCCCCTTTTCCTCTGCAGCATCCCAGTGCACCACGAGGATGACAGCAACAATAATAATAACAGTGATAAAGGCTTCAGACAGCGATTAAAAGAGCAGATTTATGGATTTTTCTGGCCAGGGTGGTGTTTGTGGTGCTGTCCCTGCCCCATCCCTGGCTCCCTGGACATTCCAGGACGTTTCCAGCCCGGCTGTGGGAGCTCAGCCCTCTCCCTGTGCTCGTGGCTCTCTCGGAGGCATTTGGAACTTCCGTGGGAGGGAATGTGGCTGGAGAAATATCAACATGCCACGAGCAAACCCACCTCATTAGGGAGCAGGGTTTAACATTTTTTTGCATTAGTGGGAGGCTGAACTGTGGTGTTTGTGTGCTTGGGGTGGAGGAGGAGGAGGAGGAGGGATCTGTGTGCTGTGTTGGATAATGGGGGATGGAAACCCATCAGAATGGGAGAGGTGGGGAAAAGGAAAAACCCCAAAGGTTGGGTTTGCTGTGGCACAGCTGGAGGAAATGCTGGGATGCACAGGAGTGGCTGTGGGAGGTGATGCCAGTGGCAGGGACAGCTTTAGGTGGGATTTTGGGAAGGAATTCCTGCCTGGGAGGGGCTGGGATGGAATTCCCAGAGGAGCTGTGGCTGCCCCTGGGTCCCTGGCAGTGCCCAGGGGACCCTGGAGCAGCCTGGGACGGGTCCCTGTCCATGGCAGGGAGGGGTTGGGGTGGGTTTGAGGTCCCTGTGACCCAACCCAGTCTGGGATTCTGGGATTCCTCTCCAGGGAAAGCTGTGGTTTAAGGAGGGGGCATTTCCCTGTTCCCGTGAGGATGCCCAGCCTGTGCTGAGCCAGTCTCTTGCAGCAGGTTAGGGTTATTTATTTGGATTATTTCCCCTGGTTTTTGACTGGAGCAGCCTTTCCCAGCAGCTGGGATCTCGGAGCAGTGCCTCCTGTCCTGCCAGGGGAACCCAGGGTGTCCTCACGTTGTTTCCTGCTGCGTTTTGATGCCATTTTTCCTGCTTTCATGTCACATTTTGACCTCTGGAAATGTCACCTATCCAGGTGTTAACCAAGTCCCTCAGTTCCCGTGCAATGCAGGAACTCCTGTAAAATAAAAAAGGCTTTATTTTACTCCAAACAAAACAATAGCTGTACTTACAAACCATTCTGAACAGATTGTTTAGGTATTTTTTTACACTGGATTCTTCCTTTCCTTCCCTCTGCTCAGTGCTTAACTCCTCAGCTCATATGAAAATAGAAAACTTTCTTTTTTTTTTTTAATTTAATTTTATTTTAATAGACAACATCTTTTTCCCAGAGTCCCTGGGTTGTGGTAGCACCATATTGAGCAGGGGTTTATGTTACATGAACAACCATTTCACTTGGTCATACCCAATTTCAGTTCTAGGCAGATTTTTATTGCCCTTTCACTTAATGGCTAAATCATCTGGAAAACAGATTGGAGTTTTTTGTGTTGTGTGGGGTTTTTTTTTCCTGAGGTGAAACCAGTCTGAAAATCACCATAAGTGCTCTTCAGTGTGCAGGGCTGGGAGGATGTCCCACCTCAGCGTGGGATACAGCAGGAACAGTTTTTAAAATAGTTTTTAAAATTAAATAACTTTAAGATAGTTTTAAGATAGTTTTTAAAATTCACTGTAATCAGGGCACTGCCTCGGGTTTGGCTGGCAATGGCTGATTAAATGCCACAGATTGGTATTTTTTACCTTCATAGAAGAGCTTCCCTTCCCTTAAAACAGCATTCCAACCTAAAATAGGATGTTTTCAAATCCCATTCATCAAATCCTCAAGAATCCCTTTTGAACATCAAGCAATTCCTGGTAACTTGTGAAGCAGGACGCCAGGAAAAACCTCAAACAAGATTGAATAAACTCCATTATCCCAGTATTTGTGCATAAGAGGAATGGAATAATGGGAAAAGCAGAGCTTTGTGCATGGATCCCATTTCTTCCTAGGAAATGACTTGGGAGGGTGGGTGGGTGGGATGGAGGCAGCACTTCCAGCAGGATTGATGCTCATTGACAGCTCATGGATCAGCAGTTCTCCAAACAAAACTGGGGAGCAGGCAGCCTCACATTCTGCTGGCATTGGATCATTTGGAGTAGGAAATCCAGGGATTTTCAAAGCAGGAGCCCATTCAAGGACAGTATTTATATATTTATATGCAGTATTTAGCACTGGAGTGCTAAAAAATCAGGGTTGTGTAGGATTTGGTGATTTGGCAGGTCCATGTGGGATGGTCAGAAGTGCTGCTGTCACGATTCTCACCCAACCAAAGGGATTTTTTTGTCCCTGGAAATGTCTCATTTCAGGGGTGGCTTCAGCTCTCCAAGTAAAGTGGTATTTTTGTCTTTATGTGGGAATATTAGAGCTGGAATTCCAGCAGAGGTGTTGAGATTCATGAGGGATGGATGCCTGGAATGGGCATTAAATGGAGATGCTTTTAGCTTAAATGTTGGTATTTAGGGGGGAGTTGTGTAATCTGATTTTTAGGAGGTGATGCAGGATAAGGGAGTGATGCTGGGGATGAAACCAGATTTCCTTGAGGTGATGCAGGATAAGGGAGTGATGCTGGGGATGAAACCAGTTTTCCTTGATCCTGGGGTTTTTTGGGGAGCTGGGGAAGAGCAGATCTCCTTGTGGGGTGCAGTTTGCCAGGTTTTGTGTGCCAGGGGGCTGCAGAGTGAAAAAAGTTCCTGCTGAGCACAGAAAAGGCCAGAGAGCTTTAATTTTGGGTTTTGTGACCCTGGTAAAAGCTGGAGCTTGGAGCAACTTCTGCTGTCACCCTGAGGTGACAGCCCAGAGGTGACAACCCAGAGGTGACAGCCCTTCCTCAGTGCAGTCCAGAGGAAAAATGGAAAATTTTTCCCCAAATCCCCAAAATTCCTGGAGAGATGAACTTATCCCCCAGCCTGGCTCAGGGATCACCCAGGAGCTCGTGGATGGGAGGGAGAAGCTGGGATTGTCCTCCCCAGGATGGGGATGCAGCAGCACCATGGCTTTCCCTGAACTGCTGCTGGGGATTTTTAAGGCTGGTAAAACCAGGGGAAAAAGGGAATTCTGCTGTTCCCAAGCAGTGAATAACCTGGCAGTTCTGTGTTGTTTAGTGCTCACGTTGTTCTTCACTTGCTGCACAACTTGAGCAGGTTATTTTGAGGTTTGGGTTAGAATAGATTTGCTGTTATCTCATCCTGCATGTTGAATTTCTCAGATTTCTTGGTTTTAGACGCCCTCTTTTCATTCTGTTCCTTTGGTGTTTGGGAAAGGATATTTTCCTTCCCTTTTTGTGTGGCAGTGCATCCTCTCTTCCCTCATCTTTTCCTCACCTTTTCAGGTGCTCAGGACTCTTGAGTTGTAAATATTTTGATGCCTGTTTGGATCTAGTTTGTGAATGCTGGAATAATTCATGTTTAGTGTTGTTTGTGGCACCTCTCATCTCTTCATGTTCTCCATCTCAGCATTTTATAGATTTTTATTCTTTTATGCTTTAATCTGAAGCTGGAGGAGTTTAACTCATCCAATCTTGGTGTAGTTTGAGGTGTTTGGTGAGCCCAGTGTGGCTTCTGAAAATGCTCCTTTATTTTGTGTATTCCTTTCCCTTATCCACCTCCCTTCCAGTGGTTTTTTTCCTCCTCCTTCTCCCTGTGATTCCAGCTGCAGCTTTTTATTTTATTGCTGTCTCCTTTGCTCTGGCCTGAGCTTCTTTTCCATAACTTAATCCTCCTCTGCCAAAATCAATCTAGTTTTATTTTTTGTTTATTTATTTATTTTTTTTTTGCTTGCAGACAATATTATCCCTGCCTGTCTGTGCTCAATATTCCACAGGTTTGCTTGCATGGCCTTTAAGTAGCTTAGGGATAAAAACAAGGATCATTTTCCAGTAATTTCCTGGGTGACTCAATTAAGTTTTAGTTGTTGCAGTAATTCAGTGCCAGGGTTATTTATGGCACAATCAGCCAGGGAGTCTCTGGAGTGTTTCTGGAGCTTCCCTTGCTGGGAAGGAGGCACCAGGAAGGGATGGCTGTGACCTGGGACCATGGAATGCTTTGGGTGGGAAGGGATGTCAGGATTTCCCAGTGCTGCTCCCTGGGACAGCTCCCATTGTGCCAGGCTGCTCCAGCCTGGCCTTGGGGACATCCAGGGATCCAGGGGCAGCTGCTCTGGGAATTCCAGCCCAGCCAGAAATCCCTTCCCAACGTCCCTCTGGCAGTGGGAATCCATCCCCTGTGTCCTGTGTGTCCTGTCCCTCCATCCCTTCCCCAGAGTCCTCCTCTGAGGGATCTGCATCTTGGATCTGCATCAGGAAATCCAGGATATTTTCCCATTTATAGCCAAGCCTCCCCAGGCTGTGTTTCCCCAGTGGGCTGGGAGCTCACAGGGGGCAGCTCAGGCAGGCAGGGCTGCTCTCCCTGCACCATTCCTGTGGGATGAACCCCAGGCTGTCATTCCCTTTTTTTGTTGGAAACCCACTTCAGCACAGCCCAGTGTAAGGAGAAGTGGCTCTGGCCCGCAGATGTTGAGCATGAATCATTCTGCTTGTCTCTATTTCTCAGCTGGGGTTCACTGCTGGGCTGTGGAAAATAAAAATGGGCTTTGGTTGCCTCCTTGGGCATGGCTGCAGTGGGAGGAGTGCTGGAGCACCCAGGGGCCTGCATCCCAAGGAGATGAACCCAGCTCTGTGCTTGCCCTGGGTGCTTTGGACAGGGCTTTCCCTCCCCAGCATTCCCAACAGAAATCCCCACAAATGGGGAATGGCTTGGCCAAGCTCTCCCAGCAAGGCTTTTCCCAGCTTTGTGCTTGCCCTGGGTGCTTTGGACAGAGCTTTCCCTCCCCAACATTCCCAACAGATGGAAATCTCCACAAATGGGGAATGGCTTGGCCAGGCTCTCCCAGCGAGGCTCTTCCCTGCTCTGTGCTTTTCCTGAGTGCTTTGGACAGGGCTTTCCCTCCCCAACATTCCCAACAATTCCTACAAATGAGGAATGGCTTGGCCAAGCTCTCCCAGCAAGGCTCTTCCCTTCTTGTTTTTGGAGGAGAAATCTCCATAAATTGCTGGGAAGGCAGGAGCAGTGATGGCACATGGCAACTGCAAAGCAGCAATAATCATCTTTCTGGGCATTCATTTAGGGGATGGATTGGAAAAGCTTAGGAGGCCTGAAATTCAGGATGTTTCCAGGCTCAGCTTTCCCATTTGTTTGGTGCTTTTGGGCCTCACCTGGTCCTTAAAGCAGGGCTTTGCCAGGCCTAGTCTGGTGCAGGAATAGGTGCATAAATATAAGCATATATGATTAACAATGGATTGTTTGATGCTTTTATTATGGCAGTATTTGGAATACTAACAGATGAGGATAATTAATCCAATTGAACGGGTGTCCTTACAAAAATAATCCCAGCAAATGTTTTTTTTCATGTAGCCTGAGACACAGCAAAGCACATGAAACCAATTTTAGTTTTTCAATTCCTTAAACCTCCACGACATCACCCCCAAATTTAGGCTTATCAGGGCAAAATGCTCCTTACTGAGAGCTGCTTATTGACTCTGCACTGGAATAAATCCTAACAAATTGTAATAAATCCCAGGGTTTGGCATTGTTGTGTAGACCCAGCTGTACAGCAGAGAATTGGCACCACAGCCTTGGTTTTGGAAGCAGTTTTTGGGAAAGATGGGACACAAGTGGTTAAGGACAAAATAAGAGAGATTCAGGGAAAAAGAAGGCATTATTTGGAGTTGTATTTATTTATTGAGGCCTTGTGTGGTTTGGCCTGTTTGTAGAAGTGGGGCTGCTGGAGGGACACTTCCCTGAAGGCTGCTTTTTGTGCCTGTGCAAGGTGTTAATCAGGGAAGTGGAACTTGGGAAGGAAATTAATTTAATTGCTGTTCAGATTTTCGGCAGGGTGAGGGGAATAATCACAATAATTCCACCCAGCTGCAGCCCCTGGATGGCTTCTCTTGGCAGGAGCAGGTTGGGAGAGCACCTCAGCTCGAGGAGTTCCTGCACTCTGGGGCAGATTTTGCTGGGCTCCAGCCACTTTGGGACAAAAACTCCCCCATAATTAGGTTTATTCTCATCTGGCCATCTGCTGATGGAACCTCCCTGTGCTCCAGAGCCTCCTCTGGGAGCTGACACAGAGCTCAGGGGGGTTTGGTGCCCTGGACCTGGGAGCAGCTCCCCCAAGGGCTTTTGGATGCATTGAATTCCCTGCGGACAAGGAAAGGCTCCCAAGACACCCAGACAGGGAGTTAGAGACAGCTCAGGGAGACAAAGGAGCTTTTCCAGCCCCAGACTGCCTGGCTCTGCCTCCCTGGGCTTTTTGGGGCTGCCAGGGCTCTTTTCTCTCCCTCTGCCACCTTTTAAGCTCTGGGTTTTCTGTCAATCCCAGCTCCTATGCAAGGGATTCTTTTGGGGTGTTAACCTAATCCTATTTTTCCAAAAATGTTCTGAGCTTGGGGTGGAAATCTCTGTGCTGGTATTGCTAAAGTAAGGAAAAACAGGAATTTGGGAAGGTTTCACCTTCCTGATGTTCTGTGCCAGCCCCTAAACCCTGCTCAGTTTGGGTGAGATTATATTCCAAGGGGCAGGAGTACCCTCTGCACATCCCCTGCCTGTCCAGCTCACAGAAAACTCCCTGTGTGGGTTTATTTTCCTGGCAAATATTAGGTCTGAACGTGCCTGGAAAACTCCTGTCCCTGGGAGGCCAAAGATGTATTTAATAATTGTATTAAAAAAAAATAAATACATAGTTGTCTTTGCCATTGTTACAGAGACATTTTATTCTCAGTTTCCAGCTGAAGCTGAGCAGGGATGGATGGGATATTGGATAATTGGGATATTGGGATATTGGGATTTTAGGAAGGAATTCCTGGCTGGGCTGGAATTCTCAGAGCAGCTGTGGTCCCTGGAAGTGTCCAAGGTTTGGAACACCCTGGGATGGTGGAAGTGTCCCTGCCATGGCAGGGATGGGCTGGGATAATCCTTGATGTCCTTTCCAACCCAAGCCAGTGTGGAATTCCATGATGGAATGTTTGACAGTGCTGTTGTTAATTCATGGTGAGGAGCACATCCTTCAGGAGCTGAATCCTGCACAGCTGCTCTGGGGTGAATTTTGTTGGGAGCCCTTCCCGTGTTTTTGGGGGAATTCTCACAGCCTGAAGGCTGATCCCAAACCTCCAGTGTTCTTCCCTTTTCTTCTTTTCTGTTTTTAGCTGGAACTTCTCAGTTTCTTTCATAATCCCTGCAGATAAAAAATCAGGGAAAGAACAAAATCAGGAGTTGTGTCCCCAAAGGTTTTTTAGACACAGTGATAATAATCATGGGATCATGGAATGGTTTGAGTTGAAGGAATCTTACATCCCATGGGCAGGGACACCTTCCACTATGCCAGGTTGTCCAAGCTGGCCTGGAGCATTCCCAGGGAGGCAGGGACAGCCAGAACATGGCTGTGCTGTCACCTTCTCTCATCAAACAGGGACATTATGACTTCCAAAATCCACATTCCATGGAGGGCTGCTGGGCTCAGTGCTGGAGCTGCCTCCTGCTGCCTGGGGTTGGGACCAGCTGGGACAGCCACCTGCTCTGAGCCTGGGGCCAGCTCTGGGATTGTCATCCATCCCTGGGATTGTCAGCCATCCTTGGGATTGTCAGATATCCCTGGGATTGTCAGCCATCCCTATGATTGTCATCCATCCCTATGATTGTCAGCCATCCCAGGGATGGAATCATTGTCATCCATCCCTTGGGATTGTCATCCATCCCTGGGATTGGCAGATATCCCTGGGATTGT
>JAWWLW010000300.1:1177465-1200594 GCA_035041385.1 Myiothlypis coronata | reverse complement strand
CGTCCCTTCCCTTCCCTTCCCTTCCCTTCCCTTCCCTTCCCTTCCCTTCCCTTCCCTCTTCTCCTCTCTCTTTCTCCCACTCCCTTTCCCTTCTTTTCCTGAGTTTAGGTGCCTGCTTACATTGTCCAGAAATTTGGGATTCATCTTCTCACAGAGATTAAAAATAGCATCCAGAACTGCCTCGGGAGTGGGAGCCCAGCCAGCACAGCCACAGATTTATTTGGAAAAAGTGACCTAGCAGGGATTTTATGGGCGAGTTCAAACATTTATTGGTCTAGCACCTGCCTTTGGGACTGGTTTTGGGATGGCCACAGTAAAAGTGCTTAAGGAATAAGCTAAGTGATCCCTCAGGAAGAAGCTCCAAAATGGGGTAAGTCTCCCCTCAGTCTTTTTCTCCAACAAATCAAGTGCCCTCAGCTGCTCCTCGTATGGCCCCTCCAGGGAAACTCAAGATAAAAAAGGATAAAATACCTGAGATGCAGGGAAACTCAAGGAAATAGGGAAGAAACCCCTCCCAGATCCAGGAAATATGAGGGAAGTGGGATAAACCCATCCAGATCCACAGGAACTCAAAGAAATAAAGGAAAAAAAATCCAGAGCCAAGAAAATAAAAGGGAAGGGGAATAAACCCCCTCAAATCCATGAAAACTCAAGGAAAAAAAGGATAAACTCTCCCCTAGATCCATGAAACTCAAGGCAAGTGGGGATAAACCCTCCTAGATCCAGGGTAAGTTGAGGAAATAAAGTTTAAACCCCCCAGATCCAGGGAAACTCAAAGAAATAAGGTTTAAACACTCCTAGATCTAGGGTAAATCAAAGAAATAAGTTTTAAACCCCCCTAGATCCATGGTAAATCAAGGAAATAAGGTTTAACCCCCACAGATCCAGGGAAACTCAAAGAAATAAGGTTTAAACTCCCCCAGATCCAGGAAAACTCTAGGAAATAAGGTATAAACCCCACAGATCCAGGAAAACTCAAAGAAATAAGGTATTAACCCCACAGATCCAGGGAAACTCAAAAAAATAAGGTATAAACCCCACAGATCCAGGGAAACTCCAGGAAATAAGGTTTAAACCTCCCAGATTCAGGGAAACTCAAAGAAATAAGGTTTAAACCCTCCTAGATCCAGGGTAAATCGAGTACATAAGGTATAAACCCTCCAGATCCAGGGAAACTCAAAGAAATAAGGTTTAAATCCCCCAGATCCAGAAAAAACTAAAAGAAATAAGGTATTAACCCCACAGATCCAGGGAAACTCAAAGAAATAAGGTTTAAACCCTCCTAGATCCAGGGTAAATCGAGGACATAAGGAATAAACCCCACAGATCCAGGGAAACTCAAAGAAATAAGGTTTAAACCCCACAGATACAGGGAAACTCAAAGAAATAAGTTTTAAACCCCCCCAGACCCAGGGAAACTTAAGGAAAGTGGAGTTACCCACCCCAAGATCCATGGAAATCCAATGAAAATGGGGATAAACTCCCCCAAATCCAGAGAAATTTTAAGAAACTTAACACTGATGCATTCCTGGCTCTGGCATGTGTAAAATATCCGTGCCCAGGAGGAGGGAGCAGGAGCAGGCAGGACAGGTGGATGGGTTTGGGATTAGGACACTGGGTTTTCTGGGAAGGGAGCAAAGGGAGGGCAGACTGAGGTGTTTGCTCAGGGAAACAAACACTTCTGATTTTCCCTGAAGTCCTGATGCCTCATTCTTGGCAAATCCGTGGAGCCTTGAACACTTCAGAGATAATATTTCAAAAAGGTGCCATGAGATTTGTGTTCAGTGAAGCAGCAAAAAGCAGGGCTGGTGTGTGGAAATGCTGGATTTGAGTCACTGAAATCACTCCCACAGTGCCCATTGTGGGAATCCTAAAAATCAGAAAGTTTTAAGAAAAAAAAATGCAAGCCTAAGAAAGCTAAGACAGTTAGATGCTAAAAGCAGCAGAAAAATTAGTAATGCAAACGTGAGAAAACGTAAAAAAAGAATAGGCCTATGTTAGGTGCTGCCTTAAGTAGTAACAAGTTTACTTAATGTATATCTTCAGAAAGTTAAAGTTTGAATAGACTTTTGTACTCTGATTCTTATGAACAAGCGATTGTTTTGAAACTAAGTTGCTTACCAAAATTACGTGTGCTTTATATTATTAGATGAAATTATTGTCTGTGTTCCTGTTCTTTATGTGTGATTAGTTAAAATGCAAATAGAAATTAGTTAAATAGCAAATAGAAATTAGTTAAAATGCAAATAGAAATAGCTTTATAATATGCTGTTACATTACTATCTTTAGCATTCTACTAAATTCAGTGAGAAGCTGCATCTGTCTTTTCCCATTGTTGTAACAATGTTCTAGAATTAATACTTTAATAAAACCTCTCAAAACACTGATCAGAGTTTGTACAATTGTAAATAGTTATTACCAAAACACCCATGTGTGTGTGATGCCCTGGCAAAACTATTTACAGAGCACAAACAGGACGGGACACTCTGTGTTCAGTGTCTGAGAGGTTTATTCAGCCATCAGTCTCAGCACATTGTTACAACAATGGAGACAAAAATTTAGTTTTTGAGATATCTGAATGTCTTTTATCTTGTAATATATTGTTAAGTTCATGAAAGATGTTTCATTTTGATTTAGTTAAATTGTTTTTTATCGTTACGTTACTCAGGAGCTTCTTATAATATGTTACTTACATACACGACAGATGTAGAAAGCTAGGGCATGCAACAGTTCTCTTTATTAACACATGGGCTTTTAAGGGCAGAGAGTCTCGTTGAATTTTTTTTTTATTTTAGTTTATTTTATGTGCTTTATTATGAGGGTGCTACTGCTTTTTTCCTCACTTTCTTAAAACCCACTAATTTTTAGGATTCCCACATGTGAGACACGATTTCAGTGATTTATTGCCAGCCCAGGCAGTGTCAGGGAGCTCTGGGGACAGTGACACCAGAGCACAGGACACAGCAGCCCTGCTGCAGGAGTTATTGCTCATTAGGGCTGGAAAATCACAGGATTTGGGTTTATTTTGGCTTCCCTGCACCTCCTCTGCCGGGCTGGAGGGGTGCCTGCACTAGTGAGACCTGTAAATATTTTCAGTATAAATCCAAGTTTGTGACTTGCTATGAAAAATTCCCTTGGGATTGAGGTTTGGTGTGTGAGAGCCTTTTCTGGTGTTTATGTTTTTAGGTGTAATAGGCTTCTAAATAAATTGCTGTCCCCGTTCAGCAAGCACTTGAGTGCAGCAAAGAGGGATGTAAATAATTTGCATTTTTTAAGGAGTTTTTTTGATTTATCTGCTCCCTCTGGGCAGCGTGAAGGGATTCCAGAGACCTGGATTGGCTGGGGGATGTTGGGAAGAGAGAATTGGGAAGTCAGGGAGAATTAAAAAATTAAAAATAGGCTCCAGTTCTGAGCATCTGAGTGAGTTCCTGGCTGCCTCCAAAGCAGCAGTTTTGTCTGGGACATGGTTTTCCAAGGAGGGCTCATGCTGACATTCACTGGAGACAGAAAACCTGGGACCAGGCCCTGGGCCAGGCTTTTTATCCCTGACTTCATTTATTTTTCTTGGTTTATCCAACCCTTAATATTATGGAAATGAAGGTTTTGTTCCTAGAGCAGCATCCATCAGGGTGTCCTGGGACTGAACCCCGTGGGTTGGATTTGATTTGTGTCCCTTTGAACACATCCCTGGGGTTTATTCTGGCTCTGGGGGGGATGTTTTCCATCTGCTCCTGTGGGGATTTTTCGTGTTTTCCATCTGCGGGTGGGGTTTTGCCACGTGGGGGTTTCTCATGGGTGCTGGAGTTGGAATCTCAGTTGGTGTTGCATAAGGAGCTCACTTGGGATGGCTTCCATGGGTTTCTGTCCATGTGTGAGGGGAGTGTTTGTGGGCACAGGTTGTCCTGAGAGGCTGTGGCATCCCTGGAAGTGTCCAAGGCCAGGTTGGAGGGGCTTGGAGCAGCCTGGGACAGTGGGAGGTGTCAGGGGTGGATGGGATGGGCTTTAAGGTCCTTCCCAATCCAAGCCTCTCTGGAATTCCATCATTTCTGATGGGAAAATACACATCATCTCTATCATAGAAGAGTGTGTAGGATAATTTGGGATCATCAGCTGCCTTAAGAATTGCAGTTAGGTGAAGTTTAAGTGTTTTGATGAGAATTTTATCCAGCTTTTCCTGAATGAGGTTAACTTGGCCCACGTCCCTGAGCAGCTCATCCCTTTGGAGGGGAACTGAGGGATCCTCCATGTGAGGGGAGCTCGGGGGGATTTTGTTCCACCCACCCTCTGAAAATCCCTTCTCATCCTCAGGAACATCACAGAAATCACAGAATCCCAGGCTGGTTTGGGATGGAATATTAAATCCCATCCCACTCCACCCTGCCATGGCAGGGACACCTTCCACTATCTCAGGGTGTTCCAGCCTGGCCTTGTGCACTGCCAGGGATGCAGGGGCAGCCACAGCTGCTCTGGGAATCTGTGTTTCAGCCTTCCCACCCTCCCAGGGAGGAATTCCTTGCTGGAATGCCCTCCAGGTGTGGTGCAGGGGGTGTGCCCAGCTGGCAGATGGGCTGTGCCAGCCGTCAGTCAGAGCTGCTGCCCGGAATGTTCCTTCTCCTCCTGGGCAGCTGATGGGTGAGCAGCAGTGCAGCCCCACAGGTGACACATGCTCCACTTCCAGAGGGATTGCAGGGAGCAGCATCAGGGGATGGGATCTTCTGACTCACAGGAAAGCTGCTTTTTTAGTGGGATCTGGGGAGGAGTTCCAGAGAAAAGCCAAAATCCCTTGGTGTATTTGGGATAGCTGTAGGGATGCTTGGACCTCACTGCTCTGTCTGTGCTGCTGTGAGGCTGCACAGGAGAGGGAAAGATGGAAAAATTGCTGGAACCCCTTTTGTGTGTGTTTTCCAGCATTTTTTGCGCCCTGCAGCTCCCAGCACTGTGGGCTGCCCATGGATGGAATCGTGGGCACTGCCCACCATCTGTGCAATTCCCAGCTCAGCCTTTGGAATCACATCTTGGTTCTTTGGGAGCCCCTTTCTCTGACATTTCACTCAAAGGGCTTTAATTTTGGATTTTGTGGTTTGCCTTATCAACAGTGAGCAATTTAATGAAGCCATGGGGCGAGCTCAGAGCTCAGAGTGAGTCAGGCCTGGCTTGGCCTTTGAAGCCTTCTTACCATGGAATTCTTTCCCAGTTGTGAATTAATGTGGTTTCAGCTTTCCCAAAACGTGAGGCCGTTAAGCTGAGTCTGGATTTTTGGGAGGAACAAGCAGCTCTGTGGTCACTGCAGCCCTCAGTGCCCAAATCCTTCCAGAGGTTTCCTGGATAAAGTTCCCTCAGTGAGGTTGGATGGCTCTCCCAGTGAGACCCCGCTTGCTGTGTGAGGAGAAGGGTTTGGGATCAGAGAATCAGAGAATCCTGAAGGTTGGAAAAGCTCTCTAAGATCTCCAGTCCAGCCATTCCCCAGCACTGCCCCATGTTCCCAAGTGCCACATCCTCATGGCTTTAAGTTCCTCCAGGAATGGGGATTCCAGTGTCCCTCATATCCAGCCTGTCCCATCACCCAGGGAGTGATCCCACAGTGGCTCTGTGTCACTGCTTCCATCCCTACAGTGCCCTGAGTGACCTCTGGCAGGAGCTGGGAAGGAAATGCTAATTTATCATCAATATGCAAATGGCAGTGCTGATCAAAGGGAGCAGAGAGCTGCACGTGGGGGAGGAGGAAAGACACAGAAGGGCTCAGAAAAGTCATGGAAAACCACAGTGGGGGCAAACATGGGAATCTGAGTGTGTGCCTTGCATTGTGGCCCTGTGGGGCAGGAACCCTTGGCGGTCCCCAGGCCAGGCTCCATCAGGATGCCAGGCTCCATCAGGATTCCAGGCTGATGTTGGCCATGAACACCCAAAAATGATGTGGTGTCCCAAGGAATATTCCCCCTCCCCTTCCACAGGGTTCCTGGATGCTCCAGTCCTTCCTTACCAGCTGAGGAACCGCAGGTTGTCACCAGAGTTTTCTACACCCCCTTCCAAATGCTTTTGGAAGCTTTCCCCTTCCAAATATAAAGTAGATGTTCCTGGATGACCTCAGGCCCTCAAAGATGCACTGGGGAATCACAGATCCAGAATTCCAAGAGTTTGACTTGGGTGTTTTTGCCAATCATTTCCCAAGGATGAGCTCCACACGCTGTGTCCTCTCTCCTCAGCAGGTCCCTCCATGCTGAGGGAGCTTCTCCTGCTCTTCCCTACGGACCCAGGGCATCTTTAGGAGGAGAAAGGCCTGGTGCAGGCAGAGCATTGGTATTTTTAGATCAAAGACAAGTTTAATATAAAAAAACAGGAGAGGAGAAGGAGGATTAGAACAATAAGCACATTTAATTTTAGCCTAGCTTGGATTCTTCATAAAGTCAGGGAACTTGGAGCTCAGCTTCAGTTGCCTCTGGCTTTCCCAAATAAACACACTGGAGCAGGGCTGGGAAGTTAAGCAGCACAGAAAATTGCAAAAAGTTGCATTTTAATATTCTAGGAGAATATTAAGGGCTGTTTTACAGGCCAGGCCCTGGAATTAAATTTTAATGCTGCACAAAAATCCTGAGGTTGTTTTGGTAGGCAGCTCCTGGAGCTACACAGAGACTTTTTCTACAGGACAGGGGTTAGGAACAGGGCAGGGTTGGGGCAGGGTGAGGAACCTTCTCCAGCCATGGCAAGTGAGCAGGGCTTGGGGCCAGGACCTGCTGCTTCTGGAATTTCATGATTTCCTCTGGAATTTTGTGATTTCTTCTGGAATTTTGTGATTTCTTCTGGAATTTTTGTCAGGCACAGGGGGAACCTCATTGATCTCTACAGCTCCTGGACAGGAGAGTGGAGTGAGGTGGGTTTGGGCTCTTCTGCCATGTCCAAGTGAAAGGATGACAGGAAATGACCCCAAGCTGCACCAGGGGAGGTTCAGGTTAAATACTGGGAATTTTTTTTTCCCTGGAGGAGCAGTCAGGCATTGGAATGAGCTGCCCAAGGGTGTGGTGGAGTCACCATCTCTGGGAGTGTTCAAGATGTGGCACCTGGGGACGTGGCTCAGGGGTGGTTGTGGTGATGCTGGGTTGATGGACCCGATGATCTTCACTGGATGATTCTGGAATTTGGGGAATTTTCCCCCAGGCTAAAGAGGCTTGGCTGGCACCACCCTCCTATTTCTGGGTGATCTGTTCAATATGTGTTTCACCTGGGAAGTGTGTTGGGATGAAGAATTATGGAATCATTATGGTTGGAAAAGCCCTCTAGGATCATCAGATCCAGCCCCAGCCCTCTAGGATCATCAGATCCAGCCCCAGCCCTCTAGGATCATCAGATAAAACCCTAACCCTCTAGGATCATCAGATCCTACAACACCAACCCTCTAGGATCATCAGATCCAACCCTAACCATCTAGGATCAACAGATCCAACCATTCCTCTAGGATCATCAGATCCTACAACACCAACCCTCTAGGATCATGAGATCCAGCCCTAACCCTCTAGGAACATCAGATCCAACCATTCCCTCAGCACTGCCAAGGCCACTTCTGACCCCTGTCCCCAAGTGCCACATGAATGCACCCATTAATGCTGTACCCAGGTGTTGCAGGCCTTTAGTAAACCTCAGGTCAGAGGTGATTCAGTGAGTGGGTGAGGCAGGAGCTCCCACTGGTGACTCTTGGTGGCTCCAAGCAGCCCCTGTCCCCTCGGTTGTCCCAGGAGAGGATGAGTTGGCCAGCTGGAGTTGTCCTGCTCCAGCCTCAAAGGATGAGCACAGAGCCCTGGGTTTGCTCCTGCCTGGGCATCCTTCTTGCTCTAAACTGGTTCCTTTTCACACCAGCTAAATTTAGGGATTGTGAGGGAGCATTTCCAGCCTCAGCCACCACATCTCTGACAGCCAAGGCTGACATGAACCCATCTGAGCTGATTTATGTTCTCTTTTTGATGGTTTTGGGATTTGGTTGCTCTTGGATCCTGGTCTCTGGGAGGATGTGGGCAGCTCAGTGCCAGGGAGGAATCTTGGACCCACTGAGGAGCTGGGTTTGGTTCTCAGGCTGCCTGCAGCCAGGGAAGGGCAGCTCTGCCTCAGGGTTACAGAGCTGGGAGGGATGGACTTGACTTGTGAGCCAGTTTTGGGCCTGCTTTGTAAGAACTCACTGGGTATTAATAAAAGTTAAAAATACTTCAGGCCCTGCCTTAAAACAGCCCTGAGTGAAGTGCAGGAAAAATCAGGATTGCAGCTCATTGTGGTGGAGAAAGTGAGATAAACCCCAGAGAGCTGCAAACAAAGGGCTGTGCTGAGCCTGAGGAGTTGGGGAGGAGATGAGCTGGAGAATAAACTCAGACTGGGAAGTTCCAGGTGAGGATAGGGAGGCCTTGGAGCCTGGAGTGAGGGCAGAGCTTTGATGTGGGTGTGTAAATCTGAGTCACGAGCACCAAGACTTGTTTGAAGGGTTTTAAAGCCCTGATCTTTTTCCTGAGTGCTGCTGGGAAGCCAGAAATGATCCAGGTTTGCTTTTCCATCTCTCTGGGAGTCGTGGAAGGTGGGAATAATCCCAGTCAGAGGGAGGACAAGAGGAAAAGCCAGCTGGGAGTTAATTCCCAGGAGTTTGAGTTCCTGTGCGGCATCTCTTGGAGGAGCAGTGGGAATTCCCTTCATCCTCACCTGCCACATCAGGGTAGAGGAGGAGGAGGAGGATTTCCTGGGATGCCTTTATTCCTTTCAAGGTCATTCAGGGAAGTGGGGAGTTTAACTCTTTGCTGGGATGGTTTTTAATGTCCCTTCTTCCAGTGCTGGTGTTGGTCAGACTCTGCTTCCCCTTGCCAGGCTCTGCTTTCCTGCCTTTTCCATCCCCATCCATTGGATGGTGAGGACATCTCACATTTTAGGGCCTCATCAGCTCCTACTGACACATCCAGGGCCATGAATGGGAACAAATGGATCAGGAGGACTCTGTGCTCGTTCCCAGCACAATTAATGTCATTAAGGATTCATTAATAAAAGGGATGCAGACTTGAAGATGATGTGATCAATAAAAGCAGCACCCTGATGCTATTAATTAGCAATGCTCATGCTTTTGAGTTGCTCCTACACTGGTTTTCCAAAACATTGGGCCTTTTAATCCTCAGGAAAAGGAGGAATGATTTGGAAAAAGCACAGCTCAGTCGTTCCACCACTGGCACTGGCCTTGGTGCTGGTGTGACCTGGGCTGCAGGTGGCACCTGGGGGCATCTGCTGGTGCTTCCTTCTCCAGCTGGGTGCTTTGTCCTGCTCTGACACGTGGGATGTGTTTCAGCATTTTCCATGGATAGTCCTGGCTGCAGGAGCACTTTGGGGCCACCACGTGTGGTCACCAGCAGCTCCCTCAGTGCCCTTTTTCCATGGAAAGGGACAGCAGGACAACCCCAAGGGACATGTTTGAGACCAAGGACAAAGCCAAGCCGTGGTGGTGGTGGTGCCCAAACCCTGCAGATCAGTCCACAAGTGAGATTTTTAGTCCTAAAACCTGGAATTGGAGGCTCCACCAGTTTGGATGGAGCTGGGCTTTGTTTCATAGGTTAAAAATACATAAATTTCCTTGTTGCACTCTGGTTTTATTTTTAACTCTTCAGCAATTTAATATTTTGGAGGTCTGCTCGTCCTCTCCCCCCAGTTTTCCATCTGCTACTGTGATTAATTTAAGGCCCAGCTTTATCCAGCCGAGCCAGAGCAAACCAAAAGGAATGGAAACCTCACCTAGGTTGTTTGGCAGGCAGCAGCAGACATGAATAACTTTGGAATTCGGGCTGGGAGAGCCAAGTGCTGTGCTCCTGGAGCCAGGCTGGCTTGGCCAGGAGCCCCTGCAGACAGCAGGAGGCTGTGCAGATCCAGCTGTGCTTCCTGCAGGGTTGTGCTGGAGGTGTTGCTGAGCACTCGGAAGCGCTGGGCTCTGCTTTCCTGCAGCCTCCCCAGGCAGGGGATGGTGCCAGAGCTCGGCTTCTCCCCCTCCCAGGCCTGGGAGCACCGTGAGGGAGTGGAAAGTTGCAGTGAGGAAGGTGGGACTGATTCCCCAGGCTGTGGGAGGAAGGAGAGGGGTGAAGCTGTGGAGCTCGGCTGCTCGGACAGGGGGGTGAAATAACCTGGCCAGAAATTGATTTATTTTTAACCTGGGTTGTTAAATTTTATTTTTAATTTTATTTTTAACCTGGGTTGTTAAAATCCAAGTTAAAATAAAGTTTAAAAATAAAATAAGCTGGGTGGGTGGTTTTTTTCCGCCTGGATTGGAAGGAGCCATCCCTGGCCAGGGATGGGGATGAGGTTGGAAATGAGGATGAAGAGCAGTGGGGATGCCTCAGCTGCAGTTCCCACTGACAGGAAGGGGTTTTATGGGATCCTCGTGGAAGCTGGGGATCCATTTTTAATGGAAATCTGCTCCAGCTGCACAAGCGTGTGGTGGCACAGGGGACGCAGGCAGGAGTTTGGATTGTTTTAGGAAGGGAATAGTTCTGCTCTCAGAAGCCTCCAAAGCTCTAATTGGGAAAAGATGGAAAGGGAAACCACAGGACATAGACCTGTCATTAACTGAGGAACACTGGGATGTGTGAAGCCCAGGGCTGTAGGAGCTGGAAGTGGCCAGGAGATGTTGGTGAGTCATTCCAGGGATGCACAGGGAATGAGGAAACCCAGTGTGTCTGGTTGGGTGGGACTGCAGCAAAGCTCCTGGAGCCAGCTCAGCAGCCCCTGCCTCAGATCCTGCAGCCCTGGCTGGGGTTTGGGGCCTGGGAGCAGTGCACTGGGATTTCAGGAGCCACTTGGGGCAGTGCCATGCAGGGATGTAAAAAAAAAAACCAAAGTATTGCTTCCCATGGAGGTAAAAATGATGTGGTTTGGGATCCTGATTTCCAGCAGGGAGTGACTGTTCAGAGTAAGGAAATCCTTAGTCCAGGTTTCAGAGAAGGTATCCTGTAGTAATAATAATAATAATAAATAAATAAATTTAATAATAATAATAATAATAATAATAATAATAATAATAATAATAATAATAGTATCCTGGCAGAATCCTGGAATATCCTGAGTGAGAAGGACCATGGATCCAGCTCCTGGCCCTGCACAGACACCCCAGCAATCCCACTCTGGGCTGTGCAAACCCTCCTGGAGCTCTGGCAGCCTTGGGAATGTGCCCATTCCCTGGGGAGCCTGGGCAGTGCCAGCACCCTCTGGGGGAAGAACCTTTCCCAAAATCCAACCTGAAATTCCATGGCACAGCTCCAGCCATTCCTCAGGCTCTGTCCCTGCTCACAGAGAGCAGAGGTCGGGGCTGTCCCTCAGCAGGAAGCTCCAGGCTGAGATTTGTCCCCTGAGTCTCCTCTTCTGCAGCTGCACAAACCCAGTGACCCCAAATGCTGCACATCTGTCCCCTGCAGACCCTTCCCCATCCCTGTGCCCTCCTTTGGGCACCCACTGGCACATCCAAGCCTCCCTCAGGCTGTGCAGGTGACCAGGGTGCTTCTTCCCTTGCCAGGTCCCTCCAGCAGGGATCAAGCCAAGGGCTGGAGGGGCTGTGCTGGTGTTCAGAGGGGTCCCAGGATGAGGGAAGAGATGAGGATCTGACTCCATGGTTCAGAAGGCTGATTGATTATTTTATGATATTTATTATATTAAAACTATACTAAAAGTATAGAAGAAAGGATTTCATCACAAGGCTAGCTAAGAATAGAAAAATAATGATAATAAAATCTTGTGACTGACCAGACAGGCTGGACAGCTGACTGTGATTGGCCATTAATTAGAAACAACCCCATGAGCCCAATCCCAGCTGCACCTGTTGCATTCCACAGCAGCAGATAACCATTGGTTACATTTTGTTCCTGAGGCCTCTCAGCTTCTCAGGAGGAAAAATCCTAAGGAAAGGATTTTTCAGGAAATACCATGGCTGCAGGTATGATATTTTCTGAAAATATCATCAGGCCCTGGTGAGCCTGATACCCTCTCCTATCTCCCTAATTAGAGTGTCCAGGGCATCTACACTGGAGCACAGATACTTGCATGTATATACCCAGCAAAAACTAACAGTAAAGTTAGGACTAAATCTTTTTTCCTTGTGTGTGTGTGGCAGCCATCTTGACATCTTCAGTGTCATGTTTTTAATAAGCTACAAGAACATACAATTTGGGGGGGATTGGTTGATGATTTACCCTGGACCATGGTGAGAGGTGCAGTTCCCCCTCAGCCTGCACACAGGGGGCTGAGCCTGCCTGCTCAGGGTGTGCAGGGAGGATTTTCCCTGTGGAGAGGCCAGCAGTGTGTGGAGAGGGTTGTGGAGTGATTTGGTGTGTGTGGCAGCCATCTTGACATCTTCAGCGTAATGCTTTTTATAAGCTACAAGAACATACAATTTGGGTGTGATTGGTTGATGATTTACCCTGGACTGTGGTGAGAAGTGCAGTTCCCCCTCAGCCTGCACACAGGGGGCTGAGTGTGGCTGCTCAGGGTGTGCAGGGAGGATTTTCCCTGTGGAGAGGCCAGCAGTGTCTGGAGAGGGCTGTGGAGTGATTTGGTTGTGTGGAGCAGAGCAGAGCTCTCCCTGCTGCAGCCTGGGACCTGCTGCCTTCCTCTGGCAGTGAGATCCCTGCAGCCTGGCCCTTGTTCCCCTGCTCTGATCCCTGCTGGAGCCCTGCCATGGCTGGGCCCTGCCCAGGGTTCCAGGCAGGTTTCTTGTCCCCCTGCCAGCCGGGGTGCCTAAGCTGATTAGCTCTAAGGAGATCAGGGCTTGGCAAGGGCTGCACTGCAGGTAAACACTGCAGCTTCTCCTGCAGCTGGGAGCCCGTGGAGCTGTGAAATATGGCTCAGGAGTGAGGAATGGCGCTGGAAGAACCCTCAGGAAAAATACCAAGAAGTGCATGAAACGATAAGCAGAGCTGATAAGGTGCCTGGTGAGAGACTGAGAGGAGAAGCAAGCACAGATATGATCAGAGCCTATAAATACTGTCAACATGACAGCAGAGATGAGCAGGAGAAAGAGTCATTGTTATCTGATGGAAAACAAGCTCTGGGAGGAGCAGCCATGGGAGCAGGGGGTGTGGAGGGGATCCCCAGGAGCAGGAACACTCCTTGGGATGGAGCAAATCCTCAGCTGCCCCTCGTTCCCAAGGCTGTCCTGGTGCCCATCAGTGTGCTCAGCACTGCATCCCCTGGCGCAGAACCACCCTTGGCACCTGTGATCCTGCCAGCAGCTTCCTTAAATTCCCATTTTCCAGGTGCCAGTGAGGTGTCCTGGCTGGCTGATCCCCTCAGGTGCCGCTTGTCCACATCCCTCCTAGGATGGGGTCTGTGTGAGGAAATGAAGGAAGTCTGAGCAGAGGATGGGTCTGGGATGGTTCCAGGGACCCCCAGGACATCCTGCTGGAATAAACCTGGAGGTTGTGTGTGTCACACAGCTTGGGAATGTGCTCCTGGAGTGGGATTTCAGTCCAAAACCCTGATTTATTGGTTCCTGATTTATTGTTGTGTCTGGTGCCACCAGGACTGGCCAGCTCTTCCTCACTGGCAATGGGCAGCCAGAGGCCTGTGGTCCCCAGGGTTAACTGGGTGAACTG
This sequence comes from Myiothlypis coronata, assembly GCA_035041385.1. Classification (NCBI taxonomy): domain Eukaryota; kingdom Metazoa; phylum Chordata; class Aves; order Passeriformes; family Parulidae; genus Myiothlypis; species Myiothlypis coronata. Next base: position 1,187,008 of record JAWWLW010000300.1, on the reverse strand, counting down.
GGGCCACTCTGGGGATTCCAGCTGGAGCCCAGGAGATGCTGGAGCCCCAGAGGTGTTCAGCAGTTTCTCCACCCACCTCTTGGCCTTGCTGTGCTGATGGGGATCCTTCCCAGACCTGGTGTTTGCAGAGCTCTCCAGCTGTTCCTGGGTCCCATCCAGGTGTTCTGGGTCCCATCCAGGTGTTCCTGGCTTCTCCAGGAGCACAAGCACGACAGTTATGCTGCACATTCCAGGCCAGGACTCTTGGGAAAGCCACCCTTCCCAAGAGAGAGCTGTCCTGGAAGGAGAGCTCACATCAAAGGAGCCCGGAGCGATAGGGATCACATAATTGCTGCCTCTCCCCTTCCTTCTGACTCCTGTCACTCACAGTCTGGGATTGTTATCTCTGGGCTTGGGCAGCAGCAATCCTGACTGCAGGATCTGTGTCATCCAGATAAGGTGGTGTGTGGTGGCTTTTCCAGCCTGGATGGCTGCTGGAGTAAAGTGGAGTGGTGTTTCATGGTCCTGTTGGAGAGGACTGTCCTGCAGCCCAGCTGCAGTGGGAGCTGTTTCCCTTGGGAATGTGCTCAGGAGAAGGGAACAGGACACAGAGTGGCTCCGGTGCTGTGGCAGCTCAGGGAATCCTGTCCTCCTTGCTGGAGGGAGGTGGATGGTCACAGAATCCAAAATAGTTTGGATTGGAAGGGACCTTAAAGCTCATCCCATGGGAAGGGAGACCTTCCTCCATCCCAGGCTGCTCCAAGCCCTGTCCAGCCTGGCCTGGGACACTTCAGGGATCCAGGGGCAGCCACAGCTTCTCTGGGAAGCTCTGCCAGGGCCTGCCCACCCTCACAGGGAACATTTTTTCCTAAAATCCCAGGAACTGGGGCTCAGGGCTGGCCCTTGGTCGCTCACCTCGTGTGTCCCAGCTCTGCCCTTGGGTGCCTGGAGATTCACCAGCGCCTTTGGGGCCAAAACCAACACGGGAAGGGGACGTTCCTGAGCAGCTCTGGCATCAGGAATGCACAGGAAACAATTCAGCAGCCTCAGGCTCGGTGTGCTGCAGTGGGTCTGGCTGTGGCTGATGCTCACAGTGCTGCTGTCTCTCCACAGAATGCCATGAACCTGCCTCCCGACAAAGCCCGGCTCCTGCGCCAGTACGACAACGAGAAGAAGTGGGAGCTCATCTGTGACCAGGTGAGGAGCTCTGGAGAGCCCTGGGAGCTGCCTCTTCCCAGCTGCTCCATCCACAGCGACCCTGGGCCTTGCAGGACCTCGCAGGACCCAGGAAACTCCTGTTCCCAGGAGCTTCAGACACTCCTTCCTTCTGCTCCCTTGTTGGCAGCCACTCCTAGAGGCCTTGCAGTGACAGCTGCAGCCACCCCAGCCCATCCCGGGGTTCTGTCATTCCCTGATTTGTGTTTCTCCGTGTCCCAGGGGGCTGGGAGCTCTGGGCTGGAGTCTGTGCTGGCAGCAGGGCAGGCAGGAGCTGTTTGATGCCAGCCAGTTCCCAGCTCACAGAGGGATGGACATCCCTTTCCCCTCTGATGCTTCCATCCTGGATTCCCTCTGGCTGCTGAACGCTGCTGGGTTTGCCCTGCACAGGCTCAGCCTGAGCTCAGGGTCTTGCAAATGAAAACAAATGATCTAATGAGCAAATGAGCTAATGAGCAAATGAACAAATGATCTAATGATCAAATTAACCAATTAACAAATGAGCAAATGATCAAATGAAAAAATGAGCAAATGAACAAGTGATCAAATGAGCAAATGAAAAAATGAACAAATGAAAAAATGAGCAAATGAACAAATGAACAAGTGATCAAATGATCAAATGAACAAATTAACAAATGAACAAATTAACAAATGAGCAAATTAACAAATGATCAAATGAACAAGTGATCAAATGATCAAATGAACAAATGATCAAGTGAGCAAATGATCAAACGAACAAATGAACAAATGATCAAATGAACAAATGAGCAAATGAAAAAATGAGCAAATGAACAAATGATCAAATGAGAAAATTAACCAATGAGCAAATGAACAAATGATCACATGATCAAATGATCTAATGAACAAATGATCAAATGAGCAGATGATCTCAGTGCAGGCAGTGTCTGGCTGCCCATGTCATGCTCTGTGCTGACAGCTGGAGCTGCCACCTCCAGGGACAGGAGGCTGAGCCCCTGCTCACCTCCAGAGGCTGGGAACAGCCTGGGTGAGGCAGTGCCAGATGCTGGGGCATCACCTGGTGAGCTGTGCAGGGTGTGCAGCAATCAGCAGGATGTGGTGGATCAACAAGAATGGCATTTTGGGGGGAATACAAAATGTGACAAAGTGGGATTTGAATTTGGGAGCCAGCAGCAAAATGCCATGGAGTTCAGCAGTAATGGCTAATGAAGATAATTGATCAGCACTGGGAAAGTGAGGTGTTCCCTTGGGATGTGAACTCAGCAGAGCCAGGGTGAGAGTTTGGCAGGAGGTCAGGGACATTGGGATAAGGACATTTGTGGGACACTTCCTATTCAGCTGATACAGTGGTGGGGTGCCTGATGCAGTCATGGAATCCCAGACTGGTTTGGGCTGGGAGGGACCTTAAAGCCCATCCAGTTCCAACGTGAGGAACACCTTCCACTATCCCAGATTGCTCCAAACCCCATCCAACCTGGCCTAGAGCCCTTCCAGGGATCCAGGGGCAGCCACAGCTTCTCTGGGCACCTGTGCCAGGGCCTAGCCACCCCACAGGGAATGATTTTTCCCCAATATCCCATCTAACCCTGCCCTCTGGCAGTTTAAATTCATTGCACAGGTACCTTAAAGCTTAATGAAGAATTGCTTTTTTTCCCATGAGTTTCCTGTGCAGAGAATGTACAGCTTGAGCTATTTAAAGATCCAGTTTACTGAGACACTTTAAAATGCAGGAGCTGCTGTGAGTGATTGCAGATTCCCCACCCCTGGAAGTGCTCCAGGCCAGGCTGGACAGGGCTGGGAGCACCTGGGACAGTGGGAGGTGTCCCTGCCATGGCACTGGGAGGGCTTTAGGGTCCCTCCCAGCCCAGTCCCGTCTGTGATTCCATGATTTGTGCCAGGCTGTTCCCTGCAGAGGTGTGAGCTCCGTGCTGAGCTCCTGCTGGCAGTGGGACAGGCAGGAGCTGTTTGATCCCAGCCTGGATGTGCAAATTCCCCCTCGGAGCTGATCCACCCTCTGCAGCTGCTGCTGATTCACTGCCCGGCATGGGCTGAGACAGCAGCCTGAGCAGATGGGGAGGAAATTTGCAATCTGGAGTAAATCTCCTTGCACAACTCCCAGCCAGTCCACCCCCGGGCTGGGATGAGTCCCTTCCCTGGGATGGGCCCTTCCCATCCTTTGGAAGGGCAGGGAAGCAGGGCTGGAGGAGCAGCCCTGAGGAGCCAGCGGGGCCAGGGGACCAAGTGCCACCTTTGCCCTGTTGTGCCATCCCATGGGGCACCCTGGGCAGGGAGGACAGCCTGGGGTCTGGCACAGCTCCCTGGGCGTGCTGCCACCCCCTCAGTCACAGCAGTGTGAGCAGGTGTCACTAAAGGTGCCAAAATGCAGCATATGGGGTGTGAAATATTTATATATTCACAGGATAGAAATACTGCCCTGGAATATCTAAATATATATATAATATTCATGTTTTTATTTATATTTATTTATATATTTATATATTTATTTATTTATTTATATTTATATTTATTTATATTCATATTCATATTCGTAATTAAAAATATAACATATAAAATATAGTACGTATTCACAGTATAGAAATATTGCCCTGGAATATCTGTCTATATCTATATATCTATATATCTGTATCTATATCTATATCTATATATCTCTATATATCTCTATATATCTAATATTGATATTAATATTCATATTATTATTAATAATAGCAACAATAAAAATATAACATATTAAAATATAGTACATATTCACAGTATAGAAATATTACCCTGGAATATCTAAATATTAAATACCACCACCACCACCAACAATCATAATAGTAAGTTATATTATATATAATATATAAAGTATAATATATATTCACAGTATAGTAATATTGCCCTGTAATACATAAATATATATAAAATTAATATTACTATTAACAATATTTTACATATATATATATATAAAACATATAAAACATAGTATATATTCACAATATATAAATAGTGCCCTGGAATATATAAATATTATAAATTTTAAATATAATAAAATATTAGATTTAATAATTAAAATATAAATATATAATAATATATTATATATAATAATACATATAGAATATATTTAATATATAAAATTATATATAAATATATATATTCACAATATATAAACAGTGCCCTGGAATATATAAATATTATATATCATTCCACAAGGACACTTCCACAGTGACTCATTGTCCTGCTGGTGGGAATGGCTGGATTGCTGGGATGGGACCGAGCCACCCTCTGGATCTGTGGGAGATGGGGAGTTCTGCACCTTGCTCAAGATGTGTTTGAGACTCTGCTCCCCATGTCCTTGTCCATCTCCTTGTCCTTGTCCATCTCCTTGTCCATCTCCTTGTCCTTGTCCATCTCCTTGTCCATCTCCTTGTCCATCTCCTTGTCCATCTCCTTGTCCATCTCCTTGTCCTTGTCCTTGTCCATCTCCTTGTCCATGTCCTTGTCCATGTCCTTGTCCATGTCCTTGTCCATCTCCTTGTCCATCTCCTTGTCCATCTCCTTGCCCATCTCCTTGCCCATCTCCTTGTCCATCTCCTTGTCCTTGTCCATGTCCTTGTCCTTGTCCATGTCCTTGTCCTTGTCCATCTCCTTGCCCATCTCCTTGCCCATCTCCTTGCCCATCTCCTTGCCCATCTCCTTGTCCATCTCCTTGTCCATCTCGTTGTCCTTGCCCATCTCCTTGTCCATCTCCTTGTCCATCTCCTTGTCCATGTCCTTCCCCACTGTCCCATTCCGTGGGGTTTATGCACTCCCAGCACAGCCTGTGGGATTCTCATCCCGACTCGGGTGCTTCCCCAGCATCTGTGAATCCCAGGAATGAAAGAGCTTAGTGAGGGTAATGATAATAATGGGAATAACAGATGGGCTAATGCAGAAAAATGCCCTGAGTGGCTCTGGGAGCCCAGGCTTGTTGGGGAAGGCACAATTTCCTGGATCCGGAGTGAATGTGTTTTCCAGAGCTGGGTGACCTGGAGATGTGTCAGGCTCCTTGTAGGATCACGTGGAGCAGGAGGAAGTGCCCAGGTCCAGCAGCTCCTCTTGGCTACTGAAGCAAAGCTCCCCCAGGCCCCCTTTTTTCTGTGTCCATCAGAAAAGAAAATGCTAATTCTGGGTGAAAGAGGCACAGGAGAGTTGTTGTGCTCCTGATTTTCCTCTGAATCTGGATTCTGGGTGAAAGAGGCACAGGAGAGCTGTTGCGCTCCTGATTTTCCTCTGAATCTGGATTCTGGGTGAAAGAGGCACAGGAGAGCCTCCTTCCCACAGAATTAGCACTTTCTAAGCTGTTGTGCTCCTGCTTTTCCCCTGAATTATGGAATCATGGAATGGGCTGGGCTGAAAAGGACTTCAGAGCCATTCAGTGCCACCCCTTACCCTATCCCAGGTTATTCCAGCCTGGCCTTGGACATTCCAGGGATCCAGGGGCAGCCCCAGCTGCTCTGGCAATCCCAGCCCAGCCAGGAATTCCCAATTCCCAATGTCCCATCCATCCCTGCCCTCTGGCACTGGCAGCCATTCCCTGGCTCCTGTCCCTCCATCCCTTGTCCCAAATCCCTCTCAGGATTTAATCCCAGTGAATTCTCCCCATTTATTCCTCCAAAGGAAGGTGGTGGGCCCAGCTCATCTCACTGCTCTCTGTCCTTGCATTCCCTGTGCTCTTCCATCCTTCCTTCCACCTCCTCAGGGATTTTCCAAGCCAGGAAGGATCTTTATCCTTGGGAGTAAAGCTGTTTTTCTCTGTAGGTGGCTGACAAAGGCAGTGTGCAGCCACTGCTGCCCCTGTCCTTCCAGCCAGCTGATAATGCTGCAGCTCACAGCAGGCATGTAGGGCAGATAAAAAGGGTTTCACCAGGATTTAGGAACTTTGTTGTGTCTGAATGGCTCAATCCAGGGAAGCCACCACGTCCCAGTGGTGATGTCACCCCACAGCATTTGCTGAGCAAGGTTTGGCCGCTCCAATCCGGATTTTAGGCTTTTTTTTGTGTGTGTGTGTGGTGAAAATGCCCGACCTCATCACTCAGATGTGTTAAATCCTGTGTTTGGAAGCAGAGCTGGCCAAGGAGTGGGTGGGAATTGCCAGAAGTGGAGGGGAGGAGCTGACAGGAAAAAAAGCAGGGATCTTTAACTCTTTCATTATGGTTTCTGAGGCACAGCAGTGCCTTTGGGAAGTGTGGGTGCTGCCAAGGGGGATCATGAGAGGATCCTGGTGGATTCCATGAGAGGATCCTGGTGGATTCCAGGCAGATCAGCCTGCAGCCAGCTCCATTCCCAACCCCTGGGAGCTCCCAGTCAGGTTTTTGGGATGAGGGTGGCTGTGACCAGACATCCAGGGTGACTTGGAGGCCTCCCTGCACAGCCTGGCCCTTGCAGCTTCTTAATCAGCCTCTAATATAAAACACTCCGAGCTGCATAAACCCAGACAGGAATCACAGCCAGGAAAGGGCAATTTTTAAAGGCTAATCCCTCCTAGCTTTCCAAACCAGCAAAAAAGAAACACTTGAGGGGGCTGTAAAAATGTTTCCAGGCCTAGGAGATGTTTACCACGAGTAATTTTTGGTAACTTCTCAGGTAGGAGCATTGCTGGAGTTTGCAGCTCATGGATAATGTCTGGAAAGTCTTTTAACCCAAATAATTCCCCTCCACAAGAATGAGCAGCATCTTTTTACACGAAGCTGCTGCAGAGATTATTACATAAATACATAATTACAGCCAGGTTTGAAGAAAACAAACAAAACCATCCAGTAGCTGCATCCCAGACTGTTAAATGTGCTCCTTGAGTCTCTTTAAACGTTTCATTTTGAGGATTCCAGGCAATTAAAGCTGGTTGGGAAAAGCTCCTGTCACTTCAGCAGATGAGGGTGGATTATTTGGGAAGAGGGATTAATCCATAAGAGCTGAAGAGCTGCTCTGGGGGATTGGACTGAGCACAGCTCTGTCAGCAGAAAGGGGAATAAATGGGAGAGGGAACGTGGAGCATTGTTGGGATGGGACACTGCTGCCAGGGGGACGTGGCAGGGGCTGGAATTGGGGGATCCTTGAGGGCTTTTCCAACCCAAACCACTCTGGGCTTCCAGAAAATCTCTGTGTGCCCCATGGGAGGCTCCAATAATCCCTGAGAAGGAGCCAGGAAGAATCCACGATGGTAAACGTGGTGCTGGAGCAGGGCAGACCCTGCTGCTGTCACTTTGTCCAGAGAACAACCCTCCGGGAAGAACTTTGCATTTTCTGAGCTGTTTTTTAGATAAAATAGGAAATGCCAATTCCAGAGCCACGTGGAGGTGCATGGAAAAAGAATCCAGCTGTAAAAGAGGAGAGCCATGAGTGCTCTGTGACTTCCAGAGCTCCCACCAGGGCTGGTGGAGCTCACAGAAGAGATTTTCCTTCATTTCTTTCCTGCTGGCCATGGTGGATTGCTTCTTTTCCAGCAAGCAGCAAGATAATAACAGGAAGAACTTGTGGTGTTCAGACAGTTCTGGTAACTGGGCAGCAGTGTCCTGTTCATTCTGGAATGAGCTCGGGATAATGCAGTCAGAATTGCATCCTGACCTAATAAAGGGAGGTTTCAGATAAAAGAGGAAATTTCAGGAGATTGGGATGAGATCTTTCCTCCAGGGAAAGGGCTAGAATAGCTTAAAGTTCTTCCAAGATCCAAGTAGGATCAGAGTGTTTGGGAATGCTGTGAGGGGGTTTGGACACAGCACACTGCCCAGGGAACAGCTCGTGTTTCACAGCAGCCCTGGTGGGATAAACTTCCAGCTGGGAAAGCAGGGGAAGATCAGGGAGCTCTCAGAAAACAGAGCTTTGGTGCTTGTCACCAAAATCTGTGCTCTGGAGATGAGGGGGGATTGATTGGAGATGGAGTGATCCCTGCAGGAGGAGCTGGGACCTTGAGGAAAGGCTTCCCACTGCCAGAGGGCAGGGATGGATGGGACATTGGGAATTGGGAATTCCTGGCTGGGATGGGATTCTCAGAGCAGCTGGGGCTGCCCCTGGATCTCTGGCAGTGCCCAGGGCCAGGCTGGAGCACCCTGGGACAGTGGGAGGTTTTTCCCAAAAGGATTTTTGTTGGTGCATGCATCTCCTCTCCTGACCCTTCTCCTTCCTCTCCATGCTGAGCAGAAACCCTGGAACTTCAGATGGATGTGCAACTAAAATTCAGAATTCCCACTGAATGTTTAAGGTGTCTTTTTATACTGTTGATATAAACATCAAGATCCAATTAAATCTATTTTAATTGCATGCATAGGTTATCCACTTAGGAATAGAATGTATTATAAATATATATTGTTCAATATGTATGTGGTGCACGTGTTTTCTGGGTAAAGTAAATACAGCAAAATGGCTGATGTTTATTCCTGCCTGTTTTCCAGGAAAGATTCCAAGTGAAGAATCCTCCACACACTTACATCCAGAAGCTGAAGGGATATCTGGACCCAGCAGTGACCAGGAAGGTGAGGAGCATCCTGTTTCCTCCTGCCAGGATGGTCCTGGGCTCCAGGTTCCTTCCTGCCTTTGTGCAAATTCTTGCAAAGTTGCAGGGAGAAGCAGAGAGAAATTGGGAATTTCTGCAGTTTTCCAGCTTGGGAAGGAGAGCAGATGTTGGGAAGCCCAGGACCATCTGACAAGGAGCACAGCTTGTTTTGATAATGTTGGCTTCAGTAAATAACCTGACACATTGTCTCTGAGCTGGGCTCTAGGCCTGGCTTTGGCTTAGGCCTGTCTGATGGCCCTTTGCTCATCCCTGGGAGGGAGTGTCCAAGTTTTGAGTCCTTTTCTCTGGGAATTTGCCTGGCAGAGGCTCAGTGCAGCTGAGTGCGCCATAATGGTGGTCAGCTCCATCTGTGAGGATCAGCTCCATCCATGGGGATCAGCTCCATCCTTGGTGACAATTCCTATCCATGGTCACAGCTCCATCCATGGGGATCAGCTCCATCCATGGGGATCAGCTCCATCCATGGGGATCAGCTCCATCCATGGAGATCAGCTCCATCCATGAGGACAGTTCCATCCATGGAGATCAGCTCCATCCATGGGGATCAGCTCCATCTGTGAGGATCAGCTCCATCCATGGGGATCAGCTCCATCCATGGGGATCAGCTCCATCCATGGGGTTCAGTTCCATCCATGGGGATCAGCTTCATCCTTGGGGTTCACCTCCATCCATGGGGATCAGCTCCATCCATGGAGATCAGTTCCATCCATGGGGATCAGCTCCATCCATGGGGATCAGCTCTATCCATGGGGATCAGCTCCATCCATGGGCATCAGCTCCATCCATGGGGATCAGCTCCATCCATGAGGACAGTTCCATCCATG
>JAWWLW010000300.1:1163546-1177415 GCA_035041385.1 Myiothlypis coronata | reverse complement strand
GGCATCAGCTCCATCCTTGGGCATCAGCTCCATCCTTGGGGTTCACGTCCATCCATGGGGATCAGCTCCATCCATGGAGATCAGTTCCATCCATGGGGATCAGCTCCATCCATGGGGATCAGCTCCATCCATGGGGATCAGCTCCATCCATGGGGTTCAGCTCCATCCATGGGGATCAGTTCCATCCATGGGCATCAGCTCCATCCTTGGGCATCAGCTCCATCCTTGGGGTTCACCTCCATCCATGGGGATCAGCTCCATCCATGGAGATCAGCTCCATCCATGGGGATCAGCTCCATCCATGGTGATCAGCTCCATCCATGGGGATCAGCTCCATCCATGGGGATCAGCTCCATCCATGGAGATCAGTTCCAAAGTCACAGCTTTATCCATGGGGACTGACTCCATCCATGGGGATCAGCTCCCATCCTTGGTGATCAGTTCCTTCTATGGTGATCATCTCCATCCATAGTGACAATTCCTTGGGGTGGTGTTGGCTTTTTATACTAAAATCTACGTGTACTTTATTTACAATAATTCTCCAGTACCTATCACCTATGTTACACAGTCTGTCTCTACCCTAAACCAATCCAGAAGTGTCACCATCACAGCAGAAGATGGAGCACAAGAAGAAGAAGGAGAAAAAGGACAGGACATGCCCAGATTCCTCCATCTTGCCTCTTGAACCCCCATTCTAAAAACCCCAAAATTCTGCTTTTTCATCCTGTGACAAATTCACTACCATTCTACTCAAACTCTTGTGGCTTGTGAACCTTCACACAAAGTTGGGAATTGTTTCCATGGGTTAAATCCAAGGCTCAGGTGTTTGTGTCTCTTTGCCAAGGTCTCTGAGCCCTGCCAGGGTCTGGAGCCCTCCAGGGCAGCCAGAGGGGTGTCCTGGGTTCTGACACTGCTGTGGTTGGAGCCCCCAGCCAGGAGCAGGAGCCATTTCCTAGGAAACCCTGAGGTTTCCAGTGTGGGTGTTCCCAGCCCGGTGAACGGGGTCTTTGTGCTTTTCCTCCGCAGGGTTTGGGGATTGTTCCGCGTTTGGCTTCGCTCCGTGGGCTCACATTGGAGCCTTTCTTACCCAGGGCTCCCGGGACAAAGGACAAACCCATGGAGCCTAAAAATAACTGCCCTGGTTTCCTGCCTGTTGTTGGGTCACTGCAGATCACCCACAGCCCTTCCTCAGCCCCTCTGACACGGGAAGGGATGGGAGAGCTCATCCCATCAGGGTTTCTGCAGGGATGGGAGAGCTCATCCCACCAGGGTTTCCACAGGGATGGGAGAGCTCATCCCACCAGGGTTTCCACAGGGATGGGAGAGCTCATCCCACCAGGGTTTCTGCAGGGATGGGAGAGCTCATTCCACCAGGGTTTCCACAGGAAAGGGAGAGCTCATCCCACTGGAATTCAGGTTCCTGCAGGGATAGGAAAGCTCATCTCACCAGGATTCCTGCTGAAGGTTTCCGCAGGGATGGGAGAGCTGATCCCACCAGGATTCCTGCAGGGATGGGAGAGCTGATCCCACCAGGATTCCTGCTGAAGGTTTCCACAGGGATGGGAGAGCTGATCCCACCAGGATTCCTGCTGCCATTGAGGTGCTGGCACTGTTTTTGCTGCACGGCTCCACCTGGCCTCTCCCATCCAGGAATTCCTTCCCAATATCCCCCCTGAGCCTGCCCTTATCCCTCCTCACCCCTTTAGCTCTTGCTCAGGAAGGAGAATGTGCCAAAACTGCTGCTCCAGAGGGATTTCTGCAGCTCTTTCAGCCCCTTCCCATGGGCAGGGAGAACAGGATCCTCCAGTCCTGCTCCAGATGGGACTGAGGTGCCCCCACTGGCTCTCTGCCACCTCATTTTCAGGAATCTTCAGGAGAAAGTTTGGTGTTAAACCAAAGCTTGGCTTATAAAGAAATGTTTATTTATCTCCAGGCTTTTAATTTCCTTAATCCTGGAAGCTCCAGGATGTTCCTGGGAACAGGAGGGATCTCTCCACACGTGTTTTTGTTGACTGCTGGGCTGTTGTTGCTGCATTCCTGGGGATTTAGAGGAGTTCTCAGTTTCCCCCCGTGTTTTCTTCTTTCCCTCTGTGCTGGGTGAGATGTTGATATTTTTTAATAGAGCCTAATTGTTATTTTTGCTGCTCATTCCATTGCAGAAATTCAGGAGACGAGTCCAGGAGTCAACTCAGGTGCTCCGAGAACTGGAAATTTCCTTGAGGACAAACCACATTGGGTGAGAGGTTTTGATGCCTCTGGTGCAATTTAATTCTTACTATTTATATTTTTATTTTTATTATCTCTATTTTTATTAATTTTATTTTAAAATTGATTTTATTCATTAATTGATTTTTATTATTTAATAATTAATGTTTGAATTCTAAAGGTGTCTGTCTTTGAGAATACACCCCCTTTGCATGTCAATAAGTGATGCCACTTGATTGCTAATTAAAGCCTGATGGGCTTAGTTAAGGGGAGCTGGGCATCTCAAGAGGATAATTCAGCTTTAATCCTTTCCTGATGGATTCATCCACATTTTTCTGAGGGCTGAGGAAAGGTGGGAGTCAGCTCCTGCTCAGTCAGAGCACAGGGAGTGAAGCTGTGTCCAGAATAAATATATATAAAATTGTATATATATGTAATAAATTTATAATATATACATTTAACATTCAAATAAATAATAAATAAATTTAAATAAATAATATTTTTTAAAATTTTAATTTATTTTAGAATTTTTAAAATTAAAATTCTAAAATATATAGAAATAATAAAAATTTTTAAATTGTAATATAATAAAATTATAGAAATTATTAATTTATTTAATTATTAAAATTTACATTTAACTATAAATTTATGTATCACCCCCCCTGCTGTCATAGCGTTAACATGGAGCCTGGCTGGGAATAACAGCACCAGGATTTATCCACAAAGCAGCAAATCCATCCCAGATTGCTGCAGTAGAATTGCCAGAGGTTTTGTTTTTATCAGAGCTTTTTATTTTAGTTTTTTATCAGCCATCCCTTTCCCATCCTCGTTCCCAGCAGTTTCACCTTCCTGTGGGAGCAGAAGCTGCTCCAGCCCTGGGGCAGCAGCCAGGGAGCATTTCCAGAGGTTTTCTCCATGGTCACACCCCATGTCCAGCTCAGTCCTGTGGATTTTTTGGGACTCTGGTGTGATTTTGAGGGATTGGGGGTATTTCAAGCTGTGGATGGAATTGCAGTCCCAGTGTGGGGATGGGAACCTTCCTTGGAGGGTTCCCATTCCCATTCCCTTGCACCATCCCAAAAACTCCTCCCGCAGCCCTGCCAGGAGTTCCCTCCTTTTCCAGCACCAGGAATTCCCCCCAGAGGCTCAGGGCATCCATGGATCCCCCTGGATTTAGGATGGGCAGGAGGAACCTGGGTGCTGCTGCCCCAGGGCAAGGAAAGAGGGCACAGCACCAGTGCTCATTTCCTTAGGGCCCCTGGCTGAGGGATCCTTTCCAAAACACATTTTATAAAACACCAGGCTGGCTATTTTCGCAGGGAAATGATAAAAAATGTCCCTCCTGAAGAGCAGAATCAGTCTGAGGTGATGGATTCCCACTCCACCAGCCTGGAATTCCCACTTCCCTCCCTGGATTCCCTCATTCCAGTGGCACCCAGCCACTCCCAGGGGATTTGCTGCCCCACTTGGGGTTCAGAGAAGAGCTGGGGCTGTGCTCAGGTTCCTTTTTCCCCTCACTTTGCCCCTCAGTTGATGGATTTTCAGATTTTTCTTGGCATTATCAAAGCTTTGGGACATAACAGACTTCCCTGAATTATTTTGCCAAACCCAGGGGCCAGAATTCACTGTGACAGGTGAACACCTTTTTAAAAAAGAGGCAAAATTGCTGTTAAATGTACACCCAGGGTATCCATCAGAGATTCTTTTCCTGCTTTTACAGCCTGCTGGAAATCAGGATGAGATACAAACTGAGCCAAGTCCCTGTGTGAGGAATTGACCTTCACAGTGCTGCAAAAAAAACCCCTCATTTCAGTACATTTGGAAAGGCATCCAAAGGGCTCTTTAAAGTCCTCTAAATCACTTTGAAAACCCTTTATTTTTTTTGCTCAGAGTGCTGCAGTGGCCCTGTCTCTGGTTTTTCTGAGGATTCCAGGGAATCCCAAAGGCTGTAATGTCTGGTGTTTCCCCCACAGGTGGGTCAGGGAGTTCCTCAATGAGGAGAACAAAGGCCTGGATGTCCTGGTGGAGTACCTGTCCTTTGCCCAGTATGCAGTCACGTAAGTGAGACCATTCCTGGGATTTCCTGCCAGGATATACATGGATTTTAGGGAATTTTCCTTCATTCCAAAGGGGTTAAGCTCTGAACAGGCTGCCCAGGGCAGTGGTGGGGTCACAATCCCTGGAATTGTTCAAAAAGTGGCTTGGTGGGCATGGAAGTGTTTGGTGGTTCTGGTCTTTTCCAGCCTCAATAATTCCATGATTCTGTGGGCCTGAGAGCAGAGGAAATCTTGATGTGAGTTTGCAATTACTTCATCACAGCAGACAAAAAAACCCCCAAAACAACCTGAATTTAAACCTTGGGATTATTTATCTCTGTTCATATTTTTTATCTTTGGTTTCTGAGCATCTTAGGGTAGAGAACCCATCCCACAATGTGTGGAAGGATGCAGGGTTCCTTGCAAACAGGTTTGCAGTTGGTGTTTGGGCCCAGGGCTTTGTGTTCCTGCTGTGTTCAAAGGGATTCCCACCCTGCAGCCATGCTGGGCTGCAGGGCAGCAGATGTGCTGCAGCACAGCTCAGCAGCAATTCCAGGGCAGTTTGGGAGTTGGGAAGACTGGAAACTGAGTTTTTTTCTGACATCTGGGATGTTGGGATCAGGTTTAGTTGTTTGGGTCGTAAATCTTGAGATGGGCTCTGAAAAACCAGTGGGGAAAATCAGCTTTCAGTGGGGATCTTCAGCTGAGACTTTGTTTTATGGTGGTGGAATCAGCCCAGACTGGTTTGGGCTGGGAGGGACCTTCAAGCCCATCCCTGCCATGGCCAGGGAGCCTTCCCAGCCCCAGGGTGCTCCAAACCCCATCCAAGCTGGCTGTGGGCAATTCCAGGCATGGGGAATTAATCCACATTCACTCAGGATATCATAGCAGATTTTTTTTCTATAAAAATGAAAGAGAAGCCTTAGGTTAAAGATAATTTTGGAGTAGAAACTCGAGCTGGGGAGAGCCGATAATTTATTTTTAGCAAGGCTGCCATCAGATTTACGTCCGTCACTGCCCAGAAAAGAGATTTGTGGTGGAGCTGCAGGGAAATTTATGAGGGAAAATCCTATGGTTTCAAATGTTACCCACTGGAAAAAACCGTGCACAGCAAAAAGAAATGTTTGTACAAAGCCTTTCTTCCTAAATTTATACAAATGTACGCAAGGAGCTCGCTGGGTTTTTCCCCTCTCGCATGGGGAACATGAGTAATAACCTCAGGAGCTGGAAGGGGAACAAGCAATTCCTGCTTGGAGTAGCAGAGCAACGGGCAAAGAGTCAGAAATCAGGGAATCTGGGATGATGGTGGTGATATTTGAATGTGCTGGGAGGTTTGTGGGGCCAGACTGGGATGGAGGAAACCAAAGTGGGACTGGCACAGCTGATTTATGGAGACTCACTGGAGAGAGCTCCCAGAATTCCCAGCCTTTCCTTCCAGGCGGGGGTATTCCTCAGCAACAGTCAGTGTTGGATTTATTTTAAGTTGAAGAAGTTGTTTGTTTGTGTGTTTGTTTGTTTGTTTGTTTGAAGATGTGTCCCTGAGGGATTCAAAGCCCTGTGGATGTGGCACTTGGGGACAAGGCCTACTGGTGGCCTTGGCAAGGCTGGGAATGGTTGGATTCCATGTTCTTGGAGGGCTTTCCCACCTGTTGTGGAATTTCCTTCCCCTTGTGAAGCTCATCCTGTTTCCCTGGACTTTTCCATGTCCCTCCAGCACCACAACTCTCCTTTTCCATCGTTATTCCACCCGTTGGGATCACAGAACCCTGGAATGTCTGGGGTGGCAAGGGACCTTCCCAGGGCTGGGGGATCACTTGGATTTGATGGTCCTGGAGATATTTTCCTTTGTTTTTGTCCCGTTTGGCTTTCCCCAATGATTCTGTGATTCCAGTGGGAATGAGAACTCCGCGCGCGCCTCTCCCGCCTCACCCAGCCTTGGAATTTCCTTTTCCTTGCAGGTTTGACTTTGAGAGCCTGGAGAGCAGTGTGGAGAGCTCCATGGACAAGTCCAAGCCCTGGAGCCGCTCCATCGAGGACCTGCACAGGGGCAGCCAGCTGCCCTCTCCCGTGGGGAGCAGCGCGTCCCGCTCCGGCCGCCACTCCACGCTCCGGTACGGATCCCTGGGTGGCCCTCCCTGCCCTCTGAGCCTGGTGAAGGAATGGGGGTTTGAGGTGGAAGGAGCCTCTCAGGGGCAGGATGAGCTGAGGATTTCCTTGTGTGATTCCTCTTCTCCAAAATGTCACTGAGCATTCCCATGGAGCCAGCCAGGCTGGGGCTCCCATCCCGTGTCCTCTTTCTTCCAGCAGCACGTTCCTTCTGTGCTGCCATGAACGGGACACTGGATTCTTTGGAAAGGCCACCTCCCTCCCCAAACCTGCTGTCACCCTCTCATCATTCCACACTTAACTCTCTTTCCCAGTATTCCTTTTCTTTTAGTTTTATTGATGGAAAAGGCAGGATCACTTCCCAGGATTGGTTGGCAGTCACCTCTCTTCCGTTCTTTGGGTGTCCCACTCCACCCACCACCCTCAGCTCCCAGTACTGATACTCAGGATGCAGCTCAGAGTGCTGGATCCTTTGGATTTTTTTTGGCTTTTATGGAGTTCTGCTTCATAATCCTGTGAGCATTGCAGAGCCCAAAACTGGAGTCACTTCCAGCCTTTCCCTCCAGCAGGGGTGGTTTTGGTGTGCCAGGCACTGACCTTGGCCCTGGGGTCCATGTTGAGTGGCTCCAAGCCTTGAACTTGGAAAATTTAATTCCCAGCCCTCAGGCAGTGCAGAGGAGGAGAAATCTGAGGAAGAAACCCAGCTGTGGAGTGCAGCAGGATCACCTGGCCAGTTGATTTAGGGATTTTTTTTAGGATTTTTGGTGTTCTTTGCTCCTGAATGGCTCTGGCAGAGGTGGCGGAGCCCAAGCTGGCAGGAGGTGCCATGTCCTCGGGAGGAGTGCTTGGAATTAGGAATGCCTAACTCAGGAATACCTTACATGTCTCTTACATTGTTTCTCTTCATTCCTTCCACCCTTTTCCCTTTCTCACATCTCCCTTTATTCCTCACCTGTCTGAGTCTCCCTTTCAACGTCTCCTCCGTTCCCGTTTCCCGCTCGGACGTTCTTCCCCCGTTCTCCCACCTCTCCCACCGTTCCCCATGCTCTCATCTCCTCTCACCCACCCTCAGACTGGTTTCTCTGCCCGACCACCTTGAGCTCAAACGCTGCCACAGCTGCTTGGCAGCCGACTGCCTGTGGAGCAGCTTCCCCTTGCGCTCCGCCGATGGCGCTGCCGCCCGGAAAATCCCGTAAGTCCCAGCGGGCACTGTCCCCTCAGGGCACCACGGAGCCCAGCCCTGCTGCCATGCCATGGGGAATGTGCTGCCCACACGGGCTGGGGCAGCCCCAGCCCCAGGAGGAGGGACACGTGTGGTTGGCACATCACAATGCCCAGCCTGGTTGGCTTCTGCAGAGCGGCATTTCCACAGAGAGAGGGAAGCAGCTGGCATGGAAGCAAGAGCTGGCTCCTCCTTATCATGGTGCCAATAGTTGTGTTTGATAGCTGAACTTAGAGCTTTTAGCCCTTGTCCCTCTTATTTCCCCTTTTTGTTATAAATAGAGGCTTTGCTCATACCCGAAACTGCCACGGAAATGGGACCTGACAGAGTTTTCCAGCCAAGATTTTCCTCCTGCCTCCAGAGCCATCTTAGTGCTGGGGCAGCATTTTTGGATTGGGTTTTGGAGGGTTTTTTTCCCCTAAATCCATGTTTTAAAATTTTAAATAAATTTTAAAATCTGTATTTTTTTAGTGTTTAAAAATTTTAAATAAATTTTAAAATCTGTAATTTTTTAATAAAATACAGATTTTA
This sequence comes from Myiothlypis coronata, assembly GCA_035041385.1. Classification (NCBI taxonomy): domain Eukaryota; kingdom Metazoa; phylum Chordata; class Aves; order Passeriformes; family Parulidae; genus Myiothlypis; species Myiothlypis coronata. The sequence continues at coordinate 1,169,315 of JAWWLW010000300.1, read as the reverse complement.
AATAATTTAATAAAATAATTTTAATAATGTAATAAGATATAGATTTTAAAATAATTTTTTAAACTTTAAAATCTGTATTTTTAATATTCTTTTAAATAGGGATTTTTAAAAAAGGTGTATCTTTTAAAAATATGTGGTTTTTTAGAGGTCTATTTTTAAAATGGTATTTTTTCAATAGCTAGGGATTGTGTGCATTAACAAAAACCTGAAAGCTAAAGGTAGGTGAGAGATTTTTAAGAAGGGAGGGGTTTTTTATTATTATAATTTTTGAATAGTCATTTTTATGATTATAATACTGTATATTACAATTTTTATGATTATATTATTGTATATTATAAATATACAATACAAGTAAATACTGGTGAACTGAAGGAGAACCTTCTCCTCAGAGCAAGGCAGGTGCTCAACTGAGGAGGGGGTGCAGGGTGGTTTTTTTTCCAAAACCAGGAGGTTCTGCCCCATTTCTGAGTGATAAATGAGATTTTTGGGATGTGTGGACACCCAAGGTGTGTGGGATTTCTTGAGACGGTGGAAGCTGTGCTGTGGGAGGAAGGAACCCCAGAACCCCAGCCTGGTTTGGGCTGGAAGAGTTTGAACTCATCCCATTCCATGGGCAGGGACACCTCCCTCCCACTCCCCCAGGCTGGGCTGAAAGATTTGGAGGAGAAAGGAGAAGGTTTAGAAGATCTCCCCAGGATGATGCAGAATTGAGGAGCTGGCCGGGGTGGGCAGAGCTGTGTCTGTGCCCCAGGACCTTCCCTCCCTGATTGCAGCCCCACTGCAGCTCCTCTCACAGTGCTAAAGCTGCCAATTCCCTGCTCCCTGTTTCCCTGGCAACTGAGAGGGGATTTTTTTCCTTTAGGGGAGGCACAGGGATTTGGGAAACCGACACCAAAATGAGGGCAGGAGGATGAAAAAGGGGGAAGAACCTTGGGGGATTTCACTGCTGCTTTTTTGGGAGAAGGAGCTTTACTGAGAGCCAGACTCTGCTGTCAGATAAATATTAATGCAGGCTTTGCAGTGTCCCAGCCCATTAGAAATTCCCTTTCTTCTGAGAAAAATGTTGGAGTTTTCATGTGGATTGAAGTGAGAAACTTCAGTTCTTCCTCTGGAATCTGTCGAGTCTTTGAGGAGAGAATGATCCAGGCAAATCCAGAAATGGGCTTTGATAATTGGGGCTTAAATCTGACACGGTTTTAGGAGCTGCAGTCACTGAATTTGGGCTTTGCCAGTGCCACTTTCACTGCTCAGGGGCCTGGGGCAGTCATCCTTTTGTCAGATGCTTCCTAATTTACCAGAACATCTTTGTGAGCAGCTCCAGCAGATCACAGAAACCCCAAACTGCTGGGATGAGCCAAAACCTCCCTTTCTGAAGGAAATCTTTGCTGTCAGTTGATACAAACCCCACAGTTTCCAACCCTACAAAAAAATGGCAGGGATGGAACCCAAAACCCACCCAGCCCTGATGATCTTCAGCTTCTCATCTCTGTGAGACCCACCCTGGGCTGCTCTTCTGGGAGCCAGGGGAGAACAGGGTAATTTTTAGCAGCTAAAAAGATGAAAATGATGGGAGAAATCAGCTGTGATTTGTGTTAAATTGGGGCATTCAAAGTCTGCACCACGGGAGTGGGCACATCCTGGAATTCCAGGAGGGTTTGGGATCAAATTCCAGCCTTCCTCCCACCATCCCAGGGTGCTCCAGCCTGGCCCTGGGCACTGCCAGGGATCCAGGGGCAGCCCCAGCTGCTCTGGCAATCCCAGCCCAGCCAGGAATTCCCAATTCCCAATGTCCCATCCATCCCTGCCCTCTGGCACTGGCAGCCATTCCCTGGCTCCTGTCCCTCCATCCCTTGTCCCCAGCCCCTCTCCAGCTCTCCTGGAGCCCCTTCAGGCCCTGCCAGGGGCTCTGAGCTCTGCCTGGATCCTTCCCTTCTCCAGGGGAACATTCCCAGCTCTCCCAGCCTGGCTCCAGAGGGGCTCCAGCCCTGGTTGCAGCTCCATGGCCCTAGAATATAGAAAAATGTTTGAATTATTCTTCAACTGAAACGTTTTTCTGTCAGATCTGGGTGAGATAATGAGCCCCAAACTCTGTATTCCAGCCCAGGACCAGCCCTGGCTCTGCTGGCTGTTGGTTTTCCCACGATGCTGTTGAAACCCTGCCCTCTTCCTCATCCTCCTCATCCCAAACCTCTGGACCTCCCTCCCCACATGTGCCACCCCCTTGCAGACCCTTCCCCTCTGCAGGGCCTTGCCCAGGCTCAGCTCTTCTGCAGGGGAGAGAAAGGTTTTGTATTCCCCTTGCAAGGAGGGGCCGTGGAAATGAAAGAGGAACCATCTGACTTTAATTAGCAGGATAAATATCCTGGGGGTGACATCATCTGGGACCTGCAGCAGACAGGAAATCAAACCCAACCAGTCCTCCAGCTGCTGGGCCAAGCCTTGGGGAGCCAGCAGTGAGGGGAAAGCAGGAGGAGCTCAGCCACCATCCACCCCTTCCCTGGCTGGTGTCGGGGCTGCCCCACCTTGGGGAGCAAACAAAACCATCAGGGAGCCTTGGGATGGCTGCACACACAGGGAAAAGCATCCTGAGCTGGAATTGCAGGGGCAGAGCCACGTTCTGGGGGTCCTGTACCCAAAAATCCTCGTTGGTGCTTGGTTCTGGTGGCTCTGGGAAGGAGCTGAGGGATGGGCTGGGGGGCCAGGGCAGAATTCCCTGTGTGCTGGGGGCTGGCTCAGCACAGGGGCTCTCAGGGAATGTTCCATGGCCAGGTCCCACCTGGATTGTGCCCTGTGCCCAGGGGAGGGGGCTGGGTGATGCCAGGCAGTGGGACAGGGACAGGAACTGATCCCAGGAAATCCCACCTGGGCAGGAGCAGAACCTGCCTGGGCACTGCCCAAACCCTGGATGGAGTCTCCTCCCTGGGGATGTTCCAGAATCATCTGGAATGAGCCCATCCCATCCATCCCATCCCATCCATCCCATCCATCCCATCCCATCCCATCCCATCCATCCCATCCCATCCCATCCCATCCCATCCCATCCCATCCCATCCCATCCCATCCCATCCCATCCCATCCCACCATGGCAGGGGCACCTTCCACCATCCCAGGTTGCTCCAAGCCCTGTCCAGCCTGACCTTGGACACTCCCAGGGATGGGGCAGCCACAGCTGCTCTGGGCACCCTGTGCCTCAGCCTCCTCACCCTCACAGGGGAGAATTTCTTCAGTATGTTTCACCTCAATTTGCCCATTTTCAGCTCAAACTCATTGCTCCTTGTCATATCACTACAGTGCCCACAACCAGAGAATATCTGGGCCATTGGCTGGGCTGGACAGTCACTGCTTCCCTCTGAGCTGTGCTGGGAGCCAGTGGAAGAAGGAACAAAGCAATGAACCCATTGCAGAGACAGAGAAAAGGGTTTTGACTGATGTTTTCTTTGCCAAATGCTCTTGTAGAATGATAATTCAAGACTTGGCAAGTCAGCATTAGGTTTTCTAATTTGTGGAGGCACAGGCTGCAAAACTCTGGAAATACTAAAATGCTCTGGTTTTGCAAAGACCCTTGGAATACATTATTCTTCATGCAAATTGACATAGTTAAATAGACTGAATTGCTTGAAATCAGTTCAGACAAAACACTTTCTTCAACTGAGAACAAATGCTCCTGCATTTCAGCTTGTGAGAACAATTGGAATATATTGTTCTAGGATATTGTTCTAGGATTTTTTTCCTATTTCCTACAGTTTGTCCAGCTCCATTTACAAAGACCACCAGCCAGGAATCAGAAAGGACCTGGTGGAAAGCCAGCTAATCTGATCAAGGCTGACTGAAATATTCCCAGTGTATTTTTCAGAACAACAGCAAAACTTGAAATACAATATTTGCTTTCTGTTTTCTACCTAGAGAGCAGCTCTCCAGCAGTAATGTCTCTATCACATCACAGACACTCTGGGGCTCAGTTTAGGAAACCTGTTAGCAGGATTATCTGAGCTGCAGGTCCAAGCAAGTGCCTCCCATTATATATTTCAGTGTCTTTGTGGAGTCAACCATGGTTTTGTTTGACCCAGCCAGGTTCCTTGGCTGGGCACTGGAGGACACCAGTCAATTCTTCATGATTCACTTTCCCAATGGAAACTTGAGACGTTCTGGCAAACACCACCCTGTTCTGAAGGAAATATTCAATTTGAGGACAAAAGTGCATTTTGCCACTTAAAAAACCTCTAAGCCAGAAACTTCCCTCTGCCATTGAGCAGCTCCTGCCTGGAGGAGCAGTGCTAGGAGCTGCTTGTTTTGGAGCCAGATTTTCAGAAAGCTCAGCTTCCCTGTAGGCACCTCAGTTCAATCTGGATTTCATAAAGAAGTAGCACCAGCAGTTCCTGTTGACATAATGACTCAATTTTTGAGCACCTCAGCACCAAATATGAGCACTTCAAATCCAGCTGTCATGGGTTGAGCCTGGCCAGGCACCCACTGGAGCTGCTCACCCACTCCCCTTTGCAGCTGGACAGGGAGAGACAATTCAGTGAAGGGTTCATGGCTTGAGATCACTTCATGGGACACTCATGTAAACCTCCTCCCTCTGAATTGTTATAATTTGAAACTGAGAGGCTCTCAAGCAAAGATATGGGAGCAGGAATAACAGTTCTTCACTAGGAAAATTAAAAATACAAATGAAATAGTACAAAGCATGGAGTGACCATGTCCTGCACTGGCAGAGTATAACTGATCTAACTTTGGAGGTAGGGGGTTTGCATTTTCCATTTCAAGAGAGGCTCCTGCCTTCCTTAGCAGACACCTGGCTGTTCAAACCCATGCTGCTTCTGCTCTTAGCCCACACTGTCCTGTTCCCAGTTCCTGCCAGTGGCCCTCAGTCCTCCTTATGTCCCTCTTCAAAACTGTCCCTGTGTCCCCACCTGCCCTGCTGGCTGCCCTGCTCTCCATGGTTGGAGAGGAACATCTGCTGGGCAGCTCACAGACTGCATCCCTGGGAGAGGTCACTCATCAAAAGCTGTCATGGGCAAAACAGGCTCTAATTAGGAATACAAAATTAGTTTATTACAAACAAAATCAGAGCAGGATAATGATTAGTAAATAAGCCCTTAAAAACACTTTCCTCCCACTCCTCTTCCTTCCCAGCTCTAGCTCCTGCCCTGGAATGGGGGTTTGGGTCAGTCAGTGCCCCGTGGCTTCTCCTGCTGCTCAGGGAGGGGAGGCCCCCCCTGCTGCACCCTGGGGTCCCTCCCAGGGGAGGCTGCTCCATGAACTCTCCAGTGTGAGTCCATCCCATGGGCAGCAGCTCCCTGGGACCTGGGCAGCATCAGGGCCACCCCCGGGACAGCAGCCCTGCCTTCCATGGGATCAGTCCTTTGGGGCAGGGCCTGTCTCTCCACAGGTCTCCCAGGGCATCCTGGGCTCCTCTCAGGCATCCTCCCACCTCTGTGTGGGCTCCTGCAGGGGCTGAGGGGGAATCTCTGCAGCTCCTGTAGATTCCCACAGGCTGTGGGTGGATCTCTGCATCCCTGTGGATCCCTGTGGGCTGTGGGTGGATCTCTGTATCCTTGTGGATCCTCAGGGGCTGTGGGTGGATCTCTGCATCCCCTGTGGGTCCCCATGGGCTGTGGTTGGATCTCTGTATCCCCTGTGGATCCCCATGGGCTGTGGGTGGATCTCTGTGTCCCTATGGATCCCCATGGGCTCTGGGTGGATCTCTGCATCCCTGTGGATCCCCGTGGGCTGTGGGTGGATCTCTGTGTCCCTGTGGATCCCCAT
>JAWWLW010000300.1:1141631-1156934 GCA_035041385.1 Myiothlypis coronata | reverse complement strand
TCCATTGCAGGGTTGAACACACACACAGAGGCTGCAGGATCCACTGCAGGGTTAAACACACACAGGTGAGGCTGCAGCTCCCCCTGTCCCCCGCAGGTCCCTGCTGTCCCTGAGGTGTCCCTGTGCTCTCTCCCCAGGACCAAGGCCCTGGTGCTGGAGCTGCTGGCCGCTGTGTGCCTGGTCCGGGGGGGCCACGAGATCATCCTGGCTGCGTTTGACAACTTCAAGGAGGTTGGTGCAGCTGCCTCAGCACATCTGGGGGTCCCCACTTGTCCTGTGCTTGGCTGGAGCCTCCTCATCCAGCTGAATTCCCTGCAGGAAGGATTTTCCATCGGCTCCGTCCCTTTCCCCTGGAGCACCCTGGTGTCCTCTCCATGGTTTCCATGTTTATGCAGAAGAGCTGTAACTCCAGCAATTCCAGCACCTTCTATTCCCAGCACCTCCCAGGGCAGCAAACTGGAATGGGGTAGCCCAGCTGAGCTGAAAAATTTTCAAATAACTGGAAATAATAATAATAATTCAAACGCTGCTGGAATGGGATATCCCAGCTGAGCTTATCTCTACCTTATCTCAAATAATAAATACCTATAATATATATATAATATATTATATATATGTTAATTATATATAATATTTATATATAATAAATAATTATTTATTATTTATCATAGGTATTTATTATTATTTATTATTTATGTGACTTAATAATATTAAGTAATATAAGTATTAATATTAAGTAACATATGTATTAATATTAAGTAATTTAAGTAGTATAAGTAAATTATAATAGAATCAATAATATAAATATATTATTAATTATAATTATTAATTATAATATAGAATAATTATAGTTATATATCATAATACATAATTAATATAGAGTGATTAAATGATCACTATTATCACTACTATTATCATTATTATTAAAGTGATAAATTATAATTATAAAATAATTATCATTAATCAAGATATAAATAATACATAATATTAAGTAATATAAGTATTAATAATCAACTTAACTAACATATAATTAATAGAAATAATTAATATATATAATTAATCAAATCATAAAAACTTACAACGAAATAAACACTCCTCAACACAGAACAACAATCCAAGCAAACGTCTATAAAAAACAATTCTAAGAACTTCTGAAAACAACAAATCAAAAACTCAAAAACAGCCTCACAACTCTCCATGCAACCCCTCAACAAAATAATTCCACAAAAATAGTAACAGCAAAACTCACCAAAAAAACGTATTTCAAGTATTAAAAATTTAAACTTGTAACCAAATAATACCCAAAATCTACCAAAAATACACAAGCACCAAATCCTTACCCTAAATACAAAAAAGAAACGAAAGCACTATACAAATCAGTACTATTCCAAATATAACATAAATAAATACCTTTTACCATAAAAGGTGTTCCCAACAAGTAAAACCACCATGTAAAAATGCAAGTATTAATAATAATTCATCTACTGAAAATAATTATAATTCAAATTACTGGAATAATATTATCTGTCATTTCCATATTTATGCAAAGGAGCTGTAATTCCAACAATTCCATCACCCCTTATTCCAGCAGGGCAGGCAAACTGGAATGGGATATCCCAGCTGAGCTGGAAAATTTCCAAATAACTGGAAATAATAATAATAATAATAATAATAATAATAATAATAATAATAATAATAATAATAATAATAATAAATTGTTCAAACTCTGCTGGGATGGGATATCCCAGCTGAGCTCCCTCAGCATTCCCAGCCCTTTGTCCTGGTGTCCATGGATGTGGCAGAAGCAGCTCCCTGGTTTTATCCACATTCCCTGAGGTTGGTGTTGCAGGAGGAGCAGAATTCCAGGAGAGCAGAGGGAGCTTTGGGATGCTCCAGGTGCTCCCCTGAAATCCAGAATCTCTGAGAGCTCTGTGGGATCCAAGCTGGGATCTGGGTGGGACAGGGATCCAGGATTATTCCTTGTGCAGGGAATAATCCCAGCACTGGCTCTCACCCAGCAGAGCTGCTCTGTTGGTTTATAGTTTATACAAAAATATTCCAGAATAACGGGATTTGGGAGGGGAGGATGTGCTCGTGGCATCTCTGGGTGGGAAATCAGCTGGAATTTCAAATAAACCCTGGATTCAGGTGCTTTGGGAAATAATCCAGCACTGAGGAGTTTTTCTGAAGGTGGTCCATGACTTTGGAGAGCCCCATGTGTTTTGCTGCAAGGCAAGAAGAAATGCCAAGAAAATAAACTGGGATTGAGCTCATCCAGACAGCTTTTGGGAAGGTCACTCTGGAATTCTGATTGTTTCACTGATTTATTTTCACTCTTCCTTCAGCCAGGGATAATTTTCTCTTTTCTCCCCTCCCTGTCATTTGGGTTTCTCCCTAATTACAGAGAAAAGTCAGCTCTGAGCTGTGGCACAGCCTGCTGCAGCTCTGCTCCTTCCACTCATGGATGAGATCCAACTTTTAAGGAGAAAAGAGATAAAAAGAGTTCTTTTGTAATTACAGAGGCACAGGAATTGTGCCTGGCTGCTCATCCCCACACTGCAGGTGCCCACATGGAGTTATTCATGGCATTCCAACGGGAGGAAACCTGGCTGGGGAGGGTGTGAGCAGGCAGGTGAGGTGTCTGAGGTGTCCTGTGGGGCTGACCCAGGTGTGGTGCTGCTTTCCAGGTGTGTGGGGAGAAGCAGCGCTTTGAGAAGCTCATGGAGCATTTCCGGAACGAGGACAACAACATCGACTTCATGGTGAGTCCATTGGCCACAAACTCCTGGGTTTTCCAGCATTTTCCTTCCCTGGGCCCTTCTGCTGCCTCAGGCAGAGCTGCAGCAGCAGGGAGGGTGATGGTTGCAGGGCTGATGGTAAAAATCCCCCAAATCTGGGGGTTTAAGGTCTTTGCTGGAGTGTGAGAATCTGAAATCCTGATTTAATCAGGAAAAGCCTCCCTTGAATTCCTGCTAAGGGCTTGGATCTGATGTGGGTCCATTCTGAGCAGGATTTTCCACCCCAGCACTGGAATTCTGAGGCCTCTGTTGCACTTTGTACCAATTTAGTGCTGAGCTTTGTGTACAGGACCATTTTCTGCCAAAAATCAGAGTTAGAGCACCAGTGAGGGGATCCCTGCAGGCTCCAGGAATGATTCCAGGATGGGATCACAGCCCTGAGGGCCAGCAGGGTAAAAATGAGGTGCTGTGAGGGAGGCAGGCTGGCAAATTCCTTGGATTTAAAAAGAAAAGGAGGGAATTACATGATCCTTGCATTTTCCCTGGAGTCTCAGATTTATCCCATCCCCTTTTCCTCTGGCCCTGGAACAGATCCCAGGGAAGTGGCCAAATCCCAGTGCCAAACTGGTGATCCAGGGGGTGCCTTCAATTCCTTCTTCCCACCAAATGACCTGGAGATGTGGAGTCTCTGGAGACTTTTCCTGCAGGAAAATCAGATTGCTCCAACCCTCAGGTTGCTCCTAGAAATCAGGGAGGGATGCTGGTGGATGTTGTGAAGCTGCTGCTGCAGTGCTGCTCACAGGATGGGGTTTTATCCATGAGGAACCCAGCAAGGATGAGGGAAATTCCTTCCTGGAGCAGCTCCAGGGGTCCTGAGAGGCCTGGGGGCACCTGGGCACAGCAGGGTGTGGCAAGGGAAGGACAAATTTTTGGGATTTGTACCCCAATTCCTGCCACTCCACAGGAGATTTGCCCACAGCCCATACCCTGGGGAGCCTTTGCCTTGCCCTGGCTGGCTTGGGATGTGTGTGGATGGCAATCCCTGGGATCTGCTCCTTGTTCAGCTTGGGAAATGTGCTTTGGGCACCCAGCAAAGGTCCTTTTGTGTAAATCCCCTTTCCTAAACTGGGGCTTCCAGGCCCTGGGTAATCTCACTTTTACAAGCCCAGAGTAATCTCACTTTCCCAGCTGTTTAGAACCAAGCCCACATGAATCTCCCTTTTCCAGGCTGTTTAAACCCAGGCCCAGATGAATCTCACTTTTCCAACTTGTTTAAACCTAGGCCCAGACAAATCTCCCTTTTCCAGGCTGTTTAAACCCAGGGTCAAATGAATCTCTCTTTTCCAGGCTGTTTAGAACCTAAGCGCAGTTGAATCTCCTTTTTCCAGGCTGTTTAAACCCAAGCCCAGAATAATCTCCCTTCTCCAGCTTGTTTAAGCCCAAACCCAGAATAATCTTCCTTCTCCAGGCTGTTTAAACCCAGTCCCAGATGAATCTCCCTTTTCCAGACTCTTTAAACCCAGGCCCAGACAAACATCTCTTTTCCCAGCTGTTTTAACCCAGTCCCAGATGAATTTCCCTTTTCCAAGTTTTTTAAACCCAAGCCCAGATTAATCTCCTTCTTCAGGCTGTTTAGAACCGAGCCCAGATGAATCTCCCTTTTCCAGGCTGTTTAAACCCAAACCCAGATTAATCTCCCTTTTCCAGGCTGTTTAAACTCAGGCCCAGACAAAACGTCTCTTTTCTCAGCTGTTTTAACCCAGGCTCAGATGAATCTCCCCTTTCCCAGCTGTTTAGAACCAGGCCTTTGAATGAATCTCCCTTTTCCAGGCTGTTTAAAGCCAAGCCCAGATGAATCTCCCTTTTCCAGGCTGTTTAGAACCAGGCCTACAATGAATCTCCCTTTTCCCAGCTGTTTAAAACCAGGCCTACAATGAATCTCCCTTTTCCAGGCTGTTTAGAACCAGGCTCAGATGAATCTCCCTTTTCCAGGCTGTTTAGACCCAGGTCTGGTTTTTCAGAGCCTGGAGCCTGCCCTGGCCGGGGCAGCATTCCTGCTGTGGGGAGGTGGCTCTGCAGACATGATTTAATTCCTGGAATGCTCATTCCCCTCCATCCCAGCAGCCCAGGACTCCCTGAGCCCAGCCTGGGCTGGGCATGGAGCAGTTCAGGGAGCAGCTGATGGATTTCCCTGGCAGGGGCTCAGGGCAATGTGCTGGTGGCTGTGCCCAGCCTGGGGAGCCTGTTCAGATCTGCTCCTGGGATCCTGCCCAGTGCTGGTCCCACAGATCCCATTCCAGCTCTTCCTGGGGATACTGGGGTGGGGATTTGGGGAGGAATTTTGAATAAGTTGGAGACATGATTTCTGGGTTGCTTTAGATGATGCAATTTATTTTTCTTATCTTCTGCATAAGTAAAAAAGGTGGGTTCAGTTCACATCTTCACCACACAGCTCAGAAGGTCACAAAACCTCTAATTATAGGAACTTTTAAAGATCTGTTAACCAACAAAACATTACTAACAAAGATATTTATATTTTTACATTAATCTTTAAATGTTTCATCTTATGAACTCATGTTATAGTGTAAACTTTCCTAATCATATTAGAACATACAAACCTACAGTGCTATATTCTAAACCTCTTATTTGCCTTTGTAACTACTTTTATTTTTTCTTTATCTTAAACTCTAAAATTCTCAACTTTTCTTCTTCTTAAGTTAACATGTTAACTTTAAGCTATACATTTACATTCTTATTCTATCACTTAAATTTAGAAACCTTTTCCAAAGATCAAATCCTGTATTTATTTCTCAGAACAATTCGTGAATTTATTTCTCAGATCAAATCGTGTATTTATTTCTGAGCTTTGGCTTACAAGCCCGAGGTTCTGAGGTTTCCCTACATTTCAATTCCCACCCCTGGTGTCCCTGGGTGTCCCTGCAGGTGGCCTGCATGCAGTTCATCAACATCGTGGTGCACTCGGTGGAGGACATGAACTTCCGAGTGCACCTGCAGTACGAGTTCACCAAGCTGGGCCTGGACGAGTACCTGGACGTGAGTCTGGGGCTGCTCCCACTCCCAAACCCCCCTTTCCCCACAGCCTCTGGGCTGTGCCACAGCTGGAGGGAATGGCTGCAGCCAGCTGGAATTACAGCCCGGAGCTAAATCTGGAGCCTGATAACAAAGGGAGGATGAACCACAGCCACCCTCGCCCTGCCACGTCCCCACGGGGCTCCCTCCTTCTCCAGGCTGGAGAAGTCTCCTGTGGGATTCTCTGACAGCCACGAGTCCTCTGCTGTCTGTCTGTCTGTCTGTCAGCTGCTTTGTTTCCCCTTCTCTGTTCTCCATGGGATCCCAGAATGGTTTGGGTTGGAAAGGACCTTAAAGAGTTTCTCATTTCCCCCCTTCCACTGTCCCAGGCTGCTCCAAGCTCCTCCAGCCTGGCCCTGGACACTTCCAGGGGTTGAGGCAGCCACAGCCTCTCCAGGCATCATTTTCTGCCTGTCCTTGGGAGCACATCCATGGGAACCCTGCTGCTGTGGCCATGGGAATGACCTGTCCCTGCAGGTCCCTGCTCAGGGCCCACCAGGAGAGGGATTTGGGGGCTGTGGGATGTGTGTGGACAGGCCTGCACTGGCCATGGGTGTGCTTGGGAGTCCATGGGGGCCAGGCAGAGCCTTTCCCAGCAAACACAGAGGAAATCATGGGGTGGTTTGGGCTGGAAGGGACCCTAAAGCTCCCATTGCACAGGCAGGGAAGCTGTAATGTCCCCTGCAGGGACAGAGGACAAGACCCCGGCTGGCTGAGCTGGGGCTCTTTGGGGTCCAGAGGGTTTCCCTGGGTGGTGGAGGTGCCCTGAGCTGCCCCCGTCCCCAGCCCTGTGCCAGTGCCCTGTGTCACCAGTGTCCCCTGTGTGCCCTGGGCCCTGCAGAAGCTGAAGCACACGGAGAGTGACAAGCTGCAGGTGCAGATCCAGGCCTACCTGGACAACGTGTTCGACGTGGGGGCTCTGCTGGAGGACGCCGAGACCAAGAACGCGGCCCTGGAGAGGGTGGAGGAGCTGGAGGAAAACCTGTCCCACGTGAGTGCCCAAGGGTTTGCACATTTACAGCGCTTTTAACATAAAAATACCTTAAAACTGACAACACTTCTGGGCTGGCCTGGCCCAGTCTGGGGGAGGCTCACTGGGAAAAACCCTTGGGATCGCTGGGCCTCTGAACTGGGAGAGAACCAGGCACTGGTTGTGCTTCCAGGAGGATTCACCTGGCACAGGAGGGGAGCTGGGAGAGCTGGTTTCCATGCAAAACCCCAACTCCTCAGCAGAGCAGGCCCAAAAGAGGGGGAAAAACATCCTGGCTGTGCTTTAAACTCAGGAGGGAAGGGGCTGGAAAATCCTCTTGAGTAGATGCTCAGGGTTTGCTGTCCCAAACCTTTGGGTCAGTCCCTTTAGGCTGGAAGACTTGGCCTGGCTTTTGGAAAATAATAAAAAAAAATTGGTTTTCCGTCCTTTAAAACTGAGAAAAGGCTTTTCCTTCTCTCAGCATCCCTGTATTCTCATCACTTTGGAGTAAATAATGTTCTTAACTTGCTGTGCAGTGTTTGCCTCTCTGAGGTGTTGTAGGAGCCAGGGAATGGTTTGGGTTGGCAGGGTCATTAAAACCCATCCAGTTCAACCTCTGCCATGGGCAGGGACACCTTCCACTATCCCAGGCTGCTCCAAGCCAATTCCAACTTGATGTCTCCCATCTCAGGCAGGAATCTGTTCTCTTTCCAAGGAAAGGCTTCAGGGTTTCCTGCAATATCAATAATTTATCAATTTATCCAACATGGATACCTCTCACCTGTTATTTTGATGGATAAACCCTGAGTTTTCCAGTTCTTTAATCCATTTCTCTTTTGCTGGATAGTTATCTGAAAAACTCCAGGATACAGAGAACGAAGCCATGGCCAAGATTGTGGAACTGGAAAAGCAGCTGATGCAAAGGAACAAAGAACTGGACGTGATCAGGGTGAGTGGGTTCCACAGGGAAGCCCTGGGTGGATTCAGGATGCAGGAGTGGGGACATGGATCTGGGGCAAGGGAATTCTCTTGGCTTCCCAATATTGAACCTGGGGCAGATTTCAAGGGGAATTGTTTGTGTGTGCTCTCAAGGGATGGACAGAAATCCCTTTGGGTGTGCCAGGAATCACTGAGTGAGGTGGACACATCTCATTCCTCAGCTCTGGAGCATTCCCAGTGGGAGTTTTGGACCTGTGGATGTCCCAGAGGGTGGGAGAATCCCAGAATTTCTCTGGGGGGCTGTCCTGGGCACGTGCAGCACAATCCCTTCTCTGGATCAGGCTGTTCTGGTGCTGCCCTTGGGATTCTGAGTGCACATTCCCTGCTCCTGTGTCATTCCAGGAGATCTACAAGGATGCCAACAGCCAGGTTCACACCCTGAGGAAGATGGTGAAGGAGAAGGAGGAGGCCATCCAGCGCCAGTCCACGCTGGAGAAGAAGATCCACGAGCTGGAGAAGCAGGGAACCATCAAGATCCAGAAGAAAGGGGATGGGGACATCTCCATCCTTCCCGTGGCCCTGGGCTCCGGGATGGTGCCAGCAGGAGCAGAGGCAGTGCCAGGGACCTGTGCCACACCTGGAGCAGCCTCCTCGGTGCCACTGCCCCCACCTCCACCCCCCCTGCCCGCCCTGCCAGGCTCACCTGAGGCAGGTGAGGAAGGGGGGGATCCCAGCTGTGGGCACCAAACCCCCCTGGGCAGTTCCAGGGCCTGATCCCCCTGCCCATGGGGAAACTCCTCCCTCTCCTGCTGCCCCTGTTCCCTGGGAGCAGAGGGTGACCCCCACCTGGCTGCCCCTCCGTGGATGGAAATATTGATCCCATCTTTCCTGAGGGCACTTCCAGCTGCTGAAGGCCTTTGGTGGCTCAGGGAATGGTTTGGGGGAAGCTCAGTGGGAAAAGCCTTGGGATTGCTGGGCCTCTGAACTGGGAGAGAACCAGACACTGGTTGTGCTTCCAGGAGGGTTCACCTGGCACAGGTGTAGGAGCTGGGAGAGCTGATTTCCATGCAAAACTCCCAATTCCTCAGCAGAGCAGGCCCAAAATAGGGGAAAATCATCCTGGCTGTGCTTTAAACAGGGGCTCAGGAGGGAAGGGGCTGGAAAATCCTCTTGAGCAGATGCTCAGCGTTTGCTGTCCCAGATCTTGGTGTCAGCTCCTTTAGGCTGGAAGACATGGCCTGGCTTTTGGAAAATAATTTTAAAAAGGTATTTTCCATCCTTTACTCCCTCAGGGTGGGCAGGGACATGGCGGGGATGTTGTGACTCCTTTGTGCCCCTTCCCTCTGCAGTAACTCCATTTTCCCTGCATCCCACAGTGCCCAACGGCCCCGTGGCAGTGCCTGTGCCACCCCCACCACCTCCACCACCTCCTCCTCCTCCTCCTCCTCCTCTGCCGGGCCCAGCCCCGGATGCAGCTCCAGCGGCTCCGCTGCCGCCGCCGCCGCCCTCGGCTCCCCCCCTGCCCGGCACAGCCTCGCCCACCGTGGTCTTCAACTCCGGCCTGGCAGGTAAAGCTCCCTCGGGGCTCCCTGAACAAACCCCACTGCGGGTTTGTCATTGTTCCTCACCGGGGTGGGGATGAGGAGCTCCTGCAAGTGGAAGGAAGGAGGATTCCGGGGTCCCTGGGGCTGCCCAGAGGAGCTGTGGCTGCTCCGTGCACCCCTGAGATGTCCAGCTTGGAGCAGCCTGGGATGGGGGAACTGGATAATCCACAATGTTCCTCCCAGCCCAAACCAGTGGGAGATTCTGGGGTTTATCAACCCAGTGGGTTGGGTGTGGTCTGGAAGAGGTGGATTCTCCAGTGGAGCAAAGCTCACAACAAAGGTGTTTTATAAACAGGGTCAGTTTATATTTGACAGAATATGGGTTTGATTTCTTCTGAGAAGAAGTATCAGTGCAAAATTTGTGATTTTTTTGTTGGAAAATTGGGAAGAAAAGGCAAAAATTGGTGATTTTTTGGAAGGAAGAACAATGTGCTGCCCATCCTTACCCGTGTTGTAGTCACTGCCTCCTGCCAGGTGTCTCAGGGCTCACTGGTGTCCCCAGAAATCTCCAGAGCTCGTCAGGAGGCCAAAGCAAGAGACTCTCATTAAGAGCTTTGTTGAAGACAAAAAAATCTACTTAAATATTCCAGCCTTGAAAGGTTCCTTGGAAGACAAGAAGCATCCTGGCTCAGGGGGTCCCAGGGTGTTCTGTGGGAAAATCCAGCCCTGAGGGGAGGGCTGATCCCTCCGGAGGTGCCTGGGGGCTGCTGAGCTGCAGATCCCATTTGTCAGTGGGAATTCCAAGGGAATGGGACTGGAGTTTCCTTTTCTGGGTGCAGGGGCTCTGCAGGAAGGGGCATTCCCAGGGCAGGGACGCTGTGGGGCCGAGGGGAGTTGGGAAATAACAAATGCTGCTTCTCTGACCTCTCCTAACACTTGTTTGTTTCTCTGTTCCTTCTGCTTCCTGCTAAGATGGGCCCATCAAGCTCTTCTGTAGGTTCCTTCCTGCTAAGTATTCCTTGTCCTGGCATGCCCTGTGTCCTGGGGGTGTCCAGGGGCACCTGGGGGGTACCCAGGGGATGGGCAGGGGGAGGTTGGAACCAGCCCTTGGGATTTGGGCACCCAGAGCTCGGGAAAGGAGGAGGAGGAAGGGGAATCTGAAGGGATTCTGAGCTCTATTATTTTGCCCACAAGGCATTCCTGCCTTCCCTATCCTGGAATAACCTGGGAGCAGTTAATAATCCATTCCAGTGTGTGCACAAGTAGAAAATTTCCTTTTTCCATGGGTGTTCAAAGTTATTCCTTCTTTTCTTTTAGGAATTATTTTAAGTAACCCCATCAATTAAGCAGAGAGCAAAACCCTGTTTAGTGTAGATGAGCACAAGCTGGATAAACACAGTTCCCAAAACACCCACTGGAATATTCTGTGTATTCCCTGTTATCCACTTGGTTATCCAGCACTGCAGGACCAAGGTTTCTGTTCTGTGTTTGCCAGATTTTCTGGGGAGTAATTCAGGAGCAGAAGGTTGATTGGTGGACTTTAATTCATTGATTTTGTAGCAAGGAGCAAATTTGTGTTCTCATGTAAGGAAAAGGAAATGGGAACTGGATTATGGAAATTATACATGTGGCTTCCAGATTGAATGGAATAGGGATAGGAATAGGAATAGCAACAGGAATAGGAATAGAAATAGAAATAGGAATGGGAATAGAAATAGGAATAGGATTAGGAACAGAAATAGGAATAGGAATAGAAATAGGAATGGGAATAGAAATAGGAATAGACATAGGAATTGAAATAGGAATAGACATAGGAATAGGAATAGGAAGAGATATAGGAATTGATACAGGAATGGGAATAGGAATAGAAATAGGGATAGGGTTGTTCCCGTGCTCAATCAGGCCTCATTTCCAGGTTTCATTTTCACAGCACCTCTGTTTAAATTCCTAAATTACTCCAAAGTTCCCAAATGACTCGGATTTGCTGGATTTGCACAGCACAGGAATTAAAACCTGGTTTTAAATCCCTGTTAAAGCCCAGCTTTGCTGCAGCTCATCCCCTTTGGCCTTGAAACTCAGACCTGCTGAGAAGGTGCCCTGCTGCAGTTTCCCCAAATCCCATTTCCCAAAACCTTGGGAATGGGACATTTTTCCCTTCCTGCCACCTGTTTGTGGCACAGCTCGGAGTGGCTCTGCCAGCAGCAGGGCAGGGCTGAATTCACCCACTCTCCCCCTTTCCCATGGGATTTGCACAGAGCCTGGGAGTTCAGGTCAATCCAGGCAGCTCGTGGGGGTACAGGGATCCCAGATTTCCCTTGGGGAGGTTTGCAGAGCCCTGGGGGTGGTGCTGTCCTGCTGAGGGTGGGGTTCCCCTCTGCAGCAGCCTCTGGAGGCCGTGACACCGTTCCAGGACCCCAGTGGGACAATCAGCTCAGCCCAGTCCTTCCCCAGTGCTCTGGGGAGCTGCTCTGGGGCGTTCCCAGGCGGTTCCTCAGGAACTGCCCCTGTGTGTCCCCAGCTGTGAAGATCAAGAAGCCCATCAAGACCAAGTTCCGCATGCCCGTGTTCAACTGGGTGGCCCTGAAGCCCAACCAGATCAACGGCACCGTCTTCAACGAGATCGACGACGAGCGCATCCTCGAGGTGCCCTGCTCCCTCCCTCCCTGCCTCCCTCCCTGCTGCCCTGCACAGCCTGCATTCCAAACAGGGAATGCTTGCCTTGGAAAAGCCTCTCAGACCACCCAGCCCAGCCCTCGAGCCAGCACTGCCCCCTGTCCCCAAGTGCCACATCCACAGGGGTTAAATCCCCCAGGAATGGGGGCTCCAGCCCCTTCCACTGCCTGACCACGCTTGCCAATATCCAATATTTCCTGATAGCCAACCAAAGCTCTGCTGGAGCTGCCTGGTTCCATTTGCTCTCCTGCTGTCCCTGTTCCCTGGGAGCAGAGCTGTCCTGTCTCCTGTCCCCTCCTGTCAGGGAGTTGTGGGGAGTGGGAAGTTCTCCACAGGGGTAGGGCATGGCAGTGGCCTTGGGACAGGGGCTTAATCCAGGTGCTGGAGGCTCCCATGGATGCTTTGGCCATGGCTGGATAAAGCTCCAGTGCTCACCAATGTTTTCCTGAATTTCTGAACGTGTGCAGAGCTGTTTGGGGCTGGATTTATGGGATGTGGCCAGGTTTCCTCATCCCAGCTCAGGAATGTGTTCCTTCCATCCCTCAGCCTCTGTCAGAGCTCTCTGGGCTCCAAAGCCAGTTTGGACAGGGCTGGAAAAACCTGGGTGGTGGAAGCTGTTCCTGCCCATGGCAGGGAGTGGAACTGGGATGAGCTTTAACATTCCAACCCAAACCATTCCATGATTCCATGACCCTCTCTCAGCGACCACAAGGCTTTCCCTGCAGTTCTGGAGTAGGATTTTAGTGTTCCCTGCAGGATAAATCCTTTCCTTTCCTTTCCAGGATCTTAACGTGGATGAATTTGAGGAGATATTCAAAACGAAAGCCCAGGGCCCGGCCATGGACCTGACCTCCAGCAAGCAGAAGATCCCTCAGAAGGGATCCAACAAGGTGACCCTGCTGGATGCCAACAGAGCCAAGAACTTGGCCATCACCCTGCGCAAGGCCGGCAAGACGGCGGACGAGATCTGCAAAGCCATCCACGTGTGAGTGCAGCCAAGGAACCCTGCCCCGGGCTCCTGGGAGGGCTGGTGGAAAACATTCCAGGGGGAGGACACAGTGGTGGTGTGTGACCGTGGTCACAGGGGTTTTCAGCTGAAGGAAGAGACGAGAATCTTGATTCTATGATCGGAAGGTTTGATTTATTATTTTATGATATATATGTATATAACATTATGACTATACTAAAAAGAAATAGAAAAGGAAAAACTTCTTCAGAAGCTGGCTAAGCTAAGAATAGATAGAAAGAATGAATAACAAAGGCAGCTTTCTGCAACTCTGTTGGAGAAACTCTGTCTTGATTGGCCATTAATTATAAACATCTAAGAGGGGCCAATCACAGGTGGACCTGTTGCATTCCACAGCAGCAGATAATAATTGTTTACATTTGTTACTGAAACTTCTCAGCTCCGGCAGGAAAAATCCTAAGAAAGGATTTTTCACAAAAGGTGTCTGTGACAGTGGTGGATTCCCAGAAATCAGAATTGGGTTTGTGTTGCTGAGTCACTGTTGGGGTTGGACAAACCAGGGCTTACTTTATTAAAGCAGCTCGTTCCAGCCTGTCCAGTTTGCCATGGCAGCTCCACGGGTGTTTCCTGTCCCAGTGAGCAAAATCCAGGGGGAACCCAGGAAGAGGCAGCTCTTCTGGTTTGCTCCATGAAGGATGGTCTTGGTCCAGGTGCTGGAGCAGATTTTGCATGGAATTAGGTTTGTGGAGCAGCCTCAGGAACTGATATGGATCCTTCCCTGCTCCTGGGACAGGTGGAGCTGCTCCTTGGGGCTGATCCCAAATCCATCCAGACTCATCCTGGCCATGGCAAACATCTCCCACTCCTTCCTTGAGGAATATCTCCCAAATCCATCCAGACTCATCCTGGCCATGGCAAACATCTCCCACTCGTCCCTTAAGGAACATCTCCAAATGTGGATGCACAAGCTTTGCCTTTGGCTGAGAATGACCCAAACCTGCCCCAGGTCCTGGCAGGTCCAGCAGTTGGGCTTTAGGGGGCTCTGGGCCATTTAAATACAAATATTTGCTCCTCCCCAGCTCTTTTCCCTGGAAGAGTGACCCTGGAGGGGTGGGGGAATGGCCACGTGTTTGGAAATGGAAGCAGCATCATTCCCATTATCCCTGGGTCCTGTTCCCATCTGCATGGGTAGGGCAGGAGGAGCTTCACAGCTTCTTCTTTGTTTTTCTTCTTGTGGAGCTGAATCCCAGACTGCTCTGGGTTGGGAGGGACCTTAAAGCCCATCCAGTTCATCCAAGGACCCCTCCCACTGTCCCAGAGTGCTCCAGCCTGGCCTTGGGCACTGCCAGGGATCCAGGGGCAGCCCCAGCTGCTCTGGCAATCCCAGCCCAGCCAGGAATTCCCAATTCCCAATGTCCCATCCATCCCTGCCCTCTGGCACTGGCAGCCATTCCCTGGCTCCTGTCCCTCCATCCCTTGTCCCCAGTCCCTCTCCAGTTCTCCTGGAGCCCCAGGGGCTCTGAGCTCTGCCTGGAGCTTTCCCTTCTCCAGGGGAACATTCCCAGCTCTCCCAGCCTGGCTCCATGGCAGAGGGACATGCATGGCCAGGCCTGGAGCTCTGTCCCCACTCCCTTTTTCTGGGATTTTCCCTCAGCTTTGACCTGAAGACGCTGCCGGTGGATTTCGTGGAGTGCCTGATGCGGTTCCTGCCCACAGAGAACGAGGTGAAGGTGCTGAGGCTCTACGAGAGGGAGAGGAAGCCCCTGGAGAACCTGTCGGACGAGGACAGGTTCATGATGCAGTTCAGCAAGATCGAGAGGCTGATGCAGAAGATGACCATCATGGCCTTCATCGGCAACTTCGCCGAGAGCATCCAGATGCTCACCCCGGTGAGCAGGAGCAGGGAGCAGCTGGGAGGGACCAGGGAACCATGGATCCAACCCCTGGCCCTGCACAGACACCCCAAAACCCCACCCTGGGCATCCCTGGAGTGCTGTCCAAACACTCCTGGTGCTCTCAGGGCTGTGCCCATTCCGTGGGGAACCTGGGCAGCCTCAAAGGAATATTGTTGGGAAAAGCTGGTGGTGATCCATGGGCCCTTGTTGCATCCAGCCTGAGTCCCTGGGACAGCTGTAGGGGTTGGAATGTGAATCCTTATTTACATCTGAGGGGGGTAAATCTGGGTTTGGAATGCTGGGCTGTCAGGGCAGGGGAACATTCACAGAATCCCAGATGGGGTTGGGGGAAGGAAAAATAAGGCAGGAACAACCTCCCACTGTCCCAGGCTGCTCCAAGCCCCATCCATCCTGGCCTTGGGCACTGCCAGGGATCCAGGGGCAGCCCCAGCTGCTCTGGCAATCCCAGCCCAGCCAGGAATTCCCA
>JAWWLW010000300.1:1125920-1139076 GCA_035041385.1 Myiothlypis coronata | reverse complement strand
CTCTCCTGTCCTCTCCTCTCCTCTCCTCTCCTCTCCTCTCCTCTCCTCTCCTCTCCTCTCCTCTCCTCTCCTCTCCTTCCTTCTCCTTTCTCCTCCTCTTTTCTCCTTCGCATTCTCCTTTCTCCTTCTCCTTGCCCTCTCCCTCCCTCAGAAAGCCCCACGGTGGCACAGATCCCATTCCTCCCTGGCTCCCCTGGGATCTCTAACCCGTGGGTTTTCTCACAAACAGCAAGCAGAGGAAGAGAACGAGCTGAGGAAAAAGCAGGAACAGGCCTTAATGGAAAAACTCATGGAGCAAGAAGCATTGATGGAGCAACAGGACCAGAAGGTATGGCACAGACACAGCTTCCAGGTGGGATTGGGATCCTGATTTTCAGGAACCTCAGCTCCAAGTGGGGAACTGTAGTTGCCTACAAAGAGTCTGGAAGTTTTTATGGAGGGAACTGGGATAGGCTGGAAAAGTTCCAGTGTGGGTTCTGCTGCTTTGGAAGTCGGCAAAATTAAGGAAAACTAAATAGGTGGAAAGTTGTAATGAGCTAAACTTCATCCTTCCCTGACTTCTTCATGGAGCGGGAGCAAGAAAGGAGGAGAAGGAGAAAGGAGAAGGAGGAGGAGAAGGAAAAGAAAAGCAAGAGGAGAAAGAGGAGAAGAAGGGAAGAGTATAGGAGGAGAAGAATTGGGGGGAGGACAAGGAGGATGAGGAGAAAGAGGAGGAGGACGCGGCTGTTCGCATCCTTGGGAATGGGTGGGAGCGGCAGTTCCTGTGGGAATTGCTGGGCACAGGGGTGAGTGAGGCTCAGGAGGAAGCCCAGGACAGGAGGGCAGCTCCGTGCTGACCATGGCCCCGTGTGTCCCAGTCCCCATCCCACAAGAGCAAGCGGCAGCAGCAGGAGCTGATCGCGGAGCTGCGGCGCCGGCAGGTCAAGGACAACCGGCACGTGTACGAGGGCAAGGACGGCGCCATCGAGGACATCATCACAGGTACCCTCTGCCAGCTGGCATCCCACCCTGCCAGGGGATCTGCCCCTCCTTTGCTCCCCTCCTGCTTGTGTGGTGTGGAGCAAGTGCAGAAGGTTCTGCTCCTTCTCTTCCAGCCTGGGGGACATTGCAGGGTTGTAGGGCAGGCAGGGAGGGCCTGATGGCAGCAGCTGCTCCAGCTGTGCCCTGTGGATCTGTCCCAGATCCCTCTTTTCTCCCCACAAATGGGAGCAGGGTCAGCATGAAGAGCCTCTGTTCTCACTAAGATTGATCCCAGAAATCCTTCAGTCAGCCCCCAGTGACCCCAGACTGCTCCAGGTTTTCCTGCTGATCCCAGAGGGAAGGGACACAGCCCCTGGTGCAGCCAGGCACAGTCAGGACTTGGCTGCAAATATTTGCTGATTGAAAGAGCCACCTGAACTGCATCTTTCCCAGGAATGAAATCCTTTTTAACACTTCCAGCTTCTGGGATTGCAGAACTGGGAGTTTTCCACACATTTTTCACCTGTAGTGTGGAAGGAAAATGATTTAATGCCTCAGGAGCTTCACAAACTCCATTTCCTTGCACAGAACCCAAAAAAAAAAAGGTCTTTGCCAGCTGCTCCTGGAAGTTTTCCACAGGAGCTTTTCCTGCAGAAGGGCAGGGGAGCTCTTTGATCCCTCACTAAGGAAGCCAGGGAGTTTTTGCCCAATTGGATGAAGTGTGTGAAGCTTGCCCAACTCCTTTTAGCCTTGATTAATGGCTCTGAGATAACATTCCTCATTTAAAGGGCAGGGTGGCAATAATATCCAACCTGGCATTGCTTCCACAACTCCTCCAGACTCCTGGGACTCCGTTTAATTGGAAAAATGGTTTTCCTGCTCTGTGGAAGGAACAGATTGTGTGGCAGATGCCCATCCCTATGGAAAAAACCATCCAGGGGGGAAGGTGCCAGGCTCCAATTAAACATTTCCTGCACTCTCATGCCTGGATTTGCCCATTTTGGGACCTCAAGTCATGGAGGAGGAAAGGTCAGGCATGGAAGGTCAGGTAGGACCAAGGTCACCTCCCCATCCCCAGTAAATCCTGCACCTCCCCATCTCTGGGAGTGCTCCAGACCAGGCTGGATGGGGTTTGGAGCACTCTGGGACAGTGGAAGGTGTCCCTGCCCATGGCTGGGGTGACACTGGGTGGGATTTAAGGTCCCTTCCCACCCAAATCATCCCAAACACCAAGGTCTTCCCACAGACCTGTAGCACTCCTTAAAGCAAGTTATTCAAGGGAATTATTTTATATAGAGGGGGAATGGCTTTAAGCTGAAGGAAGGGTCAGGGATTGGGCAGGAATTCCTGGCTGGGTGGGTAGAGTGGCCCTGGCACAGGTGCCCAGAGCAGCTGTGGCTGCCCCTGGATCCCTGGCAGTGTCCCAGGCCCAGAGCACCTGGGACAGTGAGAGGTGTCCCTGCCATGGCAGGGTGGGATGGGATGGGTTTAAACTCCCTTCCCACCCAAACCAGGCTGGGATTGCACGAGTGGATGAAATACCTCCTGTCCCAGGGCCAGTGAGGAGCAGGCTGGAGCGTTCCCAGTGTCCCTCCCTGTGGGAGCCTGAGCTGTGCCCTGTGGAGCAGGCTGACCTTGGTTTGTGTGTGGCTGTTGTTGTTCCCATGCAGTGCTGAAGACGGTGCCGTTCACCGCCCGAAGCGCCAAGCGCGGCTCTCGGTTCTTCTGCGACCCTGTTGTCCCTGAGGAATTCCATTACTAAACTCTCCCTCTTTCACACCTGATGCTCTTAGAAACCAGGAAGGTCGCTGTAGACTTTTTGCCACTTTGTTTGTGCGGATCTCAGCCAGGAATCTGTGACTGTTGAGTGTGTAGTGGTGTCCAGCGTCCTCCTGACTCTGTAGTGGTGTCCCCTCCGTTGCACGTCCTCTTCATGCCATCCCTATTCCCACCCCATTCCATCTGGCTGTCCTCGTGTCCCATAGAACAGCAAGCTGGGAGTCACTGGGATGAGTCTCCTGCAGTGCAAGGGCTGAGGAGCCCAAGCAGTGACAGCTCACTTGGCTTGTGTCACCTCGGGGTGCCGTGCATGTGGAATTCTGGGCTGCATGGACCTTGGGAATGGCCTTGGGGGTGGCTTCTGGCTCGGGAATGACACCCATGGGGTGGTCCAGGATTCCTAACCAGCTCCTGCATGTTCAGCTGCATGGGGTGGAACAGAGGGGTGAAATCTCTCCTTGTTCTGTCATGTCCATATTTAACTCTTTTATTCCACGTCAGTTCCATGCCAGCTTTATTCCATGGAATCAGGAATTCTGTCTGTGAATGAGGCTGGGCTCAGTGTGTGGAGCAGGGCTGGGAGCTGGGAATACAGGGCAGAACCACCAGAATGGTGTCAATGCAAACCTGACATGGAACTGAGCGATTGCCATCGTGGTGTCCCTCACCCAGCATGGCCCTGGACACTGTTGTCCTCATTAAGGACTCAGCTTAAGAAGCCAGCAGTGTTCCTCCCACCTTCCCCTGTGTAACTCCATCAGTGCTGCCAATAAATCCACAAACTAACCCTCTCCATGGTTCTGTGCTCTTCCGGGCTCTCTCTGTGTTCTCTTCCTGGAGCCAACCTTCAAAGCAGCTTGGAACTGGGGTAGGGAGTGGCCTCCTGTCCCTCCTGCCCTGTCTAACCCCTCCTGCTCTGTGGTTTCTGCCCGGGAGGTTTGAACACTGACTTGACTTGCTCTTCATTCTCCATCCCATTTTTTTACTTAACCATCATTTTTTTGTGTTCTGTTTTTTTTTTTTTCTTTGTTGTTTTTGTTTTTTTTTTCTGTTTAGCCCTAAAGAAGAATAATATCACTAAATTTCCCAATGTTCACTCGAGGGTAAGGATTTCTTCTAGCACAGCCGTGGTGGAGGATTCCCAAAGCTGGCAAGCATCTCTTTTTACTTGGCTTCCTCCTCTCTCTCTGTGCCAGGCAGCTGGTGGTAGATGTGGCTGAGCTAATACTGGTGAGACCCTCGAGGCCACTTGAGACCCAGATCCTTGATTTTCACCTCTGGAGGTGCAGGGATCCACAGGATGTTGGCTGGTGACCACCATCACACTGTTTTGGCCACTTCTCCTCAAGCTGAGCCCAAAACAGTTTTGTCCCCAAGTGTTGTTTGTTGGTGACCATCTTCACACTCCATTTTGGCCACTTTAATTCAAGTTGAGCCCAAAATAATCTTGTCCCCAGGTGTTGTTGGTTGGTGACCACCATCACATTCTGGTTTGGCCATTTCTCTTCAAGTCCACCCCAAAATAGTTTTGTCCCTCGTGTTGCAGCCCCACAGCTGGGATCTGCATGAGGTGGACAATCTCCAACTCCAGGTGTGGAGAGGGGAACGCTGAGAAGTTTGGGAGTTCTGTGTAACCCCCAACACAAGTTATCCAGGAAATCTGAAGGATTTGCCCAATCCAAGACAAATTTGTTGGTCAGCAGACCAATATTTGAACTAGAATTGTCTTTGGTGCTTGTTCTCTTGTAGATGCACAGGTGACAGCACATGTAGCATCTGTAATGGGCTTCCACCACCCCATCCATCAGTTTTCTCCCCCATCCATCCATCCATCCATCCATCCATCCATCCATCCATCCATCCATCCATCCATCCATCCATCATCCCATCCCATTCTCAGTGTTCCCTCCTGAGCTCTCCCCTCCTCTGGCTGATGAAGCATCACTCCAGCCATGGAAAGCAGCTGGAGAATCCCAACCCAGTGCCAGCTGCTTTTCCCAGGGCACCTCCTTTAGATCTTGGAGGTCCTTGCCAACCTGAACGATTCCATGCTAAATGGGATGTACGGATCCTAAATCCATCCCGGCATGGCTGAACTAGGGTCGCACACCTGCCGTGAGGAACATCCTCCAGCTCAGGTGTGTGGGAACATGCAGGGAGCACCCCAAACCACCTGGCTGGGCTCGATGTGGCCTTGGTGAGAGCTGTGAGGAGATTCCCACAGCCCCATTCCCACAGCCCCATTCCCACCAGTATTAACCGGCCGCTGGGGCGCGTAGCTCGGGCACGTCCGTCCTTCCCCGCGCCGCTGGGGCCGATCCCCGCTCCCGTGCTCCACAAGCTGCTTTGACTGGCTTCCAGCGGGCCTTTCCGTGTCTGTCGTGCCGTCCGCGCGTCCGTGTGTCCCGCGGGGGCGCTGCTGACCGTGCCGGCTCCCCGCAGATCTCCGGAACCAGCCGTACCGCCGGGCCGACGCGCTGAGGAGGAGCGTGCGCCGCCGCTTCGACGAGCACGGGCTGCGCTCCAACGGCGCCGAGCTGGCCATGTGAGCCACGGGCTGCGGCACGTCCCGCCCGCTCCGGGGAACACGGACCTCCTCCTCCTCCTCCTCCTCCTCCTCCTCGTCCTCCTCCTCCGCAGGGATCCCGGCCCCGCGCCGGGCTCTCTGCGCCAAGTGCCTCAAATGGAAGCTCCTGCTCCGACGGATCCAAGCAATAGGATTGGGCTTGGTTGGGTTTCTCTGGACTCTGCCGAGACTCTGCAGGATTTGTAACCAAAATGTAAAATAGGGGTTGGGTTGGGGGGTGTTTGGTTGGGGAGAGCAAAGGCTCCCGTGGGCCTGACTGGTTGGAAACTGGGAATACTGGGAATAGTGGGATGTGCTTGGCTTTTAACGCTGGGCCGAGGGGCAGGCCCGGCCTTCAGCTGCACTTAACAGCTCTTTTAATTCAATCTACAAACAAAGACATTTGAGGGCTTTCTGTACCTGGAACTAAAATAATCCCAAGGAAGAGCCCAGCCCTTTTCCCAGCCCATGGGAAATAACTGGAAGAAGTTCCTCCAGATGGAAGGTGGGCCCACAGCCCCAGGGCTCAGAATGGAACAGGAGGCGCCCCAGCCCAGCGCGGGGCTTTGGGACGTTCCAGGGCTTTGGCTGGGTGGTCGGGGCAGGCATAACAGCATATTTATTAATTAGCACTAAGCAATTAACACCCAGTAATCAGTATTAGGCTCTGAGGAGCAGTGCAGTCCAGTTCCTGGCAGGGGGATTCCAGTCCTGCTCCGGCTCCGAGGCATTCCTGCTCAGATCCCTGCTGAGGCTCCTCTGGAAGGGAAGCCCAGGCTCAAGCTCCCGGTCGGGTTTAGGCTCTCCAGGGCATTTTCCAAGCCTAAAAAGGGACAGGGGGCTGGTTTAGGACCATGGTGCCCCTCCCTGTGCCCCAGAGCAGCAGGATGGATCCCACTCCCTGCCAGCAGCAGCCAGGAGTTGGGAAGAGCTGGACTGAGGAGAAATTTTGTCCTTCCCAAATCCCATTTTGCTTCCAGCTTCCCTGCCTGGGCTCATCCATCTGTTAATTGTAAAATTTCTTGTATAGTATTTAACCACTGAATTTCTTTGCCCTTTTCCATTGTGCTCCTGTGAACCACTGGTGAAGGTCCCTGGTTTTTTTTTTCCCCCTTGGATAATGTGTAGTTATATGATAATCTGTTTTTAAATGTACAGATATTTTGCTACAAAATTGGTGCAGTTTTTTATGGTTTTTACACTTCCCCCCCACTTTAGCCTCTGGGTAATATTGTAAATATTGTTTAAAAGGAAATAAATGCATCAAGCCTGTGCTATACAATCTGAATGTTATTTTAACTTATAGTTTTTGTTTTTATATTTAACTAAAAGGACAGTTTTGGACTCAGAGTTACCACATTGACCAATTTCCAGGAATTTTTCCTTGAAAAACTGCCAAGTTTTGCATTTACAGCACTGTGTACTTGACCTGCTAAAGAGAACATGCCACTGTTGGAACGAGTGTTTGGATCAAAGAAAATTGGATAATTTGAATTGCAAATTTCAGCACTTGTTGGGGTATAAGCACTAAATGTCATTTTCTTCAGCTCAAAGGTATTTTTATAATAAAAGCCCAGAATGAAAGCCAAGCTGGCATGTTCTCTTTAATATTTTTCTAGTCATAGATCTGCTTCTTAGCAAGATTAGAAGTGTTTCTAAAGCAGTTCACGTTCTTTTCCTGGTCTGTTCCTGCCATAAAATCAAATAAACTATTTACACTACTACACTGAAATCCAGAGGGGTTTTTTGGGTCACTTTTACCTGGTTTTTTTTTCCCCAAAAAGTGCTGATATTTGCTAGGTGAACACCTGAAGCTTGTGTGGATGAAGACTGAAAGAATTTTGAAAGAATCAATTTATTCTTTCTTATTCTGGAAGAGGCTGAGGGAAGAAATTTGGGGTGTGGATGTTCCAGGAGAGAAATAAATGGGGATTAATATTTGCCAGAAATGCACTCAAAACAATCCAAATATTTAAGGCCTATATAACCTGAATTTTAGTATTAAATGTAATTTTTAAAAGGGTTTAATAAAATTATTCTTGGGGGGGGCAGGGGTCAGGATTAACCAGAACAGCCAAAGTTTTAACATTGATGGACACAGTTCAAAATCATCCAAAATAATCCAATAATTGATCAAAAAGAATCAATTTGGCTAAAATTCCTTCCAGTTTCCAGGTGGGAATGCAGAAGTTGAGCTGTTGGCTGTGCTGGGGCTAACACAGGAAAAAATGGGGCTGGGAAATAGGAAAGAGGAAAATACCAAAAAAAGCTGGAAAAATAAGCCTGAACTCAATTCCCTGGAAAACTCAATCCTGCCTTGCTTGGTTTAAAAGCAGGCTTAGTTTGAGCTGAGTTTCTTCTAGCAAATTGAATTAAGATGTTAAGAAAACCCCACCACTGGAATAATTGGACATTCCCAGTTTTTTATTTTTGATGGATAAATCAGAGCAAACCTTTTAAAAGTGATATTCCCTTAGGAACAGCTTTTTCCTTGAATTTGTGTGGATGCAAGGGAGTAAGAGCACTGGAAGAAGTTCCTCCCTGCTTACAAACCCTGAGGACCTGTCAGGCTCTAAATCCTCCTCCCAGCTCCATGGAAGGTTCCAGGAGCTGCTGCCCTCCTGTTTTCCAAACTCTGCTGGGCTGTTCCCACCTGGAGCATTCCCATGTTGGGATGTAAATCCAGGGAGGTGGGTGGGAGGTGAGCAAAGCAAACCTGGCTCATTGTTCAGTCCAGGAGCAGCAATTATCCCATCCTTCCTGGGAGAGCCTGCAGGGAAAACCTGGAATATTCCAACCTGGATTTCCACACCAAACACCCATGGATACCAAAAATCCCCCCAAGCCCTGTTTGACCAAATCCAGGTGGTTTTCCCCCAGGGAATGGGTGATGAGCAATGACCCTTCAGGGGGAAACAGCACGATTGGGATGTGCTTTCCCATCCCAAACCATCCCACAAAATCCCAAAGCATCCCAGGGAAAAATGGTTACAACCTCCTGCATTTTATATTTCAAATAACTCGTTTCAATCTCGGTGTTCTTAAGGATTCTGAGCCCTGTAACCACCCCAGCCAGAAAATTCCCTGGATAAATTGATCCTCTGGGTGTTTATGCACTGGTAAAAGTGGTCAAAATTCAGGGAAAATCTCCTGAAAAGGAATCTAAACAGACTTCAAGCAGGTTTTGTGAGTGATTCTGTGGCTCAGAGCTGTACAGAGTATTTAAGGAGAAATAAATACCAGTACATGCTAAAAGACAAGGTTTAATCATTGATAAAAATGTACAAAAATATTCCAAGGACAGCGGCTTCCCAATTTTCTCACCGAGCAGGGCTGGGGGCACCTTCCTGAACGTGCAGGGGCTGGAAAACAGGGCTGGAGCTGCTTCCTCCTCCCTCCTCTGGGCTGTGCAGGTACATTCTGCAGCAGGTTCTTAAGGCAACACATGGAATTGCGTTTAACATTGGATTTTTATTCCTAAGTTTTCGGAAGGGGGAGAGAAAAGGTGGAGAGAAACGCTGGATCACAGCCAGGGCTGGGCCGGGGTGGGATTTTGGGAATGCCGGGTGCTTGTGTCCCAAACGCTCCCTCTGCTGGCACAGCGGGAGAATTCCCATGCACAGCATTCCCTGGATTTGGGATCGATGGAGTCGGGACACCAATCAGTCTTGGACAAAAGCCCCGGTGCCAAACAACCCCAGAATGCAGGGGATTGCAGAACACATCAGGACATGGATTCCTTACTCCTGCTGCCTTCCCAAAAAAATCCCACCCAACCAAATCCATCAAAGAACAAAAGCACAAAGAATTAAAGAATTAAATTAGGAGTTTTTTTCCTGAAGCTGAACTGGGCTCTGCCCAGGCAGCCCAGGGTTGTTCCCTGCCCTGGGAAGGACACTGGGAAAGTGCTTGGGGACACTGCTGCCACCTCTGTGTCCCCTCCAGGGGATCCCAGCCCCCATCCCGCCCCGCAGCTCCAGGCCAGGCACAGCTTTGCCCTCAGAATTCCATGGATTTTTCTACTTTTGACTGGACTGAAGTGGTAAAAAACTAAAAGCCACCGTTGTTGTGGCCATGGGCCACCGGCCACCGGCCCCAGGGCCTTGCCCACACAAGGCTTGGTTTTATTTTGCCACCTGTAAACATTTTTGGTATCAAGGATCTTCTCATTGATCTTCATCCAGCTGTTCCAAAAGAGTCCTCCTCTGTTTTTCCAGCTCCCCCTCGCTGAGCTCACTGCCAGAGGTATCCCAGTTTCCCTGTGGAGAGAAGGGACAGAGCTCAGGATGGGATTGTCCAGGGAGGTTCCACACTGGGAGCCTCAGCAGGGACACACAGCCACAGCTGCTCTGTGGCACTCAGAAACCCCAAAATCCAAACTGGGCAATGGCAAAGGCCTCCAGGATCCTCAAATGCAACCTCTGACCTCTCCCAGAGCACACCTATGGAGCTGCATCCAGCAGAGCCCAAAGCATCAGGAAAAACAGGAAGCAGAGCTTACAGAATCTTTTCCAGGCCGTTTTTTAGTGGGAGATTTATGCTTGGACTCAGATCTCTGTCTGGCTCTTTCCTTCTCACTGTCCCTCTCTCTATCTTTCTTGTCCTTCTCTCGTTCCACATCAGATTCTGGTGAATCCTGTGGAAAAAAAATGGGAATAGTGAATATTAATGTTGAATATTTTGGAGTTCAACTTCTATTTAAAGAACTGTAGAATCATGGAATGATTTCAGTTAGAAGGGACTTTAAATTTCATCCCATTCCATCCCTGCCATGGGCAAGGACAGCTTCCCCAATCCCAGGTTGCGCCAGGTTGTCCACCCTGGCCTTGGACACTTCCAGCTTCTCTGGATACCCTGTGCCAGGGCCTCCCCACCTTCCCAGAAGAAGTGAAATTCCTTCTGCATTTTGGATCCTTCCAGAGCTTCCAACACAAGCCTGATGCTCAGGCAGGCACAAGGAATGGCTGGGATCCTTCCCAAAAGGATTTGCCAGGATAAACAGCAAATCCCAGGACTCACAGAGTCCTTCACCTGGAGTTAAACCTTCCAAATTCAGCAGTTTTCAGTGGTTTAATAGTAGGAATATATAACAGAAAGTTGTTATTTTGGCAATATCCTCCTCCAGTTTGATCCCAATTTTCCTCTAGGATCATCCAGCTGGGGTTAGTGACAGCAGGTGCCAGGTTCTCCATAACCCACTTAAAAACTGAGCTCCACTTACAGACTTGTGCCTCCTCTTCTTGCTCTTCTTCTTGTGTTTTTTGGACTTCTTGTAACTCCTCTCTGCAGCCACAGGGAGAAACAAAACCCCCAGGAATCAGTGGATAAATCCCAAAGGAGGACAGCCCAGCTGGTTTAAAGCCAATCCCATCCCACCCACCCCACCCCATCCCATCCCGTACCGGACTCGGCGCTGGACGAACGCTCCGACACCGACCGCGATTCCGAGCGCTGCCGCTTCTTCTTGGAGTGGCTGTCGTCATCCTCGGACTCTGAGCCCTTCACACACAGCCCAGGGCAGAATTCCAGTTAATAATGGGAATTCCAGCAGCAATCAGTGCAGCTGGAATGGCAGAGGGAGGGTTTCCAGGGATACTCACGGAGCGGGAACGCGAGCGCTTGCGGTGATGTTTTTTGGATTTCTTCGAATGTTTCTTGGTCTTGGAGTGGTGGTGCTGACACTCGTGCTGTGGGCAAGGCAAGGAGGGAGAGCTTGGAATTCCAGCAGGGACTGGCCTTGGAAAAGCCCTAAAATCCCAGCTTCTTCCACCATGGGTACAGACAACTTCCCTGGAACAGGGTGCTCAACCTGGCCTTGGACAGTTCCAGGGATGGGCAGTAAAACCTCATCAGGTCCTACAGGACATCCCAAAAATCTGATGGGATCTCTCTCCTCATCCACAAATACTGGGAAAGGTTAAAAACTCCATAATCACCATTGCATGGCAGCAACACCTTATCAGGTCCTACAGGACATCCCAAAAATCTGATGGGATCTTTCTCCTCATGCAAGAAAGCTGGGAAAAGTTAAAAACCCCATAATCACCATTTCATGGCAGCACCACCTCATCACTGTGTACAGGACATCCCAAAAATCTGATGGGATGTTTTTCCTCATCCACAAAAGTTGGGAAAGGATAAAAATTCCATAATCACCATTTCATGGCAGAACCATCTCATCAGGTCCTACAGGACATCCCAAAAATCTGATGGGATCTTTCTCCTCATCCAAGAAAGCTGGGAAAAGTTAAAAACCCCATAATCACCATTGCATGGCAGCACCACCTTATCAGGTCCTACAGGACATCCCAAAAATCTGATGGGATGTTTTTCCTCATCCACAAAAGCTGGGAAAGGTTAAAAACTCCACAATCACCACTTAATGTCAAAATACCTAAAAATGGGCACTGCTGCCATGCTGGAGCTGCAATAAAGGCAGCCAGGAGCAGGAAAAACACCTGGATTCCCATGGATCTGCTCCCTGCATCCAAGTTAAGCCCACCCCTTGCTCTGCCTAATTGGAAATTACAGAATTAAAATTCAAAATTTCAATTCAAATTCTTCCAAACTGCAAAAAATGTAAGAAAAGCCCCAAGAATGAGAGCTGAAAAATCAAATTAATCTCCTGGTATCACTTTATGGAAAAAATTCCATTAAATCCTTCCCCTTGCCACTCAATTCAGAAGGAATTTTCCTTGTCTGTTGTCACTGATTTCAAAAATAAAGGAACAATTACCTCAAGTACATGAAGGAAATCCTTAAATATCCTTTTCCTTTCAGATTCCAGGGTGATGTCTTCAAATGCTGGTTCCTTCACAAATCTGTCTCTGATCTGTTAGGAAAATTAATTCTATTAATGATATTCAAAAAAATTAAATTGTAAATTTATTAAAGTATTAGGATAGAAGAAAGTAATAAAATATAATGTAGTAATGATAATGGCAGTAAGAAATAAGAAAACCAGTACGAAATAATAATAAAATCTATATAAATAATAATGAAGATAAAAAGGAATAATAGAAATAATAAGGAGTAATAAAAATAAGGAAAAATATAAATAAGAAATAAAATAAATATAAATAATAAAAAATAAGAAAACTGAAACCCTGAAGAAATAAAATTAAGGAAAAATAAAACCAATAATAACAAATATAAAAAAAAATTTTAAAAAAGAAAAATAAGAAAAATAATGGAAAAAATGAAAAAATAAAAATAATAATTAAAAAAAAACTAAAAAAAATAATTTTCACCATTTGAGAAGCCCTTGAACTGCTACAAGGCTAAATTTTTAATCCCAGATTTCCATTCAAATTCCAAACTTCCAGTGTTCAGGGAAGCTCTAACTCATGGAAACATGGAGAATTCCACTGTTTTCCCTGCACATTCCATTTAAACTTTAAAAAATCCCAAATATTTATATAAATTATTCTTGGAAAGGAAATGTTTTCCAGGGTATTTTATCCAGGACAAAGTTCTAAATAATTTCAATTAACTTTGGGGGGGTTGTGGGATTTTTTGAGGGTTTTTTGGTTTTTTCCCCAGTTCTTTTAGGATGTTTTTGTTCCAAAAGGATGAAGTTTTCCCACCCAACTCCAAGTTCTCCTGAAGCATCCACAGGCTTTGATGGGATTTTGAAGCCCCACCAGCAGAACCAGGAAGAGCCTGGCGAACGCGGCGCTTTTTAGGGATGAGCAGGTGTCGCAGACATCCTTTGTGAAAAATCCTTTCTGGAGGATTTTTCCTTCTAGAGCTGAGAAGCTCAGTAACAAATGTCAACAATTATTATCTGCTGCTGTGGAATGCAACAGGTCCACCTGGGATTGGTCCCCTGTAGATGTTTGGATTTACTGA
>JAWWLW010000300.1:1111601-1125820 GCA_035041385.1 Myiothlypis coronata | reverse complement strand
ATATAATAAATCAAGCCTTCTGATCATGGAATCAAGATCCTGACTCTTCCATCCTCTACAAACCCCTGTGACCACTGACAACAAGCAGGGACCCGTTTGGGAAATTTGGGAATGTTTTCCCTGAGGAATTCTCATCCTTACATCCTCCCAGACAGCATCCAGCTCGATGGGAGGGGTGGCTTGTTTCAGCATGCTCTTGAAGGCTGATTCCTTCCTCTTCATCTTCCGGGCCTCCTCCTTCTCCCGCTCCCGCTCCCGCGCTTCCGCCTTCTCCAGCAGCTGCGGGAGTGAGAGGGAAAGAATTTTATTATTTATCCCAAATTCCTTGGGATTTTTGCACAGCTCACCACCCTCAGAGCTGTGTCTGTGCCACTTGGAAATGACAAGGAAATTAATTGCTTTTCCTGTACTTAATTAATAAATCAAAATGATGATGTTAAATGATTTTATAAACAATTAATTGATTATTTTTTTCCAAGCGTGGAATTGCTGTTGATGAAAATCCAATGATGCAATATTACAGAAGCACAAAAATCAGGAGAAATCTTATGTGCAAAAGGAAAGCATCAGAATTCCTCATGTTTGGGAATGCTGACTGCTTGGACTAAGGTTTATTGTTATTGTGGCAACTGAAATTAGTTAAGTAACCCTAAATAACAGAACACTCCTCAAATATTATGGAATTACTTGGAAAATAAGCCCTAATTCCTGTTTGGAGAAGGGATTTCCCGTCTTAATTATCCAGATATCCCAATTAATGAATGAATTTATTTATGAATGAATGTATTAATTAACACTTACACTGTTGAAAGCCAGCTTGATATTCCCTGCATCCAGTGTGGTGGCTCTTTTAGTGGAGCTGATGACAGTGACAAAATCCTCAAAGGAAGTGTTCACCTCCACCACAAATCCTTTATCCTGCAAAAAACGGCTCCTTTGGTGTGAGGGAAATCAGGAATTCCTTCAACTCCAAGGAACTCCCAGCTCCCTTGAATGGGAAATGTGCAATTCGAGGAGGAGCCAGGTAATGCTCACCTTTAAGATGTCTTTAATTATTTTCTTCTCATCGTGGTAACGAGCTTTTAAATCCTCCACGTAAAACTTGAACAGGTCAAGTGCTGTTGATCCTGAGGGAGGGTTTATCAGGTTTAACCCAAGAGCAGCATTTTTAGGTGTTAAAAAAGAGGAAGAACTGCTGTGGCCTGCCCCAAACCCCAGGATTTCCCCTCCTTACCAGGCTGGCCGAGCATGCTGGTGAATCTGATGTCGGAGCTGATGGCTGGGTACAATTCCATCCAGGAGGACATGGAGTGCAACTGCCCGTGCTCGTGCAGCTCATCCAGAAACAGCTGCAAAAAACAGGAAAATGGGAATTTGGAGTCATTCCTCAAGCTTCTCCTTGGTACCAGCTGGGATGGATTGGCTTGGTAACTGGAATTCTACTTTTGTTCCAGAAAAATCCTTTTTTCTGTTGTTCTTCCTGCTTTTCTCCACCCCCTACAATGTTCCAGCTGCATCTCCTTCCCATCCAGGCCTATCCCCTCTGATTTTTCTTCTTGTGTTTAACATAGCAGAGAAAATGCCACAACCCAACACCTGAGGCTTTAAACACTCTCTTGAATCAATCCTCAGAAATAAAAAAACCCCACATGGAATATCCCATGATATTCCATGAGATTTTTAGGACAGAAGCCCAAATTGCACCAACCTGGAAAGATTCCCTGTTTTTACGCTGCCTCCTCCTTTCCCTCAGCAAACTTTTCTGCTTCTCTTCCTCCTCCTCTTTCTCCAAGGCCCTGATATGTTCCTCAAAACAGATCAGGGCATCCTCCTTATCCATGTCTAGCATGAAAACAGGGAAAAAAATCAGGTTATTCCTTCCAAATCAGCAAGAACCCTCCTTCCCAAAGAATTGCAGAGCCCACAGACATACTCTGGAGCTCCTCATCCTCAGCAAAGGTGGGGTTGTCCATGAGGTACTGCTGGGCCTCTGACCAGGTGGTGCAGTAGGTGACATTGGCCATGTTATCCAGAATGTTCTTCAGAGCTTCCCAGTTCCTCTTCCTCAGCTGCTTGGCTTGTTCCTGAGGGGAAAAGTTTATTTTTGGGGCTCAGTTTGAGGTGCTTTGGATAGAAATGTAAGATATCTAGTGTGATAGAATTAGTAAGAAATGTAAGATAGCTAGTGTGATTAGAATTTCTAGTGTGTTCTCCAAGAAAATATGAAACTAGTCTTTAATTTTATAAAATCATGGAAATCTAGTGTGGTTTGGGTTGAAAGGGTCCTTAAAGTTCATCCCATTCCAAGCTCCTGCCCTGTTCAGGGATCAGGTTTCTCCAAGCCCCATCCCTGGACACAAAACAACACAATTTTTCCATCTTATAAAATCCATCATGTGATTGATTAAAATCCCCTGAAAACTCAACACATGGTAAAATCAGCAGGAATAAATCCCAATAAACCCAAAAACCTTCCCTAAAAGCTGCTGTTTATCTGCCATAAAGCCTCAAGCACAGGTTTAAAGTGATTCAGGAACAAGTGAGGAGATGCTGGATGGATTTGAAGGGAATTTACCTTCTCCTTCTTGGACAGGAAGAACAGAACATCCTCATAAATCTCCAGCCGGTCCCGCTCGGATATGGCATTCCACACTTCCATCTCCCCAAACATCTGCTCAGCTTTTCTGGGCAAAACAAATGAAAACCACACAACTATTTATTTATTTATTGTGACTGAATTATTCATCAATCCCCCAGAACATCAGGGAGAGATCTGTTCCAAGATAGAACAGACTAATAGGAATTCTTCATTTTCCCTCTTGGAAGTTTTTTGGTTTTTTGTGATATATTTTGAATTTTTATAAAGGAAGGAAAAGCTAAAAATTGAAGTTGATGCCACTGCAAGCAGAGCATTCTATCAGGATTTTTTTCCATTTTTATCCCAAGTGTCTCTTACTTGTATCTGGTGGTGGATGTCATCTTCTCATGGTTTTCCAGGAAGCGTTGGAAGGATTCCTTGGCTTCCTTGTACTTGGATCTGGCTTCTTCCTTCTCCTCCTTCTCTGTCTGAACTTTGTAGGCATTAAAGGCTTGCTTCTTTTCACTCAGTTTTGCCAAAGCACTTCCCAGGAAAAAAAAAGGAAAGAGAAATGTTATTTATAAATTAAAAAAAAAATCAGGAAGACAAAATCAGAAATATCAGTGGAAAAAAGGAAGAAAATCAGGGAAAAAAGAGAGAAAATTGGAAAAAAGAAAGAAAAAAGAAAAGAAAATCAAAGAATTAGAAGAAAAACTGGAAAAGAAGAAAACCAGTAAGAAAGAAGAAAACTGAGAAAAAAAAAAAAGAAAACCAAGGAAAATAAAGAAAAGCCAGAACAATCAGAAAAGGAAAATAAGAAAAATAACTAAGAAAATCAAAACCAGAAAGCAAAAGGCAACAGGTTTGAATAATTCAGATTTGAGATAAGATTAATCTGAACATTTTAGTCCCTAAATCAGCATTAAATACCAATTTCCACACTTTTTCACAATAACAATGAAGCTGTTGGAAGCATTTCCTTATGGAGGAAGGAAGACAATTCCCTGCCAATGGCACAAGGGCAGGAGGATCTGTTGCTGACAGAAGTTTGGATTTTTTGGAAGTAAATTCCCTAAAATAAAGGTTTGTGTGGAATTGGAGGAGGGCTCAGTACCTGTATCTGGGGTCATTAATGATCATTTTCATGGCCTGCTCCCAGGAAGCATTGGATGGAACCCTCTGTGAAAACAGGAAATTATGGATGAATCAGACCTGGAATTAACATCCAACAAGGAACAATTCCTTAAAAACAGCCATGGGAAAAGAAAAAAAGAACATTTTATTTTTAAGCTAAAACACTTCACTGCAATGTTCTTTTCCTTCATTTCTTCAAGAGTGAAGAATTCTTCCCCAAGAAAATCAAGTAAAACTTGGCAAATAAAATAGTAATAAAACCAGGTTTTGTAGTTCAAGAAAACATTAATAACTGGTCAATAAAATATTAATAATTGGCCCAAATACCTTTTCTTTCAACAGTTCTTTAAATGCTTGTTTGGCCTCTTCCTTTGTGTTCCACGTGTAGGTTTTTTTAACTGGTTGGGCATCCTCATCCTCCTTCTTTGCAGCAGCACTAAAGCAAAACAAATTTTATTATTTCAGAATTTTTTTTAAACTTAGAGGCACTGAAGAGTCAAAAACCACCACAAAGTGAGTTTTATAAACAGCAAATTCAAGTAAAAAAGTAATTCTTATAATTCATACAAGGCTTTTCCTTACAGGCACCACAACTGATGAAAAAAAGATTAAAAAAAGTGAATTATTGAGGCAAAATATTTTCCCCCTGCAATTGGCTGCCTGCTGAAGTTATCTAGAAAATATTCCTAAAAATGTAATGTTGAAATTCAGCAGGAATATTAACATTTAATATAAAAATATAAGGAGAAGTACCTAAAAGTGGTCTTCTTCTCCTTTATTAGGTCCTGCTGTCTAAAATCCCCCACAGCAATTCTTTTTTTTATTTGAATTATAAAAATCCTAAGTTATAATTTTCCACACAATAAATCCTTCATTATTTAAAATAAAAAGGAATCATAGCTGGAACAGATACAAATCCCTTGAGCATTTTATTTTCTTCCAGTGATAACCAATGGCACAGATCCATGGAAAAGGAGAATAAATAGGGAAGTGTTTAATGGCACCCTGGGAAATCCTTACAGACACTGGAAAATCCACGGAATGTTCCTGTCACTGATGCTGCTGAGAAATGAAAAACTGCAGCAAAGCCTTGAGGCTTCATAAATTACCATGGAATAGTGGAATGGCTTGGATGGGAAGGGACAGAAAAGCCCACGCAGTTCTATGGGCAGGGACATTCCCACTGCCCCAGGCTGCTCCAAGCCCTGTCCAGCCTGGCCATGGGCACTGCCAGGGGTCCAGGGGCAGCCACAGCTGCTCTGGGCACCTGTGCCAGGGCCTCATCACCCTCCCAGGAAATTATTTCTTCCCAATCCCTGATCTAAGCCTGCCTTCTGTCACCTCAAAGCCATTCCCTCTTGTCCTGTGGTAAATTATTCATTTCCTTGAAGAACTTGCTTTAAGTGTGCTCCAGGCTTGTTGGAAGATCTTGGTGTTTGGGATGGGAACCATGGGATGGGTTAGGTAGGAAGGGACATGAAGGATCATCCCAATCCACTCCTGCCATGGCAGGGACACCTCTCACTATCCCAGGCTGTTCCAAGCGCTGTCCAACCTGGCCTGGGACACTGCCAGGGTCCAGGGACAGCCACAGCTTCTCTGGGAGTTCCACCATCCCAGGGCCTCACAGGGAACAATCCCCGCTAACATTCCCCCCAAATCCCCTTTCCTGGAGCTGACACCCATCCCCAGGCACTCACTCTCCTGATGCCTCCTGCTTGGCCGCCTCATCCGTGGCGGCCGCTGCGGTGTCCGCGCTCCCGTCCTGCGTGCCGGGGGCGGCGCTGCCCTGGCCCTGCTCCTCGGCCGTGGCCGTGCCAGCGGTGTCCGTGTCCCCCGTGGTGGCAGCCGGGGCAGATTCCCCCTCAGGGGCAGCTCCTGCAGGAGCGGCCGTGGCTGTGGCGCTCTCGGTGGCCGGGGCTGCGCTGGCCCCGCTCGGAGCGTCCCCGGCCGTGGCCGGAGCCGAGGTGGCGGCAGCCGCATCCTCTGGCTTCGTGCTGGGGACAAAAACACAGCGGTCACCTGCTGGCATTGGTCTGGAGATGTAGGGGCAGCTTAGGGATGTGGTCAAAGTGGGGAGTGAGGGGTTTAGGGTGAGTTAAAGACTCAGAAAGGATTTATAGGTCCTCAGGGAAAGGGGTTTGGAAGGCCCTCAGGGGAAAAGGGTGAAAGGCCCTCACGGAAAAGGGCTGAAGGCCCTCAGGAAAAAAAAGGTCTGAAGGCCCTCAGGGTAAAAAGGGTGTGAAGACCCTGAGGGTAAAAAAGGGGTGAAGACCCTCAGGGTAAAAAAATGGGTGAACAGCCTCAGGAAAAAAGGGGTGAAGGATCCTAGGAAAGGTTTGAAGACCCTCAGGAAAAAGGGGTTGAAGAGTGTCAGGAAAAAAAGCCGTTGAAGGCCTTCAGGGAAAAAAGGGGGTGAAAGGCCCTCAGGAAAAAGGGTTTGAAGGATCCTAGGAGAGGTTTGAATATCCTCAGAAAAAAAGGGGTTGAAGGCCCTCAGGGAAAAAAGGGGGTGAAAGGCCATCAGGGAAAAGGGTTTGAAGGATGATAGAAAAGCTTTGAAGGCCATCAGGAAAAAGGGTTTGAAGGCCCTCAGGAAAGAGGGTGTGAAGGC
Source organism: Myiothlypis coronata (assembly GCA_035041385.1). Lineage (NCBI taxonomy): Eukaryota > Metazoa > Chordata > Aves > Passeriformes > Parulidae > Myiothlypis > Myiothlypis coronata. Next base: position 1,119,494 of record JAWWLW010000300.1, on the reverse strand, counting down.
CCTCAGGAAAAAAAGGTTTGAAGGATCCTAAGAAAGGTTTGAAGACCCTCAGGGAAAAAAGGGGTTGAAGGATCCTAGGAAAGGTTTGAAGACCCTCAGGAAAAAAGGGCTGAAAAACCCTCAGGAAAAAGGGTTTGTAGGATCCTAGGAAAAGTTCAAAGACCCTCAGGAAGAAGGTTTAAACTTCAACAGGAAAGGGCTGAAGATCCCCAGGAAAGGCTTGAAGGCCCTCAGAAAAAGTCTGAAGGCCCTCATGAAAAAATTAGTATAACTAAAAATGTATTAATTAGTATAATTAAAAATGTACCTGTTTTCTTCAGCTTTAATCATTGCTAGAGGAAAAAATAAGGAAAAACAATTAAAATACAGCTTTAAAATAGTTCATATACATAGGAAGTTCTTGTAATTCTTGATTTAATAAAAGCAAAAGTTTTAAATGTTTTTGTTACATCAAAAATTTTAATGTTTGTGTCCTTCAAAGACTGAAATCAATCGAGATTAAAATAAAGTTTAGAAATGCCATTACAGAGAGATTGGGAATATAAAAATGACTTTTTGGTTTGAAATAATTCTTTTAATTTGTCAAAAAGTAGTTCAAAGACCCAGAAAAAAAATCAGGATTATTAAACAGAATTTTAAGAAATAAAATATTTACATTACTGCTGCCTATTATTTTTTTAACATTTCTTCTTTCCCCCCAGCTGATTTTGTTGCTATTTAAAATAAATAATGTAATTAATTAATATATATTTATATATATTAATATATATAAAATAAAAATACAAAGTCCAGGACTCTTTTACCTTCAAGATCCTCCAGCTCTTTGGGTTTTGCCCAGCGGGATTCCTTTGTTTGGGAATTGTAATAATAAGGCTTCCCAGAATCTGATTTATACTCCTTCCAGGGACACTTGGACAGCAATTGCTGGTGGAGAGAAAACAAAGATTTTCCAAGAAAAATCCCCTTTAGTGACTCCTTAAATAAGGATTTTTGTTTCCCTCTTCCCTATTCCTGCTCCTTAAATAAGCAATTAGGAATATAATTAGGTGAGATAATTATGGGGCACATGGCTTTGGGTGTATTAAAGTAGCTTTCCTAGAGCTCTTTCTTCCTGAAATTTCTTCCAATTAAGGAAAAAAAAATCAACAAAACTCCCAAGTTTTCCCATTTTTTCCCTTGTGGATTTAGCTTTGCTTAAGGTTTATTTTCAGTTCTCAGCTACGAACTTCAAATATTCCTCAGGAAAACAGAAAAATTGGTTAAAAAGTGGGAACAAATCACATTGGATCAATTTGATTTGATATTATCCAACAAGAACAAATCAGGGGCATTTTCAGGAATTTGTTGTGTATTTTAAAAGCATTAATTTGTAATTAAAAATAGCAATTTTAACGGGTTTTTTCCCTTCTCTAAATTATTTTTCTATTACTTCTCTAAATAATAAAATCCCCCCACATTTTTAATAAAAAAGCCTAGGAAAATGAGGAATTTTGGCCACTTTGCACCCTCAGGTTCTCCCAACATAAGGAGAACAATCCAAATATTTTAGCAACATTTCTTATTGGAAGAGTTTGCTCCCATTGCTTCCAGCAGAATTCTTCCTGCTGCAGGTGTCAGGCTTGGAACTCCTCGTGTTCCCACAATATCCCAGATTTAATTTGGGATTTGGTTACCTCAGCAGGGGTTTTGAGGTCATCTGGCTTCTCCCACGTGGACTGCTTGGTCTCGGTGTTGTAGTAATAAGTTCTTCCATCTGGAGACTTGTGCTCTGTCCACGTGGATTTCTGGGAAAATCCCAAAAGAAATGAATAATGCTGTAAAAAATGGGATCCAGCTCCACAAAAAGAGTGGGATACAGACCTGCTTGGAGTGCTCCTCGCTGGCAGAGCTGCTGCTGGTGGAGCTCTGCTGGACTGTGGACACCACGGGATGCGTTGGCTGAGGAGGAGACAAAACAGGGCTTGGAAAATCCTCATTAACTCTGGGTTTCACCCAAATATCCTGGATTCTCCACTTGGTTCAGCAGCACAGCAAAGGCAGGGAGGCACACTCACACCTTAAATCAGTATTTTTCCCAAAAATCCTCCTTTTTTGGGAGTGGAGCTGTTCAACTGCACATTCCCAAGGGCCTGATTCCCATCAGGACGTGCAAGTGAAGGGGTCAGACCACAGCAACCCCAAGTCACAATTCCAGCACTCCTGTTCCCAAATCTTGAGGAAAATTTGCTTCAGGAAGATTCTGGTTCCCTGAGCTCCCTCACACCACAATTCCTGCTGCTTTCCATGGCCAGCTTTCCCCTGAATTCCCTGGAATCCCTGCTGTGGATCAGCAATTTGATATGGCCAGGGAAAACTGGATTTCCAAAGAGGCCAATGGACAGGATGGAAATTCCAGGGAAATGTGGATATCATCTATTTATTATTAATTTAATAATTAAGCTAGGACAAGGTCCACAGATTTCAAGGAATAACCAAAAACTTGGAAAAAAAGCAGGAGAAATTCCAGGGAAATGTGGATATCATCTATTTATTATTAATTTAATAATTAAGCTAGGACAGGGTCCACAGATTTCAAGGAATAACCAAAAACTTGGAAAAAAAGCAGGAGAAAAAGGAGGGGAGGAAAAAATAGAATTAAGGTTTTCCCTTAAATCCCTAAAACCAAGTTTTCCCCACATCACAATGAAATTCCAACTTTCTGGAATTGTGCTTTCCACATACCTGAGTCCCAGGAGGGGTCACACCTGAAAAATAAATAATTAAAAATTAATTAAAGGTTTGGGTGCTTCATTTTCCTAAATATTCCTTCATGTGTGCAAGGAAAAAAACGTCCTGGGCACCAATGGAAACTCCAGGACTGAAATGTTCCATTCCATTTTAGGGAAAATTGGAATTTTCTAATGTTTCAGCTGATTTTGGTTAAATATTTTGAAATTATATCAAGTTGTTTTACTCACCTACTTGTGCATCCATGCTGTTCACTCCTGGCTGTAAAAATAATTAAAACAATTAAACATTTAAACAACTAAATTGAAGTAATTAATTCCTGAGGAATTAAATCCTAAAAAAAAATTCAATATTCATTATTCAAACAAGGCTTTTCTGCCACAAATGGCTCAATTCTTTAAATAAGGATTCCTGCTTCCCCCTTAATTATTCCTGTTCCTTAAATAAGCAATTAGGAACATCATTAGGTGGGATAATTATGGGGCATATGGCTTTGGGTGTATTAAAATTGCATTCCTGGAGCTCTTTCTTCCTGAAATTCCTTCAAATTTAAGAAAAAAATCAACCAAATTCCAAGTTTTCCCATTTTTTCCCTTGTGGATTTAGCTTTGCTTAAGGTTTATTTTCAGTTCTCAGCTACAAACATCAAATATTCCTCAGGAAAACAGAAAAATTGGTCAAAAAGCAGAAATAAATCACATTGGATCAATTTGATTTGATATTATCCAACAGGAATAAACCAGGAAAATCCCAGGGATTTGTTGTGCATTTTAGGAGCATTAATTTGACCAAAACAGCAATTTCTAGGTATTTTTAATGTATTTTAAGAGTATTAATTTGACCAAAATATTAATTTTTAGGAATTTCACTGCTTCAAATCAGCACAGCAAAGGTTTGTGTTCTGCACTAGAGGAAATTCCAGAGGAATTTAGGGGTTTAAATCTGCATGAGAAAAAAACCCCATAAAAATAATTTATTTCTAAATTGAAATGGCTGGAACTGGTTTGAAGTGAATCTCTTAGGTTTGGATTAAATTTATTTCTTAAGAATAGGATTTAAATTTTTTCCCCTTAGAGATTTCACCTGTATTTTAACTTCTCCCTCTCCATTTCCACCCAAAGAATTCCTCATTCCTTGAGCTATTCCAGCAATTTTTATACTCAATTTCAGTATTTATTTCAGTATATAAATACTGAAATATTTCAGTATTTATATACTGAAATATTTCAGTATTTATATAAATTCAGTATATTCAGTATCAATATCAGTATATAAAAAAGTTGCTGAATTTCAGCAACTTTTAATAGAAATTCTCTTTCTAATGGATTCAAATCTCTCTAATATTGAATTAAAACTCTTTTAAAAAATTACAATTTATGAGAGAAGAATCTCTTGGTCAGATAATTTAAAAATTCAAGGTCACAGTGATTCCTGCCAAACTTCAGGAAGTGAAGGATAAGCAATGAGAGAAAAACTTTTCTAAAAGGAGTTTAAAGTCTGATGAATATCACAAAAATCTTATTTTATAATTATTTAAGAGTCCATTGTAATGAAAATAATTTAAAATTTAAATTCTTATTTTCTAATTAAAGAAAGCCAAGAGTGATCAACTGCAACTGCTAAAAAGAGCTTTTAAAAACTTTAAAAAAAGGAATTAAACTCACAGGAACCGTGGGCTGCATGGCAGCCTGGGACATGTGGGACATCATCATTCCAGGCATCACTGACTGCATCATTCCAGGCATCTGCAATTCAAGAGCATTTCCCATCTATTTTATCATATTCTCAACACAAAATACAGTATTTTTATTTAAAAATCATTATCTGATAATTCTTTCTAATTAAAAAAAAAAAAAAACAAAAAAAACCCCAAACATCCCTGTTAGGTAAAGAAAAATAAAGTAGATTTGTGGGATTGTGATTTCCTACATAACATTTCCACTAAACTGGGATATTCCTATGAGGAATGGCATGTCCAGATTCCAAAGCTGGACAGGAATAACAAGAAAAACCATTGAAACTCCAAAGGACACCAGCAAATGATGTGGGAGCTGTTCCATCACTGAAATCCTGAGTGAAAGCAGGAAAGCAAAGGTTGGGAATGATGAATTCCTGCAGAATTCCAATTCTCCAGGGAATAAAGGAAAAAGGAAAAGTGAACTCCCAGGTGTGACATTTACCTTCGGCCTTTTGCTCTCCATCTACCAAAAAGTCCTGAGTTGCTCCCTAAAATGTGAAATATTGAAATATTCCCTGGCTAAGAGTGGGAATTGTGGAAAAGGAGGTACAATAAAAACAGGGAAATAAATAAGAATTTCTACTTCACTTCCTAATGAACACACACAGTGCTAATGAGTCAAATACTCCTCATTATTTTAAAAATTAAAAATTTCAGAAATTTATTTTTACCCCAGAAGCTGCAAATCCCCACTGAAAAAATTCCTACCAAGCCCTTATAATTTCCGGAAGATAAGGATGCCCTGTCCAAGGAATTGCAAAGGAAGAGGAGTTGTCTCCAAGGTTTAATCCTTCCCTGCCTCTCTTCCACAATCCACCATCACAAGGACATTCAGCATTCCTGGGATATTTATTATACCCAGAGAAATAAATAAGAATTTCTACTTCACTTCCTAATGAACACACACAGTGCTAATGAGTCAAATACTCCTCAGCTTGATTTTTTACCCCAGAAGCTGCAAATCCCCACTGAAAAAATTCCTACCAAACCCTTATAATTTCAGGAAGATAAGGATGCCCTGTCCAAGGAATTGCAAAGGAAGAGGAATTGTCAGCAAGGTTTAATCCTTCCCTGCCTCTCTTCCATAATCCATCACAAGGAGCATCCCAAGGACATTCAGCATTCCTGGGATATTTATTACACCCACAAGGAGAATTATTTCTTTTAAGAGTTGAGGATTTCATCACAAACCACACAGGAAATGTGGGAATTGAGAAGAAGAGCTGCCAAAAGCAGGGCCATGGTTGTGGCTGTGTCACTGCCAGGGCTTTTCCAGTCCCACATCAGCAACAAAGGATGCAGGGATTGCAAACCAACCCCAGATCCAACAGGAATTCTGGAAAATTCTGCATTTCTTTGTTTCTTCTCTTGCTGTAATGTTCACGTGTGTGGAGGGAGGAAATGGCCAAGAATTAAAGAAATGTGAAGTCCCAAGAGAAACTTATCCCTTCAAAATCTGCAGAAACTTCCAAAAAACTGGAATAAATCAATCCAACCTAAGGACTGATAATTAAAGTGAGAGGTGCATTAATTACCTGTTCTCATTCCAAAAAACTTTAATGAATCCCAAACTATGGATTGATAACTACAGTTAGAGATGCCCCTGTTCTCATTCCAAAAAATTTAATAAATCCCAAATTATGGATTGATAATTAGAGGTGCATTAATTACCTCTTCTCATTCCAAAAACTTAAATAAATCCCAAACTAAGGATTGATAACTACAGTTAGAGATGCACCTGTTCTCATTCCAAAAACTTAAATAAATCCCAAACTAAGGATTGACAATTAGAGTTAGAGGTACATTAATTACCTGTTCTCATTCAAAAAAACTTTAATGAATCCCAAACTAAGGATTTATAATTAGAGGTACATTAATTAGCAGTTCTCATTCAAAAAATCTATAATGAATCCCAAACTATGGATTTATAATTAAAGATAGAGGTGCATTAATTACCTGTTCTCATTCCAAAAAAACTTGAATAAATCCCAAACTAAGGATTGATAACTAGAGTTAGAGATGCATTAATTACCTGTTCTCATTCCAAAAAAACTTAAATAAATCCCAAAGTATGGATTGATAATTAGAGATGCATTAATTACCTGTTACCATACCAACCTCCAGTTAAAGTCACAGAGGTTCATGGGTTCCCTGCTCCCCCTAAGGAGAGTTTTACCCTGGCCATACCAAACCCCTGAGTTCTCCCCTCTCCTTTCCAGGGAGATTTCCCTGCTCAGGGATGATCCCAGGGGACACAACCCTGCTGGAATTGCCTTACCTGCCCCATCGGGGGTCCTCCCATGGGGGGCATCATCTGGGGCATCATCCCGTGGGGCACCGGGGGCATGTTGGGGGGTCTCTGGCCCATGGGGTGCATCCCCATGGGGGGGTAGTGGGGCATTCCAGGGTGGCCCATCTGGAAAACAACAACAACAGGGAAAATCAGCACCCCACACACGCTCACCAAACAGAATAAGAAAGGTCCCTTCCTCAGAGTTTGTAATTTTTCAAACACTTTAGGAACTTTCTGTTCCACACAGATGCAACAGCTGGACAGGAAATAACAAGAATTATTGAGAGTAGCTTAAGGTAAAGTCTGGGCAGAATTTCCCTTTGGAAAATACATTTAGCAGGAGGAAAAAAAACCAAACAAATTATTGATCACAGAATCCCAGAATGGTTTGGGTAGGAGGAACCTTAAAGTTCTTGCAGTTCCACCTTCTGGGACATCTTCCACTATCTCAGGTGTTCCAACCTGGCCTTGGACACTTCCAGGGATGGGGCAGCCTGGAATTCCATCCCAGGGCCTCTCCATCATCACAGGGAAGGAATTCTCCCCTAATTTCCCCTAACTCTACCATCTTTCAGTCCAAAAGCAGTTTTCCAATGATTTTTTTCTTATCCCAGAAGTCTTCCTGGGGCTGGGAGTCAAACAAAGAAACCACGAGCAACTAAGAAGATCTCAATCTTCCGGGCAGAACTCTTGACTTTTCCCAATCACGTCCTCTCACAGCACATGCAGTGACAGCTCCTGCCTCCCAAGCTCCAGGTAATTCCAGGTGGAACAGTGTTTCCTAAAGATCTCCTCTGACCCTCTCTGGAGTGTTGAATTCACTTTCAGAGGGACCCACCACCCTGGTGCTGAGAAGGTCCTCCCAAGCCTGCTTTTCTCCAGGCTGAGCCCCTTTCCAGCTCCATCAGCTGCTCCTGGGGCTCCAGATCCTTCCCAGCTCTGCCTACAGCCAGGTCTGTGATCGGCTGTGCCCTGGGGGACATCGGGAAGGGCATTCCCAGCAGGGCAGGCAGGGATCCTGTCCCTGGGAGGCACCTCTGGGGTGATCCTGCCTCTCCGAGGCACCTCTGGGTGCTGTGTCCAGCTCTGGCTCCTCAGCACAGCAGGGCCAGGAGCTCCTGGGGCTGAGCAAGGG
>JAWWLW010000300.1:980965-1034253 GCA_035041385.1 Myiothlypis coronata | reverse complement strand
CTCGTTAGGCAGCAGCAGTTTCTGGGAGCAGACGATGTTCCTGAGGCACTCAGGAGAGGCTGGGCCCAGGCGCTGCTCGTCAAGGCTGAGGCCTAAACGAGCGATTCTGGGATCCTGGTGTGGCCTGTAAAGGGTCGGGGGAATGCTCCTCCACATTAACAAAGGGGCTCTTTAGCCTCTGATTACTTTTTCAAACCGCTGAAAATCTGAGATCTGATATTGCACTGTGTCTGTGTTACAGGGCGCTGGAGAAATGTGTCCTGTCTTCCTCACAGGTCAGACTGACAGAGCAGTACAGGCAGAAGAAAGAGCTGGTAAGGCTGGTACAGGCATGTCACAGCTGAAGTATCGCGTTTCAACGCCCTAGATGTGGGTAACACAGCACACATACCAGTCTTCCTCTTAGTTTGAAATATATGCCTTTAAGTCCTATGTTGCATTTAGGCAACATCAATTTGCCTTGTGACTCTGTCAGTAAATGCTGCTATCTGCAGGATTGTGAGAGAGAAATCCACTGGGTACAGTGCTCATTGGCGCTTCTGAAAAAACCCCACTGATTTTGAACCTTACCCACTGTAGGGTTCAAATTGGTGCATTCTGGCCAGACGACTGCAGATGACAGACAGGCCAGACTATTTCAGTACTGTCACAGTATCCATAACACTATTCTGGATACACACTGTGCTCTCCTAAGTGCAAAGTCACTCAATCTTATGCAAGACAGCAGTCAGAGTGAGTGGAATAAAGGATACCTGAATTATGACTTTCTCTGATGCTACATTACATAGGGAGAAATGGAGTAGTTATTTAATCTTATAATTGTCAACTTCCCCTTCTGTAACTGTGCAGTATTTTCCTTTGCAAAGCACTAGAAACCTTTAAATAAAAAGGACTAGGTAGTAGTAATTTCTCCCATATAAATGCATATTCATGTCCAAGATAACATGAGATGAGAACGTTTCTTGGCCTTTTCTCTGTACATTGAATGAATCAGGTAGGCTTATATTAGTGTTTGGTTATACACAGAAGATATGATAATATATGTATTTAGTCATCATGCTATCAGAGTAAGGATGGAAAGCAAATTGAAATGTTCAGCACTTTTGTATATGAGAAACACAGACATTCCACATGCTGAGCACAGTTATGTTTCTGTTACAGGAATACTGGATCTGGGAAGAAGTGATGTCATAACATCTGCACCTATAAAAGCTGGATTTAAAACTCTAATTTATTGCAAAATTTACTTGTTTAACTTAGTCCATAACATGACTGTAGTGCCTGTGTTAGGAGAATTGTATCTCCAAGATCTCTCTATAAAGAATAAAGAAAAAAAAATCCTATATAGGGTGATATATAAAGTAATTTAGGCTACTTTTACTTTTTCACTAATCATAGAAGAAATCTCTGGCTATAAAGGTTTTTATTAGGCTTTAATTCCATGACGATTTAAATAGAGATAAATTCAAATCCCTGGAAAATTATTTCTTCCTCCTCCCATGTTCCAGCTATGATGCTCATCTGCACCTCTGGTGAATGTGTTCAGTGAGTGAAACCAGGAAAAAACTATTTTTAGAGAAAAAAACCCCAAAAAAACCACCAACCCCGAAACAACCCAAGAAGTAGCTTTCCATAAGTTTCATTTCCTGTATTGGATAATTTTGCAATATGAACTGAGGACTTGGGCTGGCCTCGGAGATTAGTCAAGTGTGATTGTCTGGAGACAAGAACACAGATCTGGACTAAGAACAGGGTCATGGCAATGCTAACTTACATCTGCTTTTCATCAGAAATGAGTGGATTTAAATAAAAAACAGAGACTGTGCACTGGAATTGAAAACAAAAGATGCCAGGGAAATTCAGAAGCTGTAGATACCTGCAAAATTTCAGGCCTAATTTTGGGCTTGGCTGTAGTTATGTTTATGAGCAAACACAAGCTTTATTCTGCATCCAGATTTGTGCAAAACAAGTGCAGAGTGAGTTCAAAACATTGTCATATCAGGATGGAAGCTGTGTCTAATTAATTCCCTTGGTACTGTAGGATAATTTTCCATTGCATGCTCAACAGTATTATGTTCAATTGTGAATTTTAAGTAATCTATCATTTTGGGTGTGTGGTTTTTGTAAGAAAAGTATTCCAGAGCTCCAAACCACTGCTGATGGAAATCCTTTGAATGATCTTTTATTTTCCTTAATTTATTCTTTATTTTTCTATTTACTACTTTATCAAAAGTGGTATGCAAATTGATGGGAGATAATGAAATTTTAGCAAGCTTTTATCTTATCTAGAGGGAATAATAGCATGCAAATCTAGCTAATTAATAAATCAAAGCAAACTATAGCTCCAGGTTTGCCAGCACAGCGTTCCTTGCTAACCAGCTCTCAAGAGCAAACAAGCTCTGCAGCTGGAAAGGTGTTGGAAGTATAAACTTCTCATAGCACAGCTGCACTGTCTTAGGAATGGGAGCTGTGTCTCAAGTCCAGACTCCCCAGGGCTTCCATGCCAGCTCACGTCTGGAGGAAGTCATGTGGCTGGCAGGCTGTAGATGAGGCAAAGCCTGAACTCCAATCTGGAGGCATGAACTCCAACCCAGGCAAGCAAGTTGAGTCACCTGGCACAGTGAACTGAAGCCACAATCAGTCAGACATAAAAATGAAGTTCTACAAATGACTTCTGGGTGAGAGGAAGAGGCTGAAAATGTGTTACTTGCAACCTATCCTCAAGGTTAAGAAGAGCTAATAGACATTTGTAAGCTGCAGTTGTGTCAATAAAATATTTCCCGAGGTAGCTCATCAACTGACTCAGCAGATAAGAATTTAAAACTTCATTTATTTGCAAGAATAAGAAGCAGCAGAGCCATTATCTCACTAAATTATGTTTTTACTGGATCTCTTTCAATTAAGCGCGTTTTCAACAAGTCCATTCCATTTTGCACAATAATGCTTCTTAGTGCATATGTTATGCAATGTGTGAGAAGAAAGAACCAGCAATTTCAAACATCACCCCATCAAAGCTTTCAGTAATATCTAGTAATGGCTTACTCTGCTACAGTGCCTCTCATCACAAGGGACATTGAAGCCACTTAAGAAAGCAGGGAGAGAAAATGACATCACCTTTCACCAAAATGCTGCCACTTCTGAGGACAAACACTCAAGTGGCAAACAGAAGAATGATGGCAAATGAAGAATGCTTTCTGTCATGAAAAGCAGAAAAAATGGAAACTAAATACAGCATCCCATCAGGAAGACCATTTAAAACACCACCCTTCCCTCTATCAATGAGAAATTTTCCATTAGTATTTAATAACCACAGAATATCAGAGGATTTCTTGATTTTACTTTCAAATTGAAAAATGACTCCTGGCAGCACAATGCCTCCTAAAAAATACCAGAGACCTTTTTATTATTAACTTGGAGTGGAAATTGTTATAATTTAATACTGCAGAACTACATTATGCAAGCCCCTTAAATTTCACTGGAAGTTTCTATCTAACTACTGACCCATGTTGTGACATCAGAAAAAATCGTAGACTGAGGCAACATAATAATAATGCTACTTGGCACTTTACATCTTTAAATAACTATGGAAATGTTAATTAATTTTCACAACAGCCTAGGGAGTAAATATTTTCATACTGATTTTACAGATTAAGGGGATGAAACATAATGTGTGGACATGACTTCTCTAAGGCAATCTATCAAATAAGTGTCAGATGTGGGACTAGAATTCAAAGATTCATCAGGCTTTTAAACAATGGTGCCTGGGGCAGCCACTTATTTATTTATTAAAAGTAGCTTAAACCATCTACAGATTCTTTTTAATATGCTATTGTACTGTGTATTGGTTATTTAAAATAAAAACTGATTATGAGGACTTGTTTTGTTCTATTTTTACAAATAATTATTTTATATTTCAGCCTAAATTTCAATATTCTTTTCCATAAAATTAAGTGCAGAAATCAGGTATGTTAAAATATGTTCAGAAGAGACCAGGATAGTGTATTGGAGCAGAATTCCTGCGTCAGAATAGGTGTGTCAAATTTGTCTTTCTTTCCACTGTTTGGCTGATTCTTTTCTTAATGATATTTAATTTTTATAAAAGCAGATCATATCCTTTAGGCCAGTTGATTTGTTTTTTATTTAATTTTGCTTTGTAACAGTAGAGAGAAAATTTTCAGATGTATCTTTTAAAAAATTATTATTATGCTAAATCTCCTGTACCCAAGAGCTCCAGCGTCTTTTGGAAAGCTTTTTAGTACACCAAAACAAAAGGCTCAAAAATATAGCAACTTGTCCAACAGATCACCTCAATGGCCAAAATGCAAAGTATTTGAGCAGATAACAAACCTAATTCACCAAGCAAATACATCTCAAAATTCATATTACATACAAGGACAAGAAATCAGATAAGACAGATGTGCTACCTTACTGCACAATGATGAAAGTTTTTCGCCTGAGATAGTCCAAGAGCAAATCCCAAAGCTAAGGAGATCTGTTCCTCCTCTGCTTGATCTTCTCCCTTCCTAAGTATCTGAGGTCTAGTCTAACAGAACTAACAGTTAATGTTTTGCTCATGCTACCCTACAGCACATCTAGGAAAACACGCTATGTAATACAAAAAGCAAATGATCCACTTCCAAAATAAGCACTACTCTTTCCAGTCAGTGTCCCAGTTTTGTCAGTCTTAAGTCCCTGAATACACTTGAGAGCCAAGACTGCAGAATTCTCCTGACAGCATTAGGCCCATACAAAATCAATCTGTTTCATTTTCTCTTATTTAGAAAAGAAGCTCTTCAGCTTCATCCTGCAGAGCATTCACTCATCTATGCCTAAACAGCGCATTTCACTTCCAGCTCACAAGAATTCATTTCATTCACTATTTGAAGACTGAGCCATCTGAATTGAAAGCTCTATATTTTCCTATGAAAGAGAAAAAAAGAATTTCTATAAAGTCCTTTGGAAGGAATTCTGATAGGAATCTGATTAGGGCTGCCACTCCAGATTTTATAGAATTCTGTGTACATTTTAATTCTCTTACAGTTACCAACATACAGTAGTGTGTTCTTTACACTTGCTTAAGGCAGATATCAGTGCCAATTTGTTTTGTTTGTTGGCATGGTGGTTTCCTTTCCTGGTAGTGAGGACTACCAAGGCACATTAAAATATGGGATCCCCTCTCTCCTCTGACAAGCAGAGTGTTTCAAAGACCATAACACAAGCCTTCTGGAAGAAGGCATCCCATGTCTTACTCAGTTATGGCTCCTCCATTAATCTACATGCAGCTGATGATGCTCTGACATCCTCTAGAAATACTTTCTTGAAAAGACCTTTTCCTTGCAGTATCTGTTTCTTTGCAATACTCTGTTTCCTATGCCTTTCTATGGTGTGGTTATGTGCTCTTTGCGGTAATAAAAAGTCATAAAATTTTTCATTTTTTTTGGTGGCTACTCTTCATATCAATATCATGTAATATGATGGGAATCCACAGTATGACAGAATCCACAGAATGTGCAAATGTACCCCAGTCTCAGTATAGGGAACTGTCTCAAGAAGCAATGAGTTTTGGATGCTTTAGGTTTTATACTTAATTAAATTAATTTTTCAGAGCTGGAAACAGGTATTTTTAAAAAAATTGTTGTTTGTTTTGCTTTGTGATTTTCTAAAGGTTTGTTTCAAAGAAAGTTAGGTCAGAGCATTAGTCACTGCTGTCAGCTTCTGTCATCTTTGTTCCCCTGTGACAGGATCTGAAGGCCTGTGTGCAGTCGTACCTATCTCTGTCCTAAACATGCATCAGTGGTTACCTGAAAGGCTGTGGATGAGAAACTGCCATCTCCCCTTGAATAATTGTAACAAGGAAGGAGGACACTGTGTGCACAGGTTTGACAGAGGATTAACCTGTTTCCTCTACTGTAAAGTATTAATGGGCTCATTCATTACTAACAGAGTTTCATGACATGTCACATGTTAGGGAATGATGCCTCTGGTTCATTCCAGGAGGCGAATGGTAAGGACAGAAGGGATGTTAGGGAGACAGACAGGCGTGCTGGAGGAGGAGGGCTAATGATAATAATTAATATAATATTAATTATATTAATTATATAATATTATTAATATTATTAATATTATTAATATTATTAATAATATAAGATAATGATAATAATTAATGCTGATATAAACTGGAATAAAAATTAACTGATTTTAAGCAGTGTTTTAGTGCTATGAAAACATTAATTAACCTTAACAATTACCATTGTTGGGTAAATATCCACCAGTACACTATGGTTTGCCCAAGAAATCCACATGACTTGAGACAGCAAGAAAGAAAGGAAGAAAAAATCGCTGTGATATGCACATATATTTGAAAAATAAAGCTGTGAAAAAGTCATTCAACCCTATGGTTTATGTCTTCACCATGCTGTAAATGGCTGTGGTTTTGGGGGCTGTCAGCTGCACAGAATGGAGCCCTGGAGCAGTGGTGAGGTGATGCTGGCTGGGATAGTCAGTCAGCCTCCCCCAGTGCATTGTCTCCACTCTAGCACAGGCAGGCAGCACGTGTGATTGCCCACACTCCACTCTGGCAGCCTCCCCATGTCAGGAACCTGGCCCATTTCGCTACGCTTAAAATTTAATCAGAGATTTTACTGCTCATCAACAGCTTAACGGGAGCAGTTAGAACTCTAAAACTTAGCATATTTTGGCTTAATTACCACTAACAGACAGATGCCACTTTCAAGCACTCTCCTTTCCCAGCCCTTGCTCCCTGCAGCTGCTCAAACCTGGAACATAAATTCATTGGTTAAATAACTGATAAGAGGCAAAATGATTAGGGATTAATGGGAAAGACAGAAATCTCCTTATTCCTCTTTGATGTTTTAATTTTGGTTATCTCTGCTAAATTGCAGTCTGTACCTCCCAACTGGCAAGATAACAACTCCTCTTTTCCCTCCTCTAAAGCAACAAGTAAATGGAGAAAATATAGAATGGTAAAGATCTTGAAGTGTCAGGGCTTACTGCTACCATGTGTGATTCGTGTGTATAAGCAAGTAGAATTCAAACACAATAGGGGAACAGCTCCTGATGCCCCTTCTCTGGATAGACTGTTTCCATTTCTTGCTTTTTTGGGTGCTGGGTTTCTCCTTTGATAGGGGAAGTAGAGCAGCAAATAAGTGAATTGTTGTTTTAAATACAGTAAAAAATGTCACAGTGAACCAGGAACAATAATTAAAGTGCTCATGAATGATGATGGCTGTTCCTGGGGCAAAGGAGCTGTATTTATGTGGGAGAGACATTAATATCCTACTTTGTGATTTCCCATTACTTCAAAAAAAACACATTTTAAGTGCACTTGTGTTGACTGAAGCAATAAGGAAACAGGTGCATTGAAAGAGGAGCCCAATGTCCCACTTTTTAAGTTCTCCTGGAGGAATGAATTCTGTCTGCACTTCTTTCTGTTTTGTGGAACTATCCCTTGAAATGGAGGAAGAAGGAATGCTCTTCCTGCGGCTCTGAATATTCTCACTAAGGATTAAAGGTTTTGGAAGGCAGAGCCTAGGATGCTGTTTGTTGTCACTTATTTATAAGGTAACTTATGAGGTTAAACTAGATCTTAGATTGAATTTCTGCACTGATGTCTGCTTTTCTCAAAACAATAGTTAGTTTTGGACAGAGAAAATTGTAGTGAGCTCATAGGAAAAATATTAAGTGAAAAACCATTTCTACATTAGCACATTGGTGGATGCATGAGCAAACACAGATTCAGGATTTGTCAGTGTAAATTGAAAATTTGTCATTGCCTCCTAGAAAACAAAAGTTCATACTTTTAATGATTTTTTAAAGAAATAATACCACTTAGAGGAACAGATTCTTTTATGTCCATAAAGTACCTTGGGGAGAAAGGAAAGAAAAAAGCCAAAAACCCCAAAGAAACACTCAACTATGAAATCCAGCAGAACTTTCAACCAAATCACAGTCAAAACCTGATTCCCAATCCATGTGGGCCTATGATCTTGCAAAAAATATTTTCTTGCAACAGCTCTTTTACCTTGGCGGAAACCTGAGAGAATAGAAAATGAAGTTTGTTCTGTCTGTTCTGCCTGACATGTTGCATATGTGGAAGAAAATAGACAACAGAAGTTCAGGATTAACAACCCATGAAGAGCTCATTAGTACATCGTGGGACAGATCCTGGATTCCACCATGCTGCATTTGTTTCACCTCACTAACTCAGGAGAGGAGATACTGCTTGCATCTTGCCAATGCAGCAAAAGTGGCTTTCTGCACTTGTTCACCTGCCTGATTTGAGGGACACCTTGAGGGAAGGGCAAGGTCTCAAACGGAAATAGCCCTGACACTGTCCTGTGTTGATGTGTAAGCAGCAATGAGTCAGCAAATAGAGGTCCAGTAGATGGTGCTCAAGACTGCAGCAGAATCCGAGGTTTTGTAAGGGTGCAATTCAAATGTTTTTTACCATACGGCTCTTTCAATCCACATCTTATTCAGCCACCTCCCATTTACACAAGGCTTTCAAAAGGGCTTCTCAGAGCTCCCAGACATTAGAGGAACCCCAAGACTGGTCTTTGATAGAGTCAGCATAAATCTGACTAAAATGAAAAAAACCAAACTGTTTTCAGATGCTGTAGTCCCAGTAAAGATGGAATATAAAAGAGGATCTTAGTATTTTTAACTTCTAATAGTTCAAGATTTCAGAGAAGGGCCTAGGGTTTGCACAGTAATATTTAACAGACATTTTGTCTCTATTTTTTTTACTTTTCTGGATTTATCCCTGCCCATTGCAAACATATTTTTAGAAGCAGTAAGACAATCTTTGTTCCTTACTCACCATGGCAACTGGTGGCTACACCAGCTTTACAGCTCTCTTTTCAAAACTTGGTAAGGCTGACTAAAGGTATAGTAGAAGTCTATATTTCAGAGCATAATGATCTTTGTGTTGCATAATTATCGCTTTAGACTTGGCAAAGTATGTAATTTGTCTCATTGTACAGAGAAGAGTTTGGTTTTGTTCTTTGAGTGATCAAGAGGTCTGGGTTCATTTTGTATGGCCACAGACTTACTGTGTGACCTTGACTAAGCTGTTCAATCTATGGCTCCTTCATTCCTGTTTGTCATGGAAGACACTTCCCTACCTTTCAAGTTGCTGGAAAACTGGACTTATTAATGCATGTGAAGATTTCACACAACTACAATGATAGAAGCACTTAAAATGTCACAATACATTTGTATATCTATCCAACTGACATCAGGTAAAGTCATCCTTTGATAGAAAGGACATAGGAAAGTTTAAGTATTTCAAACATCACAAACAGTTATTAATTTCCATATGATTCCATATATTTTGTCTCCAGAATATTCTCCCTTCAATGAACAATAGAGCCTGTGAATTCTGCAGCAATTACTTGTTCTTCTGCAAACCATTCTTGGGAGTTTTATTTTTAGATATGGGAATTAAATGACTCAATTTTCCCTCTTGTTGTCTCCTATCTCAGCAAGCAATAAAATGTCAGCACTGTGGTAGGTAATGGGAGGGAAAAACACCTCTATTGACTGAATAGAGTTATAGCTGAATATTTTCACGTACATTCTACTGGTGCCTTAAGCACAATAAACACTGCAGGTAAAAGATATCAGAGATAACAAAAAATGAACTGAATACAAATGAAATCATTCACCGGGTGGTAAAATACCACAATTCATACGGGAGAGCATTTTAAGCTTCAGCCAGTTACTGCACTTTATTTTTTCAAACTACTTTTGGCAGGTTCAGATAGAAGATGAATACAACATCCAACAAAAAATAAGGTATGCAGCAGTAATCTACCCCAGTCACTGAACTTAAATAATGAATCATAGTGATTGAAAGATTGTTGTATGATAGGTTTCCCAATTTAGGTAAGGAATATAATTAGAATTAAAGAGGTGAATTGCAGCTCATGTTGTGAGTGTTGAGCTTGGAATACAGGAGGTGTCATCAGAATATTTATCACTGCTTTAAATAAAGCTGAAGTTTCCATAACCCAGGGCTGTAGTTTAAACCTAGCCAGCAACTCAGCTGCTCACTCCCTCTTGGTGGGATGCAGGAAAGAACGGGAAGAGTAAAAGTAGGAAAACTCATGGTTTGAGATAAAGATAGTTCAATAGGTAAAGCAAAAGCCACACACACAAGTGAAACAAAACAAGGTATTAATTCACTACTTCCCATGGGCAGACAGATGTTCAGCAATCCCCAGGACAGCATGGCTCCACCACTCCTAATGGTTACTGGGAAAAACAAATGCCATATCCCTGCAAGTCCCTTCCTTTTTGTTCTTCCCTCAGCTTTATATGCTGAGCATGACACAATATAGTCTGTAATATCTGTTTGGTCAGTTGGGCTGACCTGTTCTGGCTGTGTCCCCTCCCAGCTCCTTGTGCAACCCAAGCCTGCTCACTGATGGGATGAGGTGAGAGGCAGAAAAAGCCTTGACTGTGTGGAAGTGCTGCTCAGCACTCAGCAGTAACAAAAATATGCCTGTATTATTAGCTCTGTTTCCAGCATAAAACTAAGACATAGTCTCTTATACCAGCCATACTATGAGGAAAATTAACTCTGTCCCAGCTGAACCAGAACACTAAGCCAGATTGAGACTCCAAGTAGTGTGGCCAGGCTGAAAAAGTAGGTTCACTTAGGGCTTCTGACCATATATCAAGAATGTTGAACTTTTATATACTTAAAATTATCTTCATACCCTGCTTTTCTTAAGTCTAGCCTCTCCTTAATACCTTCTCATCTATTTTTTTCATGCTCCTTTCCAGCTGACTGTGAAGTTAGCAGCAAAGAAAGCAGCAAAACTCCCTCAAGCCTTTTCTCCAAGAGTTATATAGGACATGTGCTTTCTCTGTCTAGTTCTCAGCTCTCAAACTGCTTCAAAGAATTCAGAGCATCTTGCAGGGACTCCCAGCCAATCACCTATATCTTTCATCATATCTGCAAGCCCTTTGGTTTGACCATACAGATCACAGGTCTGGCCTCCCTTTAAATGTTACCTAGGTGGAAATCAGACCCTGTCCTTAGAGTCTGAGAGTTGATGAGGTATGTCAAGAGCTGTGAAATTTCTTGTCTAAAAGCCTGACCTAACCTCTTCTCTTTCTTTCATGAACTTCAATTTAGAGATCAGAACAGAGCTTTCCATATGTCTGATGGCATATATATTACACATATACTTAATGTATTACCTAAGTTACATATATTAGATATTACATATCTATATATCTATATGTCTATATCAATATCTGTATGTTCATCAGGTCCTCTGATGAAGCTGAGAAACAATTTATCCAGACAATATAAAATGCAAGAATTTCATATGGAGCGCATCTAATGGCACTAGTAACTCTTTTCCCCAAAGGCTGCATGCAGTCAGGCTGCTGGATGGCTTCATTGAACTCAGCCAGGCTCTATGTTCATGATCAAAAAGTAAGAAAAAATAGCTAGGAGGAATCACCAAAGATTGCCTGGTGAGTTAATAAGCATCCTGATCACAGAGCAGGGATGATAGGGGGTAGGGGGGCTATGCAAGTCTGCACAGCTTCTGCCTTCCAACTGAGTTGTACTTATGGAGTGTGTAATTAATTGTTACTGTTCATTTATTTGTACAATCAATGAATTTTCAAGTGAGTGCCACCCAGTGACAATCTAACAATTGACATGAGACAGCAAAGGCAAAGTTTCCTTCTGAATAGCAAAAGGAACTCCATCTCATTTTTTATTCTTTCAGGTCTGCCCAGACTTGCTTGCTCCAGTCTTCTTAGGCTACAGAGGAGTCTTCTTGCCCAGAGGTGTTGTTTATGTCCCATTACTGGGAATGTTCAAGGCCATGTTGGATGGGGCTTTGTGCAGTCTGACCAAGTAGAAGGTGTTCATGTCCAGGTAATTAAATCTGAATCCAAGGACAAAGTTGTGTGTTTCTGAGATGTGATATCAATGAAAAATACTGTGTAAATAAAAGCACATATTGTTGAGTGCCCCGGTTTGAGATGAGTTAAGGATTTATCAAAGTTGTCTTTTCTGATTTGGACCTCAAGCTCTTTATCCTTTACAAACTTTTCCTTTTCCTTATGTTACTATCCTATCTTAATGAGGCATAGCCTTGACTTTTCATAGACAGAGACTTTTGGTAGATTCTGTTTCTACTTCTATGGGATTTTTTTTCAAATGACTTTGAATGAACTTCAAGATTAAATGAGCCAGAATTCTCTTCTCCATCCCTAACATTTTAGTTATTAATCATCCTATTTACAGCTGTTTTAAACATAGGCTATGATCTAACTTGGAGTTTATTGTATAGATGAGAAGGGGTGTTGTGTGTGTGTAGTTAAGCACACAGGCAGACATTTAGGAAGCTGTGAAATCTCCATGACCTTCAGTGCAACTTTCTCATGCTGAAGCAGCAGTTTTCTGCAAAAAAAATGCCTAGTTTAAAACAAAATCTCATTTCAGTCTTCCTTAACTTAGGTTTAGAATATTCATTTGTCCTTCTGGATTAGTTGCTGATGAAGCCTGAGGTATTTCATTTATCTGAGCCTCTGCTCTCTGTCTGTAAAAGGCAAGAACAAAGAGCCTTGCCTTTCTGCATCTAGTGCTTGAATGTTTGTGTACTGAATCAATCATCCAGAAGTTGAGAGCTGTAACTGAGATGAAATGGGCAACTGAGTAAGAGGGAGGATTAGTTCATGAGGTTGCTGGAAATGAAGGTCAAGATTTCTTTCCAAAGATGCACAATTAGACACAGCAATTTCTATGAAGAGAGAAACTGTTAAGTGAAGCACCTTTGACATACGCACACAGAATGCCACTTCCTACAATATTGTATGACTCATGAGTCAATGTTCAAGAAGCTTTTTCCTCCTGCAGAGCAATGAGTTTGTTATCAGCTTGCACATCTCCTAAAATATATTATACTGTGTAAAATTAATACATGCTGCCTTTTTTATTACAACTCACCATTGATTCTGGTTTATTTATAGCCTATGAAAATAAAATGCTGTGGACTGTGTCCTATATGTAATTACTTCCAAAGCCTTTTATCAGTGCAGAGAACCTAGCTGTTAGAGAAGCTGTGGGTACATTTCCTTCAGGGAAAATATAATCACTTTTTATTCCATTCTAAACCTAATTCTTGCACTATATCCTCACTGTAAATTGAGATGACAGACAGGAGCTGAAAGATTGTCAGAGAAGCTGCCATAATTTGCTGACTTCCAGCAATAAATGTTCACCTGAAACACAGTCCATAGACTTAAACTGAAAGGGCCACATGAAGGAAAAAAGGGAGGAATTCTGTAGTGATGTTAGAGAGGAGCAATAAATCTCACATGACAGAGAAGCAGAAAAATAATGACTTTTTCCATAGCGTTCAGTCTTTACTTTTTGTATTGATTATTAGGTCTCAACCTCTTATGTAAGTTCCTATAGTTTTAATATCCTTAATGTGCTCCCCATGCATTCACTAAATTGCTTTTCTGATTCACTTTCACCTCACAGCACCTGTAGGTAAGCAATAGCTAAACATTTGTAGAGCTAACCCTGCTGTCGTGTTACTGGATTGCCACTAATCCGCATTTCTTTCCTGTATTGCATTGGGTCCTGATTAATGTCCATACTTCAGTAAGGTCATATAGAGATTAGATCCATAGGACGTTGGGTTCTCCATGGACATTGTTTGGATTTAATCTTGGGAATGGGAGTACTGCTCTGAAGTGACAGGAAGATTGTGGGGAGATACAATTTGGATAAAGCGAAGCCTTTCTTCCTTCCCTTTTCTTGGAAGAGATGGAAAAATATTTGTGTTTCTAATTAAAAGATTTAGAACAAATTTTGCAAAACAAGGGTGCTACTTATTTCAATTTGAACATCTGCTGATATTTTGCTGGGCAGTCCTGATAAAGAAAAACCAGCCCTGATCCAGGAGTCAAAATTACTTAAAGCTAATTGAGTTTTGATGTCAGCATTGTTTTGTTGTATCAGCAGGAGATAAGCACAATCCTTCTCCTGTGGATTTCCCACTGAAGTCAGGACACCATCCTAAACATGCTGGAAATATGCATTTTAGTGTCTTCTCAGAGCAGGTCATAGTTTTGATATGATATCTATTTAAGGTTAAAACTACAAATTCACAGCTGAGAATTAGCAGCAGTGAATGATCTATGCTGAATCACGCAGCATTTTCCAATGAATAAGTTCCAAAATATTATGAATTCAGTTTTCTGGACAATCTGGAAACATGATGTGACATCAGTTTATGCTTTTGTGCTGTCTAGAGAAACAAAAGGGAATGTTTGGAAGGCCCTTTAACAAGTGAAGTTAGAGAAAGATACTCCAGTAAACATAGTCATCACTGCTTTCAAAGTTAGATACTACATAAGGAAAGCCAAAATACTTTTCTGTCCCCCATGACTACTGCCTAGTGATTCTAAAACTAAATATACTAGTTTTCTTTCCTTATCTACAGCAAAAAAACTTGTGCTCCATATAGTTCCAGATCAGGTTCTCCTAAAGACTGTTTGAAGCATCTTTGCTACTTTCATTTGTCCTCTAATCTTTTTCTTGGCTGAGTAAGTCAGTGAAATAGGCATATCTCTTTTTGGGGATTTTTTGTATTTTTTTTTTCTTTGCTTGCACTTTTCTTGTTTTGTTTTATTAAAATGAATTAAAGAAATTTAAAGTGCACAGTGAGGGCACTTTTGCCCTCTCGCCCTTACTACAGTTGTATAGCTTTCATATGTCTAATTCCACTCACATTTTCTATCAGTTGCACCTTTTAGACAATGGCATTAATGACATGTAGGCCAGAAGTCTAGTGAATCGAGGTATATTCTTTTCTGTATTATCAAAGACCTATAGAAATCTGTTTTATAAATAGACATCTTCTGTGTCTTGTTTTACAGACAAGAAACCAATACAGATGTATGTACAGGTCAAAGCCTACTAACTTTTCTCAAAAAGGCTGTCCCACTAATATAGTTCATGCTTTGAACTATACTAAGACTCCCTGACTCAATTCATTTGTCATCTAATAGTAATCTGTTTCTTCAAAGATAAGATTTTTTTTTTGATACTACTAAGCAGCTTATAAAGCACTTTGAATGTCTCAAACTATTTCAAGAAGTGTGTATTTTATATTGCTGGCTTTTTAAGAATTTATTTTAAGAAGTTTTTGTGGGCAGTATTTTGTTATGTTTCCTGCTCTAGCTTTCTCTGACTTTTTCTTACTAGTGTTGTTAGGAAATGCATTCTTATTATTACAGACTTATACCAAGAGGAAAAAGAGCCCAGTTAATGCCAGAAAATAGATCATCATGTGATGCTACTGTACCCTTCCTTTTCTATAAGGCTCTTTGAAGATGCAAATAAATCCATCTAAATTCTACCTTTAAAAATTGTCAAGTTGTTTCTTTGATGGCTGAAGAATCTCTAGAGTAGTCATTGTTCCTTTTTAACAGAGAAAGAACAGCTCCAAATCTAAATCCTTGAGGAGGTATATGATTAGAGTGAAGAAAAAAAGGCATTTGTTTTGATTGTGCTGCAAAAATACATCAGATGAGTGCAGCTTTCTTTAAAAAGAAAATCCAGAAGAAATGAAGTTTTGCATTTAAGAAAGTTTATGCATCTTTCACTGGCATGAATAGAATTTTTTTCCATCACATATCTCAGTTCTAGTTGATGTTAAGGAATCAGAATAATTGCCTCAATTTTATTGTCTAATATGAAAGCTGCTTCCTGATTTCCTTACATAACAACTTTGAGATACCATTATCCTACTTCTCTTCAAATGGACAGTAAATCAGACCTGGTAAACAGCAATCCTTTGAGAAACAAAGGATTGTGCATTCAGATAAAGAAGAGCTAACTAAGAATAAAACAGTAAGAGCTCAAATTCATTTCATACATTGCATACATATATATACATATGAAAAAAAAAAAAGCCAACCCATAAAATATCTCCTTACCTTACCTCTTTCCGGTAAAGGGACATCTACATTTAGAAAGGGATTATGCTTCAAAAGATCTACATTCCATTGTCAGAACACCCAGGTTTGCCTTCCTCAGTTGATCTCCTGTTTGCTGGTATAGTTATGAAATTAGGGTATTGAAATCAATGTAGCATTTTATGTATTTCAGCCTGTTTGTCTAAATCAACTCCATTTCAATATTTATTCACTATTTGCCATCATCAAAATTTGCTGTCAAAATATGCTGGTATAGGATTTCATTAGTACTCAGCAGCTGTAACCTAGAGTGAAGTCAGATCCTGGTGTAAATCATCCTTATTTTCTCAGAATATAAATAAAGTTAAATAGGTGTCTTCCCTATAGGCAAGTTTTAAATCTAAATTCCACTAGATATAGAGAAAAATCTGAAATATTTATACTGAAACCTGGATTAAAGAAAGAAAAAAATATCATTGTTGAAATCAAAGGGACTCTAAAGTAATATGGAAAAAGGTTTGTGATAGATGTCAAGAAATTACCTTGACAGATATTTAAAGTCTCTCTTTCGGGAGACAGAGGAATACAGTTGCTGATAACAGATCATAAAGTAGCAGGAGTAATTATGACTCAAAAATGTCTTCAAAAGATGTAAAGAACAAAGAAGAATGTGTATTCTTAAGATATGATCAATGTTGCCACTTCCTTTAGGAAGAGGATATTTGACAGAATAATTGGCAAGCAACAATATTAATGCAAAAATAATGACTGATTAATAAGGGTTAGGTACAAAAAATGAAGCAATTTCACATTGTACATCAAGGATGCTTACTTGAGACATGATAAAAGTCTTTAGGAGTAAAAAAAAAAAGAGTCTGGCAACAGTGGGGTACTATAGATCAGTAAACTAAGATAGTATTATAGATGAGGCCTTTTGTGGCTGCTTAACAGATTATCCATAGCAAAAGATTGCACGATAACAAGAGATTTCAAATACACACATGTAGCCTGGGAAAGAAAAATGGTAGAACAGAGGATGGGGGTAGGCTATTTACCTAAATTTAATAAAAGATTTCCTTGGGGCTATTCAGAACACCTCTGTTCGGGATATTATTGCTTTGTCCAGCAATCCATGTGCAAGTGATTCAATGAGTTCTTAGGCTGTTCTAATAATTTTTTGACTATAAAGGAAGGGATATGTGAAGGTAGGATTAAACTCAAATGAAAAAGATAAAGTGATTGTATTTTCCAGCCACAAGGAAAGGATGGAAAGCAAAATGCAAACTTAAAGAAACTCTGTGTGGGTCTGTATCACTTCAGGGTGAAAGCTAAATGAAAGATAAAATATAGGCAATAGATTTTTATGTTTGGTGTTTTTCTGCTTTCTCTTCAGAAGTTGACTCATGCTGTTGAATTTTACAATATAACCTGAGGCTGAAACAGTCTCAAATTTTTAACTGTTATCTGATAACTCATGCAAGGCAGATAAGGCATCAGAAGCCTAGAAAGGACACATCTTTAAGCAAGAAAACGGAAAGCTTGCTGACATAGCCAGCAGCTTACTCTGCAGTTCATAAAGTACTTGAATGAATAATCAAAAAATAGTATTTACAAACACTGAAATTTTTGTCAGGAAGTGAATGACAGCAAGTAATGAATACACTAAATCACACACACAATATCTAAAAAGATAGTAGGATTTAAGAGTAAGAAGAAAGTACCAGAATTTACACAACTACACTTCAATGATACGGTGGCAGTGTGTGGCTGTATTCTGTCTTGTCTAGCATGTTGTACCTGAGTAAGTGACTACAAAAAATCCTTACTTCAATTTGTACTTAGTACTGCATCATGACAACAATCAGATGAGGCTTCAAAACTTTCCTGACATACTGGGGGAATGGTCTGAAATAAGAGAATGCAGTTTAACAAAGCGAAATGCAAATTGCCACATTAATCTAAACCAACAATCCTAAACTCTTGGTAAGGTCAATGAAAAAATCAAGTGCTTTTTCCAGGAAGGTTAGCTCCTTCAAATTAGTTCATATATATGGCTATTTAATATACCCATGTCCACAAAATCCTATGCTCAGATTCCTCTCCTGGCTTTTAGAGAAATATTTTTTAAAAATTGGATAATTTACAATTAGGTAGTAAATAGAAAAGTCTAGAATTGTAGTCTAGTGGCTGGTGAGTTGCAAGTACCAGAAATATGGAGTCCTTAATTCTTGTCTGCCATAATTTCTTTATTTCTGTTGGCTGAAATATTCCTCCAAACAAAATCACTGAGGACAACACTGCTCTCTCTTTCCCTCTACTTCCCCATTTGTACTGTGCTTAGAAGGAGTGCAAACATTTAATTCCATTTCACTGGTCTTTTACCTGCCACTGTTCTCATAGTGCAAAATTTTTCATAGTGCAAAATTTTCCATAGTTCTTGCATATCCCAGGCACAGGCATATCTAGGTGGTGTTTTTCTGTGCCAGTGTTCTGGCTGTGTGAAATAGCAGGAGCCAGTAGCCCGTATTCTTTATACCTGGGACAGTCTTGCATGAATTGCATGCTGAATATTAGCAATTGCAGACATAAATTGCTGTGTTAGTTACATGGAAAATGCACATTTTTATTTTTGATACTGCTCCTGTTTTTAGGATATGCCAAGACATGATGATACAAAGACAACACAGGACTAGTTATTACAAACTATTACTGGAAGAAGGATTCTTGTATCCTGTAAAGAACAGCTAGTACCCTGTATGCTTTCACTTTAATTTGTGTTATCCGGCTGGTTTAACTATTTTTAGTATACTGGAAATTTTCTCTCTGTTTTTCTTAAAAAAACAAACATACCCTGAAAACAAATCCTGTCTGATTTTACAACACCTCTATAGTCATGAACCAGTGAGCAGCATTTTGGATTTTTTTGCAGAGACAAATCTGAAAACTCCTAAGGTTCAATTTCAGACACCCCTACACACAGGAAATTAATCACAACTATGTAATTTAATGTGCAATGTTTTGCTCTGAGGTTATATAAAAATACATAAAAAAAAAAAGCTCAGAGAATGAATTTTAGGGATTCTTATGGTAAAAACAAACCTTTAGTGGCATGAAAAGTGACATATCTTGCATTGCAGGAATTTAATACATGCCCAGACTACTTTTCAGAAAAAGCATGAAACAGATTATGAGCCAAGTAAAGTTCTGGTAAAAAACTGCTACACTATTTAAAACTAATTTACATTTATTTCTAGTTTTGCTATTGTACTGTGCAATAAATAGTGTTCTTTCTAGATCCATGCTTTCAGTGTCAGTGAGCACAGTTGGAGAACACAGCAAGGCTAAATGTCACACCATCTGGAACTTGAAAGTGATTTTGGCTAAAAATTCAGATTTTCGTATCTTGTGTTCAAAATCAAAATCTGAGCAACGAATTCTTTGGAATCTTTTTGTCCTTGCATTACTTTGATTTTATCAATTCCCCCAAAAGGCAATCCAATTTAGGCACTAAAAAATGCAAACTAAGTGAAAATTGAAATGTCCACTTTGCATAAATACATCATATATGGATAAATCGTACTATAAGCAGCATTTGATTTGATAGTATGGGGGGCAACCACTGACTTTTTTACTGCTGGTGTAAATGAATTCAATTGAATGACTGTCATTATTGTCATTGACAATCAATGCTGATTTATAGCTATTTATTGACCTGGGCATTTTATGCTAACACTGACAGGCTTCCAATACAAATCAAAGTAAGTCAGTTGTGCATTTCATTATAAACTTATTAATTACTTCACACTACTCTGAAGTCTACTAATAGATTAAAATATTGGGGAAAGATTCTGATGAAAAGATTCTCTAGAAATGGAAAGCTGTTTTATTATGCTTAAGGCCTTAGGGTCTTCAGTTTGTAATTTACCCAAAAAGAACAGAGTGTCCAAATGAAGGGCTAGACTTTACCTACGGGTTTTTTCTTTGTTTATTTCTTCCAGGGCGAAATAACTGTTGAAATACTATGCTGAGTGGTGCACATTTCACTGTCCTACTGAAAAAAAGTAAAAAAAACCCATGAAAAATGAGATCATTAGCTCATTTTATTTCTTTCCAAGAGGGCTTGGTGCTATATAAAAAGTATATTATAGTAAATAAAGAGGTGCATTCAGTAAATCTCAAAAATACCACTGTAAAGCCAGCACAAGTAAAACTTGCACTTGCAGCTCTCCTTATAACTTTACTTACTTATCTGAATGAGACCTAAGAGAGGTTTCTGTTTGAAACCAAACAGAAAGATTTGCACAATTGCTCATAAAATTTGCCTCACTTCTTGTTCACCTCCAACACATTCACTTTTCTGCAGCTGTTCCCATGGTCCCTCAGTGACTTCAGGAGGGGTCTTCTATCCAGCATTAGTCAGTGCTAATGTAGCTGGAAACCTCCAAAGCCAAATTCCTGTTCTGCCATCAACTCCCTTAAGGCTTCTGGGGGAATCCCTTGGGGTGTGCCTGCAACATGGAGTCAAGTACTGCATGGAGATTGGAAACAGGAGCATTCACCCGGTATTGCTCAGTGAGGAGGAGAATCATGAGATCTGAAAGCAGTCTGACCACATTTGACATTGCTATGCCAGACTCATAAGTTCAGTCTTTCATCACAGCAGTGTATTTTGTTCAGAGGCTGTGCTGAAACTGTACTGCTTCCAATTTGGAAGCAGCCTTGAGCATTGATGTCTCAAGGAGGTGTGCTTCACACTCCACTGCATTGTGCAGACGTGCCAGCAGTCTGCCTGAACCTTGAAATCCTACCTGTAAACCAGGGACAATGGTTTGACCTATAAAACATACAGATACAGTAAGTAATACATTTTGACAGTATTGTAAAGTTTCCCTAGAGCTCAGTGTAGTGATGAGGGCCAGATGAATAATGCAGATGTTTGAGCACTCATGCAAAACTGCACAATCCTTACATTTGTTTCCTCAGAGTAAGTGGATATTTTTGAAAGTATCACTGATTTTTCCCTTGTTCTAAGATAAGGTAAGGTCAGTAAAGGTGTCACATCCCTGAGGACACTCAAAAGATTAACATTTATGAACAGTGTCAGCTGGTATCTCTCTCTATCCACCCTCCTCCTTTGCTGTTGTCAGGACCAGGGGCTCTATTTAAACTCAGGACCTCCCTTCCTTGGGTTGTGCTGTGGA
Organism: Myiothlypis coronata; assembly: GCA_035041385.1. Taxonomy (NCBI): domain Eukaryota; kingdom Metazoa; phylum Chordata; class Aves; order Passeriformes; family Parulidae; genus Myiothlypis; species Myiothlypis coronata. The sequence goes on along the minus strand of JAWWLW010000300.1, from coordinate 1,013,071 downwards.
GGTGCTTGTTTCCAGTTCTACCTGTATCCCTAAGCCTCACATCACAGCTGTCTCCTGCAGATTTGCCAGCACTGCCCAGAGGAAGCAAAGTCTTGCTGTGCCTGGGGCTGTTGCAGGGGCCTATCTTTGCCCGACTCAGCCCCGCAGGCCAGTACCAGCTGGTGAGCACACAGTCTGCAGGGCTCCTGCCCTGACCCCCTCATCACAGACAGCTAGCCCTTGCTGCCCCCTGGCAAGTACTAGACTGGAGAAACCCTGGTCCTCCTGCTGTTCTTTTGGGAGCAGGACAGGACATATCCTCCTCTGGTGCCAAGCACAGCTCTGCTGCATTGTTCACAATTGGCTGCTTCTGCCCAGTTTTGACCAGCAGCCTTGTGCTGCCACTCTGGAACCCTGAATGGCTAAGAAAGGGGTTAACATGAATAACAGTGGGAGGTTGGATCCCAGTGATTCTTACTCTCAGACCCTGATGTCATTGAATTAGAAGTTAATGCCCTTATTAATATTCTCAGTTTTCTGAAAAACCAGAATAATTCCTTTATCTAGTCAGAAATGTAGGACATTTGAGAGACTGATGATGTGGTGAGGAAGACAGCAATAGCCTCCTGACTTTGGAGACAAGTAGAGATTTCACCAAAAGTAGTAGACATTGAATTATGAGGCTACTGGAGGACAGGGGCATTAGCCTGCTCAGACTGTATGGAGATAAGGTACTTGCCATCCTTGTTTCAGCAGTTGACTTTCAATGATACTGTTGAATGCTTAACTGGGCTGATTTTGCTGTGTGCTAAATACTTACCACTTGTACTGAGTTTTATATCTTCAAGGTGCTTTTTGGACACAAATTAACTGCTATCATTTTGATAGCAAGAAAGACGAAGAGAGAAGGATTAGAAAGATCAGAATTATATCAGCAGCAGTGTATGACTGTACCACCTATTTTTCTGATTTAGACTCAAAGACCAGGTAAAACATAGCACTGATAAGAAAAGTCTGTCAGTTTTTCAGGTTAGTTCTTGCTGATAGGATCTGAAGAAATAAAGGTGAGAAGGAAATATAATAGAATTTCTACCATGCTCTTATAGAATACTTTTGAAAAAGATGCCAAAGGACTTAGGATATTTATAAAAGTGATGGGAATTTTATTCTTGGTGACTGAAGACCCCAAATTACCCACAGAAGAATATGGTATAAAGTCGCATTGTACATTACTAGCAATTAGTTTTCCTTTGTGTATTTTTCTTACAATATATTCCTTATTAATTTTCTGTTTTTTACTAAACTACCAATGAGAGAGGCTTGGGATTAGACTGAGACTGCCTAAATACTCTGCATAGTTCATGAGGGTAACATCTGCTTCATCTGCTCTGAATCCCAAATCAATAATCAGGAGGTAAAATTTTGTGTCCATCTATTTCTGCTGTCCTGTATCATTACAAGTGGGAGAAGGTAAGTGTTAGTAGGGAAGACTTGCTTGCTAGTTGTGTATGACTTCTCTTAGTGATTATTCCTGCTGTTTTAAGACAATTACCTGTATTTTCATGCATCCATAAACTTTTCAATAAGATAAATTTGATGTCAAAAGCAGAGATTTACACCTCTTAATGAATAAACTATTTCTTAACAGGCTCTTCTATCATCTTGTAGGTCAATTAAATCCATACTAATTACACCAGTGATTTTTAGTGGAGCAAGTGCTGGTGAGGCAAATACTGTCGCAATCTGATGTAGAATTATTGCCAGAAACTCCTAGGGTTCCTACTGTCATATCTTTCTCTGCCTTGACTTTCATCTGCTATATCACTAAAACCATACAATTAGTGCATACAGTTACTGCCATGTTAACTCTTCCCAGTTAGACAGCAGTTCAGTTTCCCCATCTCACATTTTATGTCAATTAACAAGTTAGAACATGAGTTAAAGGCATAGAAATAATAATTGTATCTTATTTTCCGTCTCCCTGTAACAGCTCAATTAATTTGTAATGAAAGTGCATACACTTTAAAAGTGCTTTGATCATGTTAGGTACGTGTTCAAGCATCTCTACAAGGTACTGATTTCACTTTGTTTACTCATTTTGTACATCAAGAGACCAACAAAATTGGATGCCTTTCCCATGGCCTCACACAAGAAAAGGGTGTGTATTGGGGGCCATGCTAAAATGAATACTTACATTTCCAGAGCTAGTGCCATTACAATCTAAGTCTGACTCAAAAATAAATAGTTTTTTCCCTTTCAAGAAAGTTTTGCACTGTTTCTTTGTCAAGCTGCTTGCAGGGTATGTAGTTTCTCCTTTTCTAGTCTTTGGTTATTCTAGCATTTCTTCTGTTAAAACTCCTGGATTTCTTTGAAATGGAAACATTCAAATTGTGGTAAATTCAGCAATATTCTCTCTCATCTTTGTTGTAACACTCACTTTGTTTAAACTAGGTCTCATTCAAAGGCAGAAATCTCATCCACTGAATTTGGAGGACACTTTTCTGAAGGTCTGTAGGGTACATGTACTTTGAATGAAGACATAAATGAGTTATTTGGAAGATAGTCCAGGAGGACAGGATGTGTACTCACTGTTTCAGAGGAGAACCTCAAACTTTATTTCTCTTCTTCCTTTGAATGATCCATACTAGGATTCCAACTCCAGACACCAAAACAACTCCCCCTCTTTCCTTTAAGAAGCTGTGCTTAGGGAGCTGAAACATGAGCAGGGATTCACCATAAGAAAGAGCTCTCTTCAACCTTCTCTGTAATGATCCAGTCCTTGTCATTGTCTGGCTTCTCATCAGAGAGATTTAGTGCAACAAACTCACAGTTCTTTGACAAAAGACTAGGCATATATCTTCTAGTTTGTTGCATGAAAGAATTACTCTGTTGTAAATGAGCTATGAATGAATGTGCCAAAGGAAAGCATCACTCTTTGCAGGTTCGTATAGTGTACTATAAAAACACATAGTTCCTCAGTTATAAAATCTATTGAAGTTTTTCAACAGTCCCATATTTTTAACATGCCTTCACAACTGCGAGCAGCTGCCTCTACATATGTTCCTTGATTTTTATGCCCACATTACAATGGCACTGGAGCCCTCCTGGCTGTGCAGGCACATTTTTTATCCACCTCCAGCCTTCTGTTGCTGGGAAGGTAAATGAATTTGATAGAAGAGGAATGGGGGCATGAGGATAATATAGAATATGTGGCACAAAGTCTCTGATGGAGGTAAGGAGGATTAAAACCTGGATGTTTCCTAGCTGAGCTATGCCATGAATGAAGCATTCACTCAAATATATTCAATCTGTCAGGCCTGCTATACAAGAAGGCTCCTTTATACTTCATGATAGGGCCACAATTTTATATAGAGGCTTTGATCTGGAATTCTCAAAATAACAAAATGGATTTTCTATAAAAGAATGCTGTTTCTGTCATGGCTGGAGCACAGCAAGAAAAGAACTCTACTTTGTAGTGGAGTATGTAGGGATACAGGAGAATCCTCCTTTCAACAGTGAGGAATCTGGGGGCACCAATGGTGCACTTCAAAGGGAACTCCTCACTGTAAGTGCCATTAGAGTGAAAATAGTACTTTTCAGGTCTCATTCACACATCATTTTAGTAAATTGACTTGGTATTGATTGGAGTGTTTTTTTTCAGATTGTTGTGTAAAGAGCAAAAGTTGCAGCAGTTTAGGACTGGAAACGAAGGCATACAGTCAGCTGCCGGAGCAAATGGGCAAAATGTAATTATTTAATGAAATTTTGATGTGCAGAGTTTTGTTACAGTCCTCTTTTTCTTTTTAAAGGAGAAGAATGGAGTAGCCTGCATAGTTTGACAGGCAATGTTGACATAATATGAAAATGCATCTCTGAATATTGTCTTTCAGTCTTCCTAATGTTTTCAAGTTTCCTATTACCCGGTCCTACTTAATTTGTAAATTTGATCTTTTAAGAGAATGGAGTCAGCATGCCATGCTGTGTCTGAGAGTAATACCTGAAAAAAGGCTTCATTTAAGAAAACAATCAGTGTAATTATTTATGATGTTGTACAAAACCTGGCTACAATTCCAATCCAATTTCAGTTACTTCTTAATGTTTCTCTAGGCTCTGCAAAAAAAAAAAAAAGCTGATTAATACTTCTGAACCTCAATAAACAGTAAACACACTTGGTCCCTCATGACTTAACAGTGCCAGTAAGAGCTAAAGAACTTTTCCTGGTGTTGTGTTCCATGAAGGAAAATTCAGGGCTTTGTCTAGTCTATTCTTAAACAACTGTTTAAGGAAAAGAGGTGTCACACATTTCTTCTTTAAGACAATCAGAACCTAATAAATATCTCTGATAGGGAGTTCCTCTTAGTCTAGCCCCAAACTGTACAGCTACCATCTGCTTAGACAAAGAGAGAAAAAGAGGAGTGGAGTGCTTTTATCTGTCTCTCTGAGAATCAGATAAGTAGATGCTTTCTTGCACTCTTAAAGTTATCACCATGTCTTGCAGTGTGTGAGGAGAAAGCAGCATTTGCTCTCCCAGCAGAATAGCCCTCAACAGTTCTTATGGGTGAGCATACAACCATTCTCTTTCAGCAAACAGACAACTTTGGTAAGCTTATTCAGAGACAGGGAAATTTGGCCACATTATATCTGTCACTGGATTCCATATGATACAGGGAGTAAGAACTCTTGGTGAATTTATATTCCCAAATCAGAACAGCACGTTTTCTGACACTTTTTATTGCTCCATGGGGCTCCCATGTGAATTCTGCATTAACAACATATTGAGCTAAGAGTGAGGAACCTCAGCATTTCTCTCTTGTGCTGCTCTCCTTTGCTTAACCTTGTCTACATGTGAAACTTCAAAAGCTCATCTGAATTTCAGGTTGACGATATCTACTAGAGTGAAATTACATCTTGTCTTTGAGTATGGATGGATAGAGACACAGTGGGTGGTACAAAACATATTCAGCAGTAGGAACTGCTATTAGTCTAAGAAATTTTCTGCTTGAGTTCTGTGGCTGAGTGCCTGCCTCCTTATGCTTGTGAAATAGTAGAAAACAGCCATAGACCAGCACAGATCCATTTTGCAGTCTCTTGTGGGAGTAGGCATTTTTGTCTAGTAACAGAGTTCATTCCTTCTTAGAGGAGCCCTATGCAAGGTTTTAATCATGAAAACACATCCAGATGTCTTTGCCAATTTTTGCTGTGTGTTTATCTTAAAGGAGTTAAGAATAAAATGAATTAAGGGAAGGAAAAAAATTGATAGTTCAAGAATCCCATTTAAGTTACTGCTATTGAATCTCATCTAAGCTAAATAGTGCAGTAATTAAAGCAGTATTTACAATGCTATAAAGACAAAGCTAATTACTGGGAAGTATGAGATGGATGAGGCTTTTTCTTAGGGAAACTAGTGAAGAATCAGGCCAGAGCAATAAATCCTTCAACAACCTCATCTGTTAATCATGTTCATAATCCTCTTGCTTGTAATGATCATCTGATTTATTACCATGAAACAGGAAAGTAATGTAAGGTGAAACAACTGAGGCAGTGAAGTGAGTCAAGTTTGTAAGACTGACTAACTCTTCGTGCTGTATGCAGGAACCAGGGCTGTGGAACAGTGATTTTGGGTATTGACTTGTGCCAAGACAGCTGAGACTGAAGCAGAATCTCTCAGAAGGCAGAGGCTTCATCTTAGATAAAACTGTGTGTTGCTGCTACACAGTAGATATTCATGGGGATCTTCTCAGAAGACCTTCCTATCACAATTTAAAATAATGGGTTTCCTAGCTATTCTAAGTTTAAGACTTTCAGGGAGGACAAATAAACCAGATTATTCTATCAAGCTATCAAAACTGCAAGAAACTGTTTTAAGTACATAACTAGCCCTTAATTAAATATGGTACATTGCTTTTTAAAAAACACACCAAATGAAGTCAGAGCTTACACACTGGTTTCCATTCTCTGAAGGAGTCCCTTGGCTGTAAGTGTGAAAGAATATTTGGGAAATTGATTTTCTGGTATACCTGTTTTTTCAAAGTAAGTGAACAAGTTCCTTTTTTCATGGGTTCTTAACCAGATAAGTAGAAGCAAAGGTCACCATAGAGTTAATTAACTAGTTAAAATATAAGAAAAGTGGGAAGGAATGGTCAGTGTTGGTAGTAGAATGAGGTCACGCAATAAAGTCTTTCTATGTCTTGTACCCTTTGGCAATTAAAACACAAGAGAAAAGGCAGATTTTCCCTCAGAGTGCTTACAAAGGCTGATATTGAGCCATTATTGTCCAAGACAGAGTTTCCTGACCTGACTGTTAAGTGAATTGAACTCCAAGTGGAGACTATTACAATCCCATACAGATGTTATCTTAAATCCCAAAAGTAACTTTGCTGCATCAGTGTGGCTTTGCATGTAGACCATTGTCTACACTGTCCTGCTCATTGGCTGAAATTCATTTATGAAAGTGAATGCCATGATGGCATGGTTATATAGCATCTGATGGTCATCTGTGGCAGCACAGGACCCCTGTACCAATTCCCACTATGCTTAAATCAGACGGATCTTGAGAGAACAGAAGGCAGAGATGCCTATGTCTGGGAACCAGTGTGACCACCTGAGAACCACTGGTATGTATTTAAATCTCAGAAAAAATCTAAAATGTAAAAGGAAACACAGGGCAAACTAGGAGAACAACTATGAAGAAACCAAAAAATGTCTCCAGAAAGATGGAGTCATGCTTTTGAAACTCCTGAATAAAATATGGATTTGGTTTGTTATCAGTCACTGTCCATGAGCCCCAGGTTCCCTAGGTACACATTATAGCTCTCAGTCATATTACTGAGGAAAGCTTACAGGCAGTGAGAGTTGCCTGCAAATGTGAGGCTGAGTAGGACCTGCTGGCCACAGAGAGCATCTGGCACAGTGCTAGGAGAACAGGTAAGGCCGGGAACAAATAGAAAGAGAATTAAAATAATTTTTAGAGGTCTGAGAGCTGAATGACTGAATCTTTCCCTGAGCTATGCAGACATACCAGGGCAATAAAATATATTTTCTAGACATGACATGCCAGCAGTGAATCACTGATGGTGACGACTGTTTTATTCTTTCTGCTTTCTAAGCCCCACAACATTATTACCCTTTTGCACTGTCAGATATTAAAATCATATTAATGATCAGGAACTGTATTAAACTGTCTGAAAATGAAATAATATGGTAACACATTTGAAGGTTAGAGAGAGCCCTTGGGTGTAATTCACTAAACTGTAATCTACCTGCCTGCTACTCTGCAGATGAAGCAGAAAGCATTGTTTGTGGGAAACTAATTACCGCCAAGATATGCACTCCCTTACCCCCAGACATGCACACAAACACTACTCTGTGCATCTCAAGCTGCTGTTGAAGCTGGGCACCTGGGAAAGGGTAGTCATGTGTGCACAAACCAGTGTAACAGACAACTTCTTCATTGCACCATCACAGTTTTCTGTAGCAGGGCCAAGGGGAGAAATGTGTTGCTCCAGTTACATGCAAAGGTATGTGGGAGAGGGAAGAAAACTCATTGTCTAATGACCAGAGAAAGAATTAGAGAATTAGAGATACAGTCCATTGCCACAGCAAAATAGACAGTTACCAGGAGTAGTTAAGGAGTTCTTGGAACTCAAACCCCTAGAAGAAAATAGTTTAGTGAAGGTAACAAGACTCAGCCAATTCTGACTATTGGTGTTTGTAAAAAGAGATGTCTGTGCTCCTGCCCTTACATTAATGAAGCAAATTTAATTACTGTTTAAACTTACTCTTCTCTATAACATAGGTGAGCCATTAATCCAGATTCCAAAGAAAATGTAAATCAATCAGTCCCTTATGAAAGGGTTGTACTGTCATAGACATGCCACAAATCATGTAGAAAGGTGATGGCCAAACCCTTTCTGAATTTCTGTAATCTAATTTTATCCTCTCCAAAATGAAGAATGTTTTCTCTGGCAGACAATAAAATGGAGACAACTATTAGTTATGTTTATGACACAACTGAAATGAAAGTGTTTCTCTAGAATTTAAGTTTGTTCTAAAAGGGTAAAATAATTTTTTTTTATTTGATTTTGAGGACACAGTAGAGGGAAAAGGCAGGGAAGGGAGAAAACCATTGGAATATTTCCCCCCATATCTCAAAGGGATTTTTTAGCTCCTGCTTCTTCATGGTTCTGTAAACCTGAGTGACAAAATCTGTAAGAATGAAAGATTTTGTAAATATGAGTATTTTACAAAAAGCTTGGGGCTATCCACAGACTCTTATTTGGTCTCATTGCTGAACAGGGTCACAAGTCCTACAGATGCTATGCATCAGTGAGCTTGCTACCGCCTTACTGATCTGGAAGCAACTACATGGTGCTTTCTTAATGACAGTTAAAATTACAGGAATCTTCATTATCATCCTATTTTTCTAATGTGGAAATATGAAGCTTTGAAATACTTTTCTCTGCAATTAAATCAACTACAGAGAAAGGACAGGACATCTGAGGTTTATTGTAGAATTCACAGGTGAAAGAGGCAAACTTGTTGAGTGAGTAGTGAGAGGGACTCTCCCTATACTGCACATGTATGAACTTTGACAGGAATGACTTCTATGTGTTATTTGATGTAAATAATATAGACAAAGAACATCATCAACTGTCAGAATTACTTCCAGTTGTAGAGTCAATGTAAGTGAACATTTTTGATCAAAACAGAGCACAATACTTCAGTAAAACTATTTGCTAGTTAATTGTGACAATTCTTTGCATGTCAGAACAGCATTTTAATTTCACTTTACCCTGTCCATCTGAGTGCCAGCCAGACATGATGTTCTTCTACTAATGCACTCAGGTACTCGTGGATAAATGCTACACTAGACGATGCACAGGTCTCTGCACTTGCATTAGTCTGTTTGGAACCGCTTGCTACTACTTACTGGTAGTACCAAGTAAAAGATTGGTATCTCTTTGGTACTACTTAGTGAGAAAATGCATATTTTTCTGAGTGAAAGATATTGAGAGATAGCTTTTTCAGGCTGAACTGCTACCACCTTTTATTGTTTAATATGCCTATCAAACCTATCAATTCCTCAATGCTCATATCTTCTTTATTTCTCCACTACAATTGGCTCACAATGGCAAGCAAAAAAATGCAGAAAATTCTAGCAGCACTCTCTGTTAATCACAAAAGTTCTTGATTACTGTATAGCTGCTATGGTGGATGCCACAACCTGCTCATCTAGTCTTCTTTCTTTCCTAGAAAAAAAAAAGCATTTATCTACTATTGCCACCTCTTGAACCATGGGCAGCTTCTGCAAAGCTGAAGGTATTAAATGACAGTTACATTTCCCCTGCTAATAGAAGATTGTGGTATTATGGTCATGCTAAACAGAGGTTGAGTGAAATGCCTTAAAAAATTGAAGTGTATCACTTTTTAATGAGGAAGTACAAGTCATTATATACTGCAAGTGAGAGTCACCTGCAGCTAATAAAATGCATAGTTTATGTGCACTGAGACAAGGATATACATTGTTCTGTTCTCTCTACAGAAAGCTTTATTTTGTGAAATCTCTCTGAGATGTCATACACTGCTTAGTGGATGTCATATACTTTTGCTTTCAGTAATCTCAAAATATATTCAAACACTCAAAAAAAAAAGTTGTCCTGAGAGGTAAAAGTTGTATTTCCTAGTTGAAAATGATAATTTTAAGTCCAGCTTCATGTAAATACAATGAAAAAAGAATTACGGTGCTTTTCTGTTTCATCAGATCATTGAACTAAATACTGAAGTACTATTTCAGATATTGTTTGGGTGTTAATTAGGCTAAGCTTTGGCTGAGGTCTCTGGGAGATTAAAACTGCAGTTCTCAAAATATAATCCAATTGCAAGTATACAGCAAATGGATCATCTCAAAAGTATTTGTAAGATAGGTGCCAGAGAATCAGCTTATGTGTTTGATTTCTGCTTCATTTCCTGCTGTTCAATGTCATGCTCCAGTTAACTGTGAAAAGATTATTCATATATGAAAACAGTTCTCAGTTAGATTGATATTGATAAGTCATCCCAATTCATGAAGGATCATTTGTGATACAACATCATTTGCATATTAGGTTCACCGACCTAAAATGCCTCATTTATCTCCAGGACTGAGGCAAATAAACTCACATTTTGGCAAACCCCTGACATTTGGTATATGCTTTCCAGTCAGAATTAGGGTCCTGGGAGAGACTTGCTTACACCATGTGAGAGAGCATCTCTGGTCAGCAGGGTCTTAGGCAGTAGTGAAAAGGTCTCAGGGACATTTAGTTTCCCACTTTGCCACAGAAGACCAACATTAAGGAGGATGGTGGAATAAAATTGCGATGCATGTAGAGAAAAACCCCATCATTTATTAGATCAAAGACCCATTCTAACTAATAGCAGCCTGGCATCCTTTTGAATGAGACACATCTCTTCTGCCTTTGAAATCATAATGTGATGCTGTTTTCTGCAATCACCAGAGTAATCACAGTATTTGACATAAACTCTCCCAATATTTCTGCTGCATTCAGGATTCTGGTTTTTCCCCTTTTCAGAATGGTTGATTGGCAGACACAGCTCAAAAGCTGCTGCATTGTACCCTGTAGTAGCTGCTTTTCAACAGTGTCTGTTCAGTAGTTACTTCAGACATACATACATCATTTACTTTATTGTGAGCAATTGGTATCTTTTGGAATGACAGTGACTTGATAAATCAGTTTCACTACAGGGATATTTGAGTGAAAGCTGTCCTGCCTTTTGAGCATTTCATTTTATGCTGCTTCTCTTATAATTATCAGCCAATACTTTTCTAATTGCATTTTGCTTTGAACAAAAATGAATATAAAATGGATAGAAATTATCCATGCCAAATGACTGTTTTTCCTTCATGCTAAACCTCTTCATAATTGCCTCCTCTGTGGGAACATAACTTGGAGGATTTTTATGTTGTTTCGAAATTCTAGGTCTTTCTGATTTGAAATTAAAAAAATGGAGAGCTCCCCTTCCTGTTTATCTCAATTTCAGGATGGGCTCAAGGCTCTGTTGAGCTATTCAGCATTCAGCCTCAGCATTCAGAGGGTTGGGGCTTTGGTGTAAAAGCTCCTCCAAACATAAATGTCACTCCATCTCCCTGAAATCATACTTGTAATCCATGAGTTATGTCAAATGCCTAATACTATGTCTCCCTTGTGAGTCAGTGTTAATAGACCATAGTTCCAAAAAAAAAAAAGAAATTATTTTTCTGTCAGATGCTTAGGAAAAAAGAAAAACTGCATAGAGAGAGGCCTAAATAGAGTCCTGTTTGCCTGCTGTCCTGAGTCTGTTGTGTTTACCAGCTGCCAATGAAACTATAATGAAAAATAGTTACTGACTGTTCCTCCGAGTCAGTAAGTTTATAGTTCATCCCAGCAGGAGATTGAACCTCATGGGTTTTGCAGGTAATATCTGCAAATGAAACCAGACATGCTGCAAACTCCCCTTCACCCCTGTGTTTGAAAGAGATTCTGGAAGGCATTCACAGCCCAGTTGGCCATTCTGTACTGGCACTGTCATGCTGGTGGCACGTGACCTGTAACATCTGTTCCTTCACCAATTAGACCACTTCTAAAGGATAAATTAAAAATAATTCTAATTAAACACTATAATGGAACTATCAATCTGTGTTACTGAGGCAGAACAAGGATGTAATTAGTTATTGATAGAAAAAGATTTGTTTAAACTGGTTTGGTTTGCTATCAGCCACCATAGGCTTTGAGTGAGCTTATACAGAAACTGAAAATAGCCAGCAATGTGTCTTTATTTTAGTTGAAAGATACACACGGAAGCAGATTCTTGTAAACCACTCAGTCAGTCATTCCGTGTTCCTCACTACTTTAGGCAAGAGATTTGCACATTTACTTCAATACTATCTCTTTTGACTGGCAATGCACAGCTTCCTCTATTCAGATGATCTATTTAACGTATATTGTATTCAGACTATAAGCAGCCTTTTTTTAAATATCCAAAAATATGGAGAAGAATTCTTTACCATTGCTACCTCTGTTTCCAGACAAAATGGTGTTTTAAACTCAGACAAAATCATGCACAGTCAGATTTAAGAGGAGAGTGTGGAGAAAACATGATGACTGTATATGAAATGCAAGAGGATGTGGGAAGTTTTATCTGAATGAGAAATGAATGTGAATGTCTCTTCTTTGTATCACAGAAATTTGGTGTGTTTTTTTTGTTGGGGGGTGAGCTGTGATGAATGCACAAAGTGCACACGATTGCATTGATCAAATTCAGATGTTTTACTAAAAAGAAATATGGAAACAGCTGGAAGTGAGCTGGCTTTAGTAAACCAATGTTGCATTTTATTCCATTTTCTTTTAATGGTTTTAATTAGTTTTCCTTCACTATTTGCTGTATAGCTGTCCTTGATCTTATGGTAAGAGTAGTCCCTATGGTTATCCACATCATATGGTTTGGATTCTGTCTTAAGCAGAATGAATTGTGCCTATTCCTCAAGTATTGTACCAATTCTGTTATCATAGATATTTATAAAGCTGCCATATATGCACCATTTTAAAATGCGTGCTTTCTTCATACATCTGCAGCTCTCACAAAGGCTGGACTGTTCATCAAGGAAAGAAGCAGAGAAATTCTTCCAGGAGTCTACTGGAAATAGTTTGTACTCTCTGCTGCAGTTTGCATCTCCTCATCTACTTCTGCTTCCCAGGCAACAGAAGTAAGCTCTAATGGAACAAAGATGTAGATATTACAGTAGAGTAGCAACTTCATCTGAGTTCTCAGAACTTGAGAACAATACCTTTCCCCCAAATTCATTTTATTAGAGGATTAATTAAAAGGATAGTGTAATCTGATAGCAGTTTGTTTCTCAGTAAATATAAAAATATAGTAAAAAATATTTTAAAAATTATAATAGCTTTGTGTTTTGGTGTAGATTTTATTCAACCTTCAATTTTCCAGGTTGTCCATAAGAAACCTAATAAAATTTTTTACTTTTAGAAAATAAAAATATAAAATTATTTTGAATAGCTGGGGGAAATGGCTTGTAAAATGGAGGCAGATGGGGTTATTTTGTTCCAATAGAAGTACACCTCTACTGAGATGAGCACTGTACTCAGTCACATCTTTAACAGAATGCAAAGCCAGCACCTGGTCTCTGCCACATAGAATTTTTCATCTGCTACCAGAAAACAATTAACTCTTTGTACAACATGGAGGCTTATTAAAAAACACTCTTCCATCAACCTGGATTTATTCTATTAAATCAAGACCAAACTATTTTCCTCATACTTAGTTCTGTCAAACTGAAGGAGAATTGCAACTAATATAAGAGAGAATTTCATTTCCAATCATAATTTAGGCACAGAGTCTTAGTTATAATCCACATATAAGAAGTCAGTGAATGACAGATACATCATACTAAATTTGTGGTATGGCCATATCAGCAGCCTGTTTGCTGGTGTTCATCTACAAAACTGTCAGATTGTGACCATTCTGGCTACAGACAGCTTAGGCCTGATTTAAAAGAAAAAAAATCTACTGAGTAAAAGCTGTTCTTAATTTTAAAGGTAAATTCCACTGCTCAATATATTGATTAACCCACAAGAGTTCAATTCTGTGGGAACAATAGTGTTCATAACCAGCTTCCATTATCTCATTCCCTTCTAGTTTTGCCACTATTGCAGACTAAATAAAAAAAGATTAATATTTCAGAAAGGTGCTATTGCTGAATGTCCTGGGCCTCTTGTAAGTGAAAACAGTTTTCCTTGGATAAATAAAGGTTTATTTTTGTTTTTTGTTTTTTAAATTTCAGGGTTTTTTTTTTTTTTTTGGTACTGGAGTGTCTCCATCAACTTCTATGTGACTGACAGATAATTTCAGAGTATGATCTATGAAATGCCCCAGTGACTTTCACAAGCCATAGAAAATGGCCATGGGGACCTGGTAAAGAGTGTACTGTGAATAAGGGTCTATAGCAGTCCCATGAGTTGTGCTCGTGGGATTATTTACTGCAAATCAATAACATGGCTGGAACATTAAAGGACATAGATGAAGTGATAGCACTTGTTACAATAAGGTTAGAGCTGAAAAGCCAACTGAATATGTTGCAGAACCACAGTGTAGGGGTAACCATAAGAGAAACTTTGTGCAGATTGATACCATTCATTTTCTTGAGACAGTGTCACATTAGTAATTAGCTGGCCAGATTAGCTAGATAGGTAGAACTTAATTATTTGGCTGTTAAGAAGACCGTACATAGTAGAATTTTAAATAGGAGTTCAAATTCTGAATTAAAGGCACATCTTTTAATAATTACTTAACAATTAATAAACAATTAATAGATACCAAAACCAAGTTATAGATAGGAATATCATGGGTCTAGATTTCCAGTTGAAAACAAACCAGATTACTGTAAGCCATAGTTCCAAGCAGTGAGCTTACTGCCTGCTTTGGATCAACTGAATATATGTCCTGTTTGCTAACAAACTGGAGTTTTGCTTTGGTAACTTTCTATATACTTTGTAATGACTTACAAGGGAAAGATAATACAGTTCGGTGCATAAACCTGATTGAAAATAGAGTGAAGTGGTGATTTGGACTGTTCAGAGACTTTTTTTATTAAGAGTCATTTACCAAGAACTGTGAGTGTAGCCTCTATACTATTCTCTCCCTTGGAAAGAACACCCAAAGATGCAAACACACGAGCAAGGCTTGGCTGCAAAGCTACCAAGAGTAATGCATGCTGAGTTATGATTCCCCTATGATATTCCTCTGTCATGCTTTCTTGTAGAATAAATGGGAATTTATGTCATAAATCCATGGCAATTTGGCATTCAATGTTCGTTCATGTTTCAGAAGTCTATTCTGGGAAGGTGATTTGCTGTCATAAGGCAAAGTGTGCAGTGGAGTTACATATAGCCTACTCCCACCTACTTAAAGCATTATCTAAGCCTCAGTGAAGCGAGTGGATATATTTGCACTATATTAAAAAATAAATTGGATGAGGTCCTCCTGTTCCTGTAAATTTCAGTATATGAACAGACTGATAGGACTGGATTTAATTTCTCCTTAATTGGTGAAGTCCTTTTGTTAACACATCTATCAGATGTGTTAACAAAAGGACTTCACATTGACAGAGCAATGAGGAAGGCATGGATTCTGTTCTTGAGCTCTCTGTGAAGGATCAGGCCTCTTAGACTGGAAATGACCTGGAAGATCATGTTTCCAAGTACTTTGTGGTTTCATTAACATTTTGGCTTATAGTCAGGAGATTTTCAAGAGTATCATCCTGCTTCTATTATGTGGTGCCTTTGGTATATAATGATATGTGATTAAAATGGAATTTATGTAAAATATAGTGTATAATTTCATGAGGAGGAAGTTGCTTTATATTTTTTTTTACTTTTTTACAATTCTGAAAGAGAATGTGTCCTGATTTGGGCTGGAACTGCAACTTTTAGCCTGTAAACTGGGGACAGTTGGCTGGGAGGTACCAACCACTGTTTGGGGTTGGGCTGGGCATTGGTCAGTTGTTGGTGAGGAGTTTTGTGCTTCACTCATTTTATTTGGGTTTTATTCCTCTTTCCCTTTTTTTCTTTTCATTATTGGTATGATTAAATTTTAATTTATTTCAGTTCTTAGACTGTTTTTATCTCAGCCCACGGATTTAACCTTTTTCTGGTTCTCTTTGCCATCCCACTGGGCATGGGGGAGTGAAAGAGTAGCTGTGTGGTACTTAGTTGCCAGCTGAGGTTAAACCATGACAGAATGTTATAAGTTTACTGCTATTTATCGTCAGAATGTCTTAAATGCTTCACCTCAGATCTAGATCCTATTGCTTTATGCAGAGTAAAAGGGTTGAGTACTATTTTGCACTCCTTGTCTTGACATCTGGTACTGTGTTCACCATTTAATTTCCTCCATACTTGAAATGGCTGTTTCCTGATACTTTTTAAAGTGACTTCTCAAAGTATAATTTGAAAGTGCTTTGGAAACCTGCATGAATATTGTATAAATAGCACTATATAAATGGCAAAGAATGAAGACCATATAATTTATTGATTTTTGAGATGCTTTCCAGATTATTTATAAAATAAAGGTGCAAAGTGGGTTTAATTGCAACATTGGGTTCTAGCTGGTGTCCCTACCCATTCACAGTATGGAAGTAAGTTAATTTTAGTCTAGTAGACAGCTTTAAAAACAAAACAAAACAAAACAAAACAAAACCAGAAAGCATATCACATTGAAGCACGTAACAATTCTTCCAAAAGAGAAAAACAAATCTCTGCTTATTTCAGTCTGATTACTTCTGACTGTCTCTGCAGTAATTACAGATCAGATCAGCTAGTTGAAGAAGATAGAGCACTATATTTCCTTTAATTCTTATTTTAAGAGGAAATCTTCTGCAAAAAATGTTGCTTGCCCTCAAAAGCATGGAAAGTAAAAGGCTGAATTTCTTTTTGAAAAATGCTTCTCTTTCTTTGCCATCACATTTCTGATATGTAAAATATATCCCTGCAGGGCATAGAAGAGAAGAGCCTGCAAAGTACTCTGTAGGAGATTCTGTGCCAAGGGTTTGGGGGTTTTTGTGCAGACTGTGGTAAAATCTGGGCAGAAAAATCTAAGTGGGAGCTATGGGACATAACTGAGTTAACAAACATATGGATTTGGCAAATAAAAACAGGTTACTTAATTATATGGGAGAGACGGTTTATCGCAAAGGGTTAGCATAAAGGTTCTCACAAACAAAATGGCTTTGGTCAAAGATTTATTGCTTGAATTATTTAACTGGTTTTGATGAACATGTGATAGAGCATTGGAAATGAACTGGGTATCTCCTCAAATTTCTGAATGGCCTAATTCTCATCTCAGCTAGATGAGGACCCTTTGTTGCTACTTGGATGTTCCCAAAACAAAGGCTCTGTTATCCCTTATTCATTAAAACTCTTTTACTTAGAAGAACAGAAGAAAAGTATTCAATATAAATAGTTCAGTGTAAACATTTCTGTATCATCTGAAAATTAGAGGAAAAGCTAATTATTTTTTATGTGAAGCTTCCAAGCAGAGCACTCTATCTCATTTCTTTTAAATTATATTAATACCTAAATCCCCCACAAACCAGGAATATAAATCTAAGCAATAATATGGTATATTAAAATTGATATTGATTATTGGGAGTGAAAGTGCTTTATGAGAAATAATAACAGCCCTTTAAGATCCCTAAGGAAAAACCATTGTAATAAAACTAAAATAAATTACTACAATCTAATCACCTTTTAAATAACTAAAACTCTTTAGTGGAATTTATGTTGTCAGAAGAGCTGTTGCTTTTAAACACAGAGCAAACAGCTGCTGCTGCTGCTGCTGTATGCAGTTAAAGTATGCAGGAGCTGTGTCGACAATCTGCCCTCCTGATTAACTGTTCATTGACTCATTATTTCTCTGTCTGAACCGTTTTTTTCACACTTTTGCTTTATCTTGTGTCTTCTACCTCTGTATCTCCAAGATTGCCCCTAAGAGCCTGAAAAGAGTGGGGAAGTTCACGTGGATCAGCTGCCCTAAAAGCAGCCTTTGATCTCACTTCTGCTAATAAATTAGGATTAGATGATACATTGCCCTTTGCAAAATGTATCTTATAGTCTTGCCCCTCTTCTGTAGAAGGAAGCCCAGAATGTCTTATTTTAAATGGTACACGACTTTTCTTCAATATCTGTTAGAGAAGATAAATACCTTAGAAAAGACAAATCAAAGAATTAAACCTTGCATTTTGGCTCAGAAAAATGAGATTTGTGATGGCCATTTTCTGCCGGGAGAGTTCAATGACAACTTCACACTAATTTCCAAGGCAATTTTATCTGCATGCATGAACTTTCCTATCACTGAGAAGAGTTCAAGGTCCAAACTGTCATTCCTGCTCAAACTTCAGATATGCCAGGTCCAGAGAATTGCAAGGTTCTAGGGGAAGATGTGACTTTGAACTCAATTTAGTATTTTATAGTAAGAAATTTTAGTGAGCAGAGGACAAACTTGATGTGGTTTCAGTAGCCTGTGTTGCTAGGGAGACATGTTATAATGTAATGTTAGGAATCCAAGTGCACAAAGGCACTGTGCCTTGGTCATCCTGTCATGCAATGAAGACAATGAGAAAGGTATGAACACAAAAATCCCATTTCTCACCCATTCTAATGTGACTACTTGATATCTGTTTAGTCATTATGAGCCCTTGTGTTCCAGGGACCTCTGATTAGTTGCTAATTAAAAGTTGCACCAAAATAACTTTTTCAAAATCAAGTATGAATTATTTTGTTCCCTCTAGTATTGTAACTGATGAGAGATAAGAGCTGGCTACTGTACAATGGTATGGCAGAGGAAGAGGCTGTCCCTGAATAAGTTCATCTGAAATGAAAGCTGGCAGTAAAGCACTTGAGTTACTTAATGCCACCTCGCCCATCTTGACTGTAACCACAGAGGCCTAAAGAAAAAGCTGTGGAGAGTGGCAATGTGACGTATGAAATACTGATATTGCAGGGCATTTTGCCTTACATACTTCTGACAGTCTTGCTGAAGTGATGAAATTCTGAAAGAGTAATCTGTATTATTTACGGCTAGAGAGATCTTTGTTATTTTTACTGACATGTTATGGGACAAATTGAATATTCAGTAGAACTGGTGTTTACCTTCAGTTACATTCTCTGCTGACAGGACCAAATACTTATCTGTGGTTGCAAAAATGATGCATTTCTAGTTCATTTCCTGGCTATACTCTTTGAACATATGCATGCTTAGGTACACCAGTGAAAGGTGGGAGAACTGAAGAGGTGGGCCCTTTTGCACATTAATATTGGGAACTACTGACTGGCTCTGGAAACCTCATCTAACCATACCCCAGTCTAATGAGGTGCCATAGGGGAATGTGTCCACAGCATGCAAACAACACTGGGGCATCATCTGGTCAGCAGGCTAAAGACTCATCAGGTAGTACTGGGACTACACTCAGCCTGGTGTTGTACATCTACAGTTTATCTTATGACAGTCATAGCTCAACAAAATGAACATCTTAAGCAATAGCAGAAAATTTCCTGATTTTGAAGAGCCTTGCTTTTTCAGAAATATGATTGAGTCCAATTACATAAGAACAGATTAAAAACCACATCAGCTTGAGGAGAATTCGACAGGAAAAACTCCTGTGTAGGTAATATTTATGCTCTACATACGCTTCCCTCGGGTTTACTTTGTCCCTCAACAAAGTGAATCCAAACAGGCTGCATCACAGCATCCCAATATGTAATTCCAGGTAATAATCCCTCCTTGACAGGAACAGGAAACATTCTTTACCACTGGCTTAAGTTCATCCATTTACTTGAGCAGGAGGTCACAGACACCTCTCAGTTGCTGTGACACAGATTCAGTGACGCAGTGAAGTTTGAAGATAGATCCACAAACAGACCCCTGATATCGCTATATGTAGACTGTTTATGTTTCAAGCTGCAGACAAAATGACACCACTGAATGGCATTGCCAATATTGGAGCCATTACCAACAGATTCTTTGAGCATCTGAATTGGTTCAGATGTCATTGTTTTGCATGAAATACATATGATTTCATGCTTACATATTTTGGATATTATTGCTTTAATGAACCAACAATTTCAATGGTAGGTACTAATTCACACTCGTTCTGAAAGAGGCTTGTGTGGGTGCCTGTATTATTTAGACACATAATAAAACATGTCATAATAAATATATCAGTCCACTCCATTTGAAAATGTGGAGATCAGGTTCATCTCTGTGCCTGATATAATAAGCTTCTTCTCATGGACTTTTTTCCACCTTCCCTGAGTGTATGGGATACATAGTCATTATCCCTGAAGGTCTGCATGCATCAATTAATTAATTCATTCATTCATCATAATGCTGTGCATTTCTGAACTACATATTTATTTTGATGTACATGATACACTCAGGCCCTCCTATGTTTTTTGAAAAGCAGGGGCTAAAAATAATTTTTAAAAAAACCTTATAAGATGGGTCAATGCATTGTAATTTTTACAATTCCAAATTATATTTCTTTTTTCCAAGAGGAAAAAAAAGAAATGTTTGAAGAACCCTCACTGGAACATTTTACCCATTTCAACAGTGTCACCACTGGTTGCATAGAACAAAATTCAAATCAAGGTATTTGACTTGGACAAAGTGTTGTTGGACGTAAACAAGATTCCATGAACGTCATGTTCCATGGTTCTATAAAAATTCTATTTCTGGGCAATCAATTTGCTCTTGGAAGCTCCCAGGTCTATTTTTGAGCAAGAACTGAGTCTCATTTTGCTAACTTTTCTTCTTCTTGTGAGAAAGATAGCAAAAGGAAAATTAGTACCTTGAAGATACCATGACCTTCACACTAAAGATTACTCATAATAGAATTTAAATTGTTGATGACTTTCATAATTGTCTTTTTGATTTTATATATTGAATTCCTCTACTATAAAACATTATTCCCTTCCTCACCTCAGATGCTTCATTACACATAATATTGCACATTAACTCTCAAATGCTACATTATTTCTGTGTCATTTTGGTGCTCAGTTTGGGTTCACTGAGTTTGTAATTGGGAATCTCCTGTATTTTTTCAACAGTTGAAGACAGCATTTCATATTCTGGAAGACTACTGAAGCTATTATTTTTCATTTGATTTCTCTATAACTATGAAATATTTAACTTAGGTCAGTACTCTTAGCAGCAGAATTACCCCCTTACTACTCTTCTTTGCTATTATTATTTTTGCTAATTGAAAGATAATTTCCATCTGAAAATTGTTCCATATCATGTCTAACAAGAATTGAAAATTCAGTCTGTGAAGTGTGCACTAGTTTATTAAAGCAGTATTTACAGCATCACTTTATGATTTCAACATGAGAAATCCATCTCCAAATACTTGGAAAAGTAGAGTGAGAATTTATAATATGTTCTGCTTTTTGTAAAAGAAAATTCCACTGACCAGTCTTTGCAATGACTTCTTTGCTATGCCCTTATGCTATCCTCCTCTCAGAACTGATGCTTGATTTTGCAGCCTGGATTTTCAAGTTAAATTACATTGATCCTTTCTTTGACTCCTGTGTTAAAAATTATCCTGAGTGGTTTTAGCATAGTGACCCAGGAAGGTTTAAATTTAAAACGAATGACCAGCTTTAGTCCCTGTCATATTAGGAATTATACTGAAAAATCTCCAATAGTGTCCCTGTGTGCTGGAAAAATCTTTTGGATGATACCTTGTCAAAATCCCCACTTTATTCTTGCTAGTTTTATGTTAAGTTGCTGTCTGCTGGAAACACATTTAATCACAGCTGGAGTTCAGGCCAAGGTATATTTCAGAACCCCCAAGCAACACTTCAGAGCTGTCACACTTACAGAAATGAGTATTCTTCTGTCTCTGCCTCTCCTGGGCAGGGGACAAGCTCCAGGTCTCCTGCTGATGACAGGTGCTACAGCACAGCCTGCATCAGCCTGCATGGGCTGCTGCAGCCAGAGCCAGGGCTGGGCTTAGTGACAGTAGTGTGTGACTCTCAGTCACACCAGCCAACCTGCAGAGATCATGGCTTGCCTGGGTGAGCTCAGAATGCCCTTCTGGAGTGCACACAGCAACAGTCTGAGCCAGGAGCAGTGCTGGGGTCAGGGAGACCCGGCCTGGAATTTAACCTGGCCACTCAGAAGACACTGGGGATGCAGGAGCTGTAAGGGCTGAAAAATGGATGCCTTTTAATCAATTCTTCTTTTAATGTGGATAGTCAGGGGTTTACTTCTGTGGTGAAGTCTAACCATGCTCTCTCTTAGTTAAAACTTAATAGATTAGGTTGCTCAGAGCCCCATCCATCCTGACCTTAAATGTTCCCAGGGATGGGGCATCTACCACCTCTCTCTTGTCCTCTCTGGGCAACTTGTCTCAGTGCTCAACCACCCTCATTGTAAAAAATTCCTCCTTTTATCAAGAAAGATCCTTCCTTTTATCTAGTTTCTAGGATTACAAACTCATCAGTTCTATGAATGATAAACCAGGTTGCATCATTTCTACTCTCAACATACCTAACAGAATCTGAAAGTCGATCTTTTTTTCCTACTTATTTTATTCCCAGTCCATTGTGCAAAACTTAATTGAAAACTTTCTTTACTGCATATGCTTCTAAAGGTCTTCCAATATCAACTTCCCAGAGAAGGAAAAAAAATTATCTAGGATTATTACCAAGTCTTGTAGTTGACACAAAAACATCCTTCCCTGCTTTGCTTCAGGAGGCATTTTTCTCATGTGAGGTCAATGTATCTTTTCTGCTGTATTTTTGACATTTGTAATATGCCAAACCAGTATCTGTGGTATTATTATTCTTCATTAAGTTTTTACCATTTTGTTTTAGTTTTTATTCCCTTAACAAGATCCCTTTCATTAGTTAACTCCAATAAGTGGTGTAGCTGATAAAAGTAAGGTATCATATAAAGATGGAACTTTGATTTCAGAAATGGCCAACCAATCTAACAGCTTACATTATCTCCTGAAGGTTTTCAACCTGACCTGTTGTTTTTGAGTCACAGTTCAAACCGGCATCTTTCCACTTGGTTATTTTCAGTTAAGTATGAATTTCTCACTTTTGTTTTTTTTTGTTTGTGAGGATAGTATTGATGATGACCTCAGAATTATTAGGATTTGTCTGTATAGTTCTCTGCATTAACTCCAGGGTATACTTTTCCCTACACTTTCCTCTGGTTTAGAGTTGTTTGGGTTTTTTTAACCTTTAACCCAGCACTCTTCCTCTCCCTTAAGACTTGCCAGGATTCTCTAGATGCTGGCTTTCTCCCAGATAAAAATATCACTAAATCTTATTAATCTCAATAACATAACAATGTTTTATATTCTACAGAAAAAACTCACATTCCAAAGCAAATCAAAATAACAGTCTTCACTAAGCTCCTAAACAAGTATTAACTATCAGAACATGTACGGTGATGGTATAAGGGTAGAGGTTTATGTGTCTTTTTTAGAGGCTGTTTGGCATCAGCCATATGGCCTAAATTTTATTCCCTGGTTAGTTATTGAAACATTTTCTTTTTTACATCTTTTTTCATTAGTTTTGGGTCTCTGTACAATCAGAGCATTCTGATAGTTTCTTCCTTTGCATTAATAATTTATCTGCTTGTTTTTCAATTTCCAAGTCAAGAAACCTCTTTAGCTTCTCTCAGCCCTCAACTTTCAGGCAAAGAAATCTCAGGACAGAAATAGTATATTGGGTGTGCTTTTCTGGCTTTACTCTGTTATTTCATTAAGATCACCCCTATTCTCTGGAAGCTGACCTTCAGATCATCTGCAATTGTATGCGACTAAACTCCACACTGTGCTTATTGCATAACAGGGGTAAGCTGGTCCCTGGATGGCCTAAGTTTTTACTTTTATTTTCCTTCTGCTGAGTTCTTTCAGCACCACCTTGCTTCTGGCCACATAGTGTGCATCTCTTTAGGATCAAAACCTCCTAAAGACTTAATCGTGTGACATTTCTCCCAGTGATAGGATGTGCATGAATGGTTCAAAGATACACCACAGTTGGTATAGGTATTAGCAAGCACTTTTTTTTACTGAGAGGGTGGTCAAACACTAGAACATGCTTTCCAGAGAGGTGAGCAGTGCCCCAAGCCTGTTAGTGTTTGAAAATCTCTGTAAGAATATTCTTTAACTTTTGGCCAGGCAGTTGGACTAAATAATCTTTGTAGGTTCCTTCCAACTGAATATATTCTATTATTCTATTCTATTCTATTCTATTCTATTCTATTCTATTCTATTCTATTCTATTCTATTCTATTCTATTCTTCTTTTGTTTCTATTCTATTCTAATTCTTATTCTTCCTTTTATTATTCTATTCTATTCATTTTTGCTTCTATTCTAATTCTTATTTTTCATTTTATTCTTTATTCTATTCTATTCTTTTTTTTGTTTCTATTCTACTCTAATTCTTATTATTCCTTTTATTATTCTATTCTATTCTATTCATTTTTGTTTCTATTCTAATTCTTATTTTTCATTTTATTCTTTATTCTATCCTATTCTATTCTATTCTATTCTAATGCTATACTAAAACTATACTAAAGAAAGAGAAAGGACACATCAGAAAGCTAGAAAGGAATAAATAATAAAAACCCGTGACTGACCAGAGTCCCTACACAGCTGGACTGGGTTTGGTCATTAATTAATAACAATTCACATGGAACCAATCAAAGATGCACCTGTTGTTAAGCAACCTCCAGACCACATTCCAAAAGCAATCAGGTAATTATTGTTTATGTTTCTTTTCTGAGGCTTCTCAGGAGAAAAATCCTGGGCAAAGAAGATTTTTCAGAGAATATCATGGTGACAATCTGTCACTGTTGCAGATGTGAATATCATCTGTTTATCAGTTTTCCTATTTATCAGTTTTCCTTGGATAAATGGGATGAAGCAGGTGATTTCTCTGTATTTGGGGTGAAGCTGTGGCTGCCCCTGCATCCCTGGGATCATCCCCGGCCAGGCTGGATGGGGTTTGGAGCAGCCTGGGGTGGTGTCCCTGCCCATGGCAGGGGTGGGATGAATCCTGATTTCTGATCCTTGATTTCCCCTCTGACCCAGACCATCCCAAGATTCCCTCATTTCCTCTGCACTCCTGAAGGAGGAGGGGTTGCTGTGGGAATCCTTCTCCCTGCAGCAGCAAATCCTCCCTCAGCCCTGCAAGAGCAGAGGTGAGAGCTGTATGTCTCTATATCAAGTCCCAACCAGGCTTTACTCTTCCCTTCATGGGCCTTAAATTACAGTTCTGAATTAGCTCAGTTATCAGAAATTCATCAGACTTTGCTGTGTGATTATTTTTTCACTGGTATTTTGGAGGTTTTACAGGTAAGCTGCAGGTTTAAGGCAGATCATCCCCACACAGTGCACAGGGAGGAGCCCCTGGCTCAGCTCTGGGGGTTTTGCCCTGCAGGACAGGAGCTCTTCTTAAGAAAAAGGTAAAAACCTGACAAAAAGAAGGATATTTGTGCCTTTAGGCCAGGAATTCCTGCTGGGGGTGCCTCTTCCTCCCAATGCTAGGACACAGAGATGCCCTTTTTGTGGCTGTTGGGACCCCGTGCTGTCAGTCGCTGTAATTCCCAATTAATTCCCTCTTCCCACTGATGAACTTTTCCCCATTGGGAAGGACATCCCGTGTGTCCCTGTGTCCAGCTAATTGCATTCCAATGGCTGAAGGTGACATTTCTGGCGTTCTTTTGGAGGGGGAAAGAGCCAGGGAAGCTTTGGGTGCCAGAATTGCCTCTGAGGCCTCTCCCAGGGCAGGGGGAAGCTGTTAAAAGCTGATTAATGATCTGTGATTTCCCAGGCAGCGGCCAACCTCGGGATCAAATGGGATAAATAACAGGGCTGGGATTCTTTTCAAGGCAATTTATGATGAGCTCTAGAAAACAGCCAGCTCCATCTGGGCCCTTTGGAAATTTGGAAGTAATTGGAGGATTATTAGAGGGTGGAATTAGTCGAAGCGTTTATTTACGGCTTTTTTTTTTTGGCCTCCATCTGCCCCCTCATTAATCTGGGAAAGCAGCAATGAGCTGGGCTGACAGCGAGTCACAGAATCGTGGGATGACTTGGATTGGAAGAGAAATTAAGGATGATCCTTAATTGGATGGTTGGAACACCTTCCACCATCCCAGGTTGCTCCAGGTGGCCTTGGACACTTTTAGGGATGGGGCAGCCACAGCTCCTCTGGGTTCCCCACATGCACAAAAAGCATTCCCTGGTTTTGAAGCGATGGAGAAGGGGTTTATTGGATATTTTGGGGTGTTTCTACTGGAATTGTTGCACCTGCTCAGGTGGGATTTGTGTGCAGGCAGAGCTTTGCTGATTCCCAGAGCCCTCGGTGAGGGGGGCTGAGCTGGGAGCAGGGAACAAAACGCTCCAAAGCCTTTTCCTTTGACAAACACTGCTTAATTCCATAATAAATAATTCCACTGCAGGCAGCCCGTGTGCTCCCAAGCTGGAGCTGGGAATTATCCTGCAAATGGATATTAATCCTGGGGAGAGCTTGGGAAGATGGGAGCAGGCCCGTGGTTGGGTGGAGGCCTCAGAGCAGCGCAGGCCGCGGACCCTGCTGAGGAGGGGAAACTCCTGAGGGGAAAAAACCTCAAAAAATGAAAATCCTTCCATGCCAACAGCAGGAATGGAACACTGGGAGCCAGGAGACAGGGATATTCATGAGGAAAATTCATGGAAAATAATCCTGGGGTGGTTATCAGAAGGGTGGGCAGAAGGGGGAGCATACAACTGATCCTGCTCTGTCTGTGGGAGAACATGGAAATGTCCATGGATTTGGGATTGGATGGAGCCCCTCTGCTCTGGAGCCAGGCTGGGAGAGCTGGGAATGTTCCCCTGGAGAGGAGAAGGCTCCAGGCAGAGCTCAGAGCCCCTGGCAGGGCCTGAAGGGGCTCCAGGAGAGCTGGAGAGGGACTGGGGACAAGGGATGGAGGGACAGGAGCCAGGGAATGGCTGCCAGTGCCAGAGGGCAGGGATGGATGGGACATTGGGAATTGGGAATTCCTGGCTGGGCTGGGATTGCCAGAGCAGCTGGGGCTGCCCCTGGATCCCTGGCAGTGCCCAAGGCCAGGCTGGAGCAGCCTGGGATGGTGGGAGGGGTCCCTGGGGGTGGAATGGGATAATCCCTAATGTCCCTTCCCACCCAAACCAGTCTGGAATTCTGTCATTCCCCAAAATTCTGCTGAGTTTCTTCTGAACACACTTTTATTTCCTACCCCCACTCTGTGCTGCTGCAATTTCCTCATTTTCAGTCCATGAAAGAGTCAGAAATCACCCCAAGTTTCACTAAAGAATTGAATCACCAGCACTGGTGGGAAAATACAGCTCAAGAATTGGGGTTTTTGCTGTGTCCATGTTTGTTTTACCTTGCAGGGTTATTGGGAAAGGGAATGAAGAGGATTTCAGGGAGCAGTGATGGATTCTGTGTTTCTGAGACTCAGAAAATTCACTCTTGGTCATTCTGGGCCTGGCCTGGCTGTGGGGATAACCAGGGGCTGGGGGAAATATCCTGAACAATTGGTTTATATCCACAGAAAATTGAGGTTTTTGATCCAGGGAAAAGGCAGATCCAGGATTGGAGTCTGGAATTGTCATTCACTTGGATTTGCAGCCTCCATAATTTCCCCCCAGCATTGTGTGGGGTCAGTCCCAGGAAATGCTGGCAGGTTCCTCAGTTTGCCTCCTGTTTCCTATCCCAAATTCTGCTTTTCCTTCTCCCATCCCTGCAGGATTTGGGGCAGGAATTTCCCTCTGCCTTGCTGCAGGATAATGGGGTAAAATTTGGTTTATTCCAGGAAGAGGCAGCTCAGAACCTCTGGATTTTTCCCTTCCTCCTCTTCCTGCAAACCTTGTTAGGCTGAATTCCACTTAAAATAAATCTTATTTTGGGGAACATTCTTCCTTTTGGAGGTTTGGAGGAAGGGATTTTATGGAATCACAGAATCCTGGGATGTTTGGGGGTAGAAGTGACCTTAAAGCTCATCCCATTGCATGGGCAGGGAATCCTTCCCCTATCCCAGATTGCTCCAGGCCCTTCCAGCCTTGGACACTTCCCAGGATGGAGCATCCACAGTTTTGTTGGGAAATTTGGTTTTTTCTTCCTCAATTTTTTCTTATAATGAAACTGTTCCCCATGACCACTGTGGAAATGGATTGTGTTACCCTGGAACAGCAGTTCCTGGAATTTTAAATCAGTGTCCTGGGAATCCCTCAGCAGGAAAAGCCATTGGTTGATATTTAGGACAGATGGAAATTGTTATTAATGAGGAGTCCATGCAGAAATGCTGCAAGAATAATTAAATAAATCATTTATTTAATTTATTTAAATCATTCCATCCCTTTGGCTCAGATGAAAATGAATTAAAATGGGATGGAAAATGGAAAGATCCCACTTGGGATTGAGGAGCTGAGGTGGGGAGGATAAGGAAGTTAAAATATGCATAAAACTGAGGAGGGATTTTTAATGATAAGAAATTTCTTTATGTTTTAGGAAATATGGAAAAGTGATGGGATTTTCTTCTCTTTTTCTCTTCCAGGCACTTGGAGCATTATCCAGTGGTTCAGTGCTGAGGGGATTCTGTGGGAGCATGGCTGGAGCAGGACACGGAGTGTGGGCACGGAATGCAGGCAGTGATGGTGAGGGGGGGTCGTTAATTACAGAGCTCTAATTACTGATTGCAGCCACACGGGGGGAGAGCATTCTGGAATGGTTTGGATGGGAAGGGACCTGAAATCCCATTTATCCCATTCCACCCAGGGACACCTTCCCCATCCCAGGGTGCTCCAGCCTGGCCTTGGGCACTGCCAGGGATCCAGGGGCAGCCCCAGCTGCTCTGGGAATTCCCAATTCCCAATGTCCCATCCATCCCTGCCCTCTGGCACTGGCAGCCATTCCCTGGCTCCTGTCCCTCCATCCCTTGTCCCCAGTCCCTCTCCAGCTCTCCTGGAGCCCCTCCAGGCCCTGGAATGTGCTGGAAGCTCTGCCTGGATCCTTCCCTTCTCCAGGGGAACATTCCCAGCTCTCCCAGCCTGGCTCCACCCTTTGGAGAGTTGGATATGGAGGTCTCACCTTCAGCTTTGTTTTCCAAACTCCCAAATTCAGCCAGGAGCCCAAACCCACCCTGGGTCAGTGACTCTGGTGCCTTTTCCAAGGCATCTTTGCTGCTCACTAGTTGGAGCCCGAAATATTTTGTCACGATAAAAATTCAACGCTGAGAAATCGAAAATCATTATTTGAGGAAAACGAACATTTCAGTGTCCAACAATGTTGAAAAAAAGGAGAAATATCCAGGAATCCATGAGAATGTGCTGTTTCTGCTCTGCCTGCAGTGGGCTGCTGCTCGCTGCCTGCCCGGTGGCTCGGTGCCCTGGGCCTGTGACCGCGCAGTGCCGCCGTGCCCGGTGCCAGGAGCCATGAGGAGGTTTGGCTACTGCCGGGTGGTCCTGGCCACCTCGCTGCTCTGGGTGCTGCTGGACGTGTTCCTGCTGCTCTACTTCAGCGAGTGCAACCGCTGTGAGGACAGCAAGGAGCGCTCCCTGCTGCCCGCCCTGCGCGGTGAGTGCGGCTGCTGCCGGCACGGGCGATGTCACGGGGGACGTCACGGGCGATGTCACAGGGGATGTCATGGGTGAAGTCACAGGGGATGTCATGGGTGAAGTCACGGGGGATGTCACAGGGGATGTCATGGGTGAAGTCACAGGGGATGTCACAGCTGATGTCACGGGTGAAGTCACGGGGGATGTCACGGGCGATGTCACAGGGGATGTCACGGGTGAAGTCACAGGCAATGTCATAGCTGATGTCACAGGGGATCTCACAGGGGATGTCACGGGTGATGTCACAGCTGATGTCACGGGTGATGTCACGGGTGATCTCACAGCTGATGTCACAGGTGATGTCACAGCTGATCGGTGGCACCGTCCAAGCGATGTGCGGTGAGCTCAGGGTGCAGAAGGAACCCGCAGGGCGCAGGGGGTTTGCAGTAATTATCAGAATAAATGCAGCTTTAATGGATGACTGCAGTGAAATGTGATGGAGGGGTTAAGGGAGAGAGAAAAAAGATAGATAGGGAAAAAGATAGATAGAGAAAAAAAAAGAGATAGAGAAAAAAAAAGATAGAGGAAAATATAGATAGAGGAAAAGATAGATAGAGAAAAAAAAGATAGAGGAAAAAATATAGAGAAAAAGATAGAGAGAAAGATAGATAAAGAAAAAGAGAAAAAGATAGATAGAGAGAAAGATAGATAAAGAAAAAGATAGAGAGAAAGATAGAGAAAAAAAGATAGAGAGAAAAAAAATAGAGAAAAAAAGATGGAGAAAAAGATAGAGAAAAAAAGATAGAGAAAAAAAAGATAGAGAAAAAAAGATAGAGAAAAAAAGACAGAGAAAAAAAAATAGGGAAAAAGATAGAGAAAAAGATAGAGGAAAAAAAGATAGAGAAAAAAGAGTGAGAGAGAGAAAGAGAGAGAGAAAAAAAGAAAGGAAAAAAGAGAGAAAGAAAGGAAAAAAAGAAAGAGAGAGAAAAAAAGAGAGAAAGAAAGAAAGAGAAAAAGAAAGAGAGGAAGAGGGAGATAGAGCTACCAAACATAGAGACAAAGCCCTTTGGTCCTGTCCAGTCGAGGATCCGCCTGTTACATCAGGGAGATCTCAGCATCTCTCACTAACTCAGAGGATTTTATTATGATAACTCTACTGAAAATTGCAAGGGGGGGAAACACATCCAATAAGGAATAGATGTAACAGGCAGTCCATGCTCTCAGCAGTGATCCAGAGCCATTGTTTTCGTGGTCCAGTGGTCACAGCTGCAGGCAAACATCTCGCTTTGGTCAGCTTTGGTCCCCCACACACCTCCCTGGGCTGGGGGTTCAGTCCCAATCCTTGGAAGGAGCAGAGGGGCCTTTTCACATGGGGGTTCCGTGGCTCAGTCCTTGGAAGGAGCAGAGGGGCCTTTCCACATGGGGGTTTCAGTCCCAGTCCTTGATGGAGCAGAGGGGCCTTTCCACATGGGGGTTCCATGGCTCAACCCTTGATGGGGAGGCTCCTTACATCTCAGTCTGTCTGTCATGGTGGTTGTAAAACAGGTGAGGGTCTTCTGTGGGAGACCACCCCAAACTCAGGGGAACTCCAGCCAGGCTGAGAGGTGGGACAGCTCCCAAGGCTGTTGTTGCAGACAGGGCATGGTGCCTGTTCTCTTCTCACTGGGCTCGGTGTAGCACACAGCAAACAACAGCTGTAAAAACAATAACTTAGCACTGTGCTCTCAGGTCTCAGGGCCTTTGGTGTGTGTGACTTTCTCCACAGAGAGGACAGGGGGGGTCTTCTCTTCAGAGGTCCTCAAATGACAATCGTGAGGCAGATGAGGGAAAATTCAGGCAGACTGTCACATCCTGTCAGGGCTTGGCAGTGTTTGTCCTCGTGTCTGTGTCTCAAAATGGCCTTTGGCAGCAGAGGAAATGTTATTATAGAGCATCACACAGCACAAAGTACCACAACTCCATCAGAAGGGTGTGAGAGGGATTTATCATAGCAACATGCTGCTTTTATAGTTTTTCAATATATTTACATTCACTCAGCAAACACATTCACTGCCCATTGGTCATAAGAAAGAAACAAAGTTCTCAGTAGGTGAACAAAGAGCCAAGTCATTCTGTGAGCCAGCTGGAGTCTGCATCTCTTAATTTTCTGTCCTTCATCACCTCTCCATGGTGACAACCTTGGTGTTTTCCTCAGGAGAGATATGGGGCTTTCCTTATCATCAGGATGCCTTTGCTGGCTCACAAGAACAGCACAGAATGCCTTTCCTACAAGGAAATCCCAGGATCTGCAGGGTTTAGTGCTACTTTGGTGTTGTCTGAGTTTGTCTTCATGTTTTATAGGATGGTTGGGGTTAAAATGGACCTTAAATCCCGTTCCATTCCTCCCACTAGCCCAGGCTGCTCCAAGCCCTGTCCAGCCTGGCTTGGAACATTCCATGGATCCATGGAAGTGTCCCAGGCCAGCTTGGATGGGGCTTGGAGCAGCCTGGGACAGTGGAAGGGAATAAATCCATGAGGTTCAGTCATCTTGGAATAAACTGGATGTTCTTGGATGCAGAGAGGGATAAAAGCTCCCAGTGGAGCAGGGAGGATGGGGGTTGGATTTCCAGCATTCCTTGTGGAAAAGCAGAAGCCTCCCTAAGGATGAACCCAGTTCCCAGGAGCTCAAAGCACCTTCTGCCGTTCTGTTTCCCAGCCGTTATTTCCCGGAACCAGGAGGGCCCGGGGGAGATGGGCAGGGCCGTGCTCATCCCCAAGGAGGAGCAGGAGAAGATGAAGGAGCTGTTCAAGATCAACCAGTTCAACCTGCTGGCCAGCGACCGCATCGCGCTGAACCGCAGCCTGCCCGACGTGCGGCTGGACGGGTGAGGGCTGGGAACGGGGCTGGGACCCCATCCTGGGGGTAAATGGGGGCTGAAATCCCATCCTGGGCTGGGAACGGGGCTGGGACCCCAGTCTAGGGGGGAACTGGGGCTGGGACCCC
>JAWWLW010000300.1:939810-951387 GCA_035041385.1 Myiothlypis coronata | reverse complement strand
TCCACATCCCACATCTCATATCCTGCATCCCACATCCCATATCCTATATGCCTCATCCTGCATCTCCTATCCCACATCCCACTTATATATCCTACATTCTATATCCCACATCCCATATCCCACATCCCATATAACATATCCTACATCCTATATCCCACATCCCATATAACATACCCTACATTCTATATCCCACATCCCATATAACATACCCTACATTCTATATCCCACATCCCATATAACATATCCTACATTCTATATCCCACATCCCATATCCCACATCCCGCATCCCGTATCTCATTTCCCATATCCCGCATCCCATATCCATCTCATCTCCCATATTCCACATCCCATATCTCGTATCCCATATCCCCCATCCCATATCTCATCTCCCATATTCCACATCCCATATCTCGTATCCCATATCCCCCATCCCATATCTCATCTCCCATATCCCACATCCCATGTCCCACATCCCATATCCCACATCCCAGGCCGTTCCCAGGGCCGCTGGTAGATGGAGCTGCAGCCCCAGGAATGGGGCTCGGGCTCAGCCCCGCTCACTCCAGCCCGAGCGTCCTTCGGGATCGCTTTTATGGGAATTCATGAAGGCCAGGGAGAGAAATCCCTGTAGGGAAAAGAGGGGCTGCTCCCCAGAGTTCAATAACGCTTGGGGGATGGGGGCAGATATCCCGGGATGGGGGCAGATATCCCATGGGGTGGGGGCAGATATCCCATGGGGTGGGGGCAGATATCCCATGGGGTGGGGGCAGATATCCCATGGGATGGGGGCAGATATCCCATGGGAAGTGCCCAGCCCAGTCCCACAGCAGCCTCCCCAGCACACCCTGACCCTGTGACCCCAGTGCTGGGCACCACTCCCATCCCAAAGGAAGGAATTGCAGATCCGGCTCTCCCAGCACTGGGCACACGGAATTCATGGATCCCCAGCAATCAGTGAATTCACAAATCCCCAGGAATCAATAAATTCATGGATCACCAGCAATCAGTGAATTCACAGAGCTGCAGGGATCAGCAGAGTCACAAATCCCCAGGAATCAATAAATTCATGGATCCCCAGCAATCAGTGAATCCATGGATCACCAGGAATCAGTGAATTCACAAATCCCTAGGAACCAATAAATCCTTGGATCCCCAGCAATCAGTGAATTCACAGATCCCCAGGAATCAATAAATTAATGGATCTCCAGGGATCAGTGGATCCATGGATCACCAGGAATCAATAAATTCATGGATCCCTGGGGATCAGTGAATTTACAAATCCTCAGGGATCAGTGAATTCACAAATCCCCAGGAATCAGTGAGTTCATAGATCTCCAGAAATCAATAAATTCATGGATCCCCAGGGAGCAGTGAATTCACAAATCCCCAGGAATCAATAAATCCATGGATCCTCTGCAATTGGTAAATTCACAAAGCCCCAGGAATCAGTGAATTCACAAATCCTCAGGGATCAATGAATTCACAAATCCCCAGGAATCAATAAATTCATGGATCCCCAGCAATCAGTGAATTCATGGATCCCCAGGAATCATTAAATTCATGGATCCCCAGGGAATCAGTCAATTCACAGACCTGCAGGGATCAGTAAATTCCCAGATCCACAGGGATGGATGGGATTTTGGGATATTGGGAAGGAATCCTTCCCTGTGAGGGGGGGCAGGCCCTGGCACCTGTGCTGGAACACCCTGGGACAGTGGGATGATCCTGCCATGGTGGGATGATCCTTCCTGTCCCTCCACCCCAAACCATTCCAGGATTTGATCATCCTTCCCTCTCCAAGGATGCAGCCCCTCTGGACTTCTCCACGAATTAATAAAAAATAACAACACAACCCTGATTCCTGCCTGTCCCCATCTCCCCCAAGCTAAAATTTCTCCAGAGCCCCTCAGACAGCCTGGGATGGATGCAGAGCACCCAGGATTCATTCCTGCCGGGAATCCCGTTGAACACAGAGCCCCAGTTGTGAACAATTCCCAATTTCCCTGCTGGAGCTCAGCAGCACACACAGGCAGCAGGAGCTCAGGAACGGCTGCTCCTCACAGGGCTCAGCAGATTTTTAATTATTATTTTATAAATGGGTCCTTTTTGCCAACAGAAAATGCCAGTTGGGTGGGATAGAACCGTGCTGTAAGGACCTGCTGGGTTTTTGTTGCTCTTTCTGATAAAAGCCAGGCAGGTTTCCCAGGAAAACCCTGGAGCATCCCTGGATTTGTGTCCCAGGCCCAAAATGTGCAGGGAGAATGAAACAGCACCAAAAAAATCCCAAATAAATTTCACCGTTTCCTCCATATGGAAAACTGATGGGGTGTAAAACCCTTCCTGAGATCCATGACGTATTTCTGATGGAATATTTGCTTCAGAGGCTAGAGATCTAGGCAAAGAAAAAAAAAAAACCAAAATCACACCAAAAAAAAACCCAAAAACCCACAGAAAACCCCAAACAAAAACAAAAAAACAAACAAAAAAACCCCCCAAAAACCAAAAAAACCCCACCCAAAACCAAAAACTCACACTAAAAACCAAAACCAAAACAAATCCTAAGTTGTTTCCCAGATTTTCAAGGCATTTGAGAATCACGACTTCTGCTAAAAACTGAAAATTAAAACATGACTGAAAGCTCAGAATTTCCACTCTGCTCCCAAAATCCACCCTGGAGGAAGGAGATGGTTGGCCTGGAAGCTCGGGGTGTCAGATCCTGGCTCCCACCTGCAGCCAGGTTCACTTTGGGAATATTCCCCTGGAATTCCCTGCCCCAGGGATGGTGTTAATGCTCCTCCTTGAAGGGACGGGAGCTTCTCCATCTCCCACGGGAACTCATTGCTGGTTTCCAGCTCTGCAGCCTGGATGTTTTATCAGAAAGTTTCCAGCACTGAGTGGGAGCAAATAAATAAAAAAAGAAAAAAAAATTAAAAAAATTTAAAAAAATAGGGTGAAATCAGATAATTTAAGCTAATTTTAAAAAATAATGAGAAATATAAACCAAAGATGCAGCTCTGGGGCTGCAGCCTGCCTTTCCTTACCCCTGTGGTGATTCCTTCCTCCTGGCAGCCCCAAAGGAAGGGGAGCAGCCACCCCAAAGGCACCGGAGCCCTCGTTCTCCCCCTTTGGAGCCCCGGGAGTCCCCGATCCCAGCGCCCGGCCCTGGGCACGACCTCCCCATGGGAGCCCCCAAAGGCGCCTCTCAACAGCCCCGTGCAGGGCAGGGGGTTTGCTCTCCAGCCCAGGAAGGGCAGGGGGGGCCAGATCCCCATTTGGGGTTGGGGCTGGGATTTGGGGACAGGTCCTGATTTTGGGGTCGGGATTTAGGGACCCAGGGTCGGATCCTATTTTGGGGTCGGGGCCAGGCTTTGGAGACCCAGGGTCAAATCCAATTTTGAGGTCGGGTTTGGGATTTGGGGACCTGGGGCCAGGTCCCGGTTTTGGGACCGGGCCTGGGATTTGGGTACCCGGGGTCAGATCCGATTTTGGGGTCAGATTTGGGATTTGGGGACCCGGGGTCAAATCCCATTTTGAGGTCGGGTTTGGGATTTGGGGACCCAGGGTTAGGTCCCGATTTTGGGGTCGGGGTTGTGCTCTGGAGACATGTCCTGATTTTGGGACCGGGGCTGGGATATGGGGACCCGGGGTCAGATCCTATTTTGGGGCCGGGGCCAGGCTTTGGGGACCCAGGGTCAAATCCAATTTTGGGGTCAGATTTGGGGACCCGGGGCCAGGTCCCGATTTTGGGGTCGGGCCGGGCTCTGGGGACATGTCCTGATTTTGCAACTGGGGCTGGGATTTGGGGACCCAGGGCCAGATCCCGATTTGGGGGTCGGGTTTGGGATTTGGGGACCCGGGGCCAGGTCCCGGTTTTGGGACCGGGGCTGGGATTTGGGGACCCGGGGTCAAATTCAATTTTGGAGTCGGATTTGGGATTTCGGGACCCGGGGTCAGATCCTGATTTTGGGGTCGGGCTGGGCTTTGGGGACTTGTGGCCAGGTCCTGATTTGGGGTCGGGGCTGGGATTTGGGGACCCAGGGCCAAGTCCCGATTTTGGGGTCGGGTTTGGGGACGAATGGCCAGGTCCCGAATTTGGGGTCGGGTTTGGAATTTGGAGGCTCGGGGCCAGGTCCCGAATTTGGGGTCGGGTTTGGGGTTTGGGGACCTGTGGCCGGGTCCTGATTTTGGGGTCGGGGCTGGGATCTGGAGACCCGGGGCCAGGTCCCGGTTTTGGGGTCAGGCTCTGGGGAGCCATGGCCAGGTCCCGGTTTTGGGGTCAGGCTCTGGGGACCCATGGCCAGGTCCCGGTTTTGGGGTCAGGCTCTGGGGAGCCGGCCAGCAGCGCTAGGTGGCATTGTGAGACCGGCGGCTGCCCAGCCCCAAATTAGTGACAATTATCCCTCGTGCGCCGCTCTCCGCGGTGGAACCGGTTCCTCATAGCCTGCAGGATAAATTCTATAGGGTGCCTGCCTCAGTCAGGGCTGTTCCTTCCCAGGCTCTCCCTTCCCAGCTTTCACCTCAATCTGTCATCCAGATTTGACACTGCCTCGTTCCAACAGTGCTCAGGAATGACATGTATATAATGTGGAATATTGTGCACATTTACAGCCAGCGCTTTTGCCCCTTCAAACATTGCTCATTGCTGGGTTCTGGCAGCCGCCGTGCTGGAGAGAAAATAAAATTAAAGGGGGAAAAAAATAAATAAAACCAAACAAACAAACCGAACCCGCCACAACAGAGGGTTCTGTTCTGATCGCCGGGAAGGAAAACTTTGATTTGGGTGCTGGACAGAGCGGGGTTGGATTTTCGGGGCTTTGGGGCTCGGAATTGTCCGGCAGCTCGGGGCTAATTAAAGAGGAGCTGCACGGCGAGCTCCCCGAGCTGGCTGCTTTACGATTCTCTTCCATTAACACTCCGGATTATAAATCAAATTAACTGGCATTTCTATTAATAAAAAAAAAAAAAAAAAAAAAAAAAAAAAAAAAAGAAAGAAAGAAAGAAAGAAAAGGAATCCTTTCAGGAGAGCACCCAGCCCGGCGGGCTGAGCCCCTTTTCGGGGAGGATGAATCCCATTATCCCATTCCAGCTTTGTTCCCACCGCTGCCACCACCACCCTCCTCCTGCCCTCCCGGAACA
This sequence comes from Myiothlypis coronata, assembly GCA_035041385.1. Taxonomy (NCBI): domain Eukaryota; kingdom Metazoa; phylum Chordata; class Aves; order Passeriformes; family Parulidae; genus Myiothlypis; species Myiothlypis coronata. The sequence goes on along the minus strand of JAWWLW010000300.1, from coordinate 946,251 downwards.
ATCGGGAAGGACGGGCGATGATTCCCTTGAAGAAAACAAAACAAAAAGTCCCAATTGGGCGGGGATGGAGCCCCGAGCTGATCCCGGCTGCTTCCAGCGGGAATCCGGCAGCAGCAATCCCTGCCTGCCCGAGCCGAAAACGCGCAAATATTCCTGAGCACACAACGCTCCCAAAGCCTCTCGCCACCCCAGCCCTGCGGTTTCACAGGGATTTATTTTAAATCAAGGCTCCGTCCCCGTCTCCCCCATCCCGCAGCCTCTCAGCCGCATTCCCAGGCTGGGGATTCCTTTGGGATGGGTTTTATTTTATTTCCTGCCCCTTTGTGTGTTTTGGGCTGGAATTTGGGATCTGATCCCGCAGCACCGCCGCTTGCAGCTGGGAAATGGGACGGGGGACAACGCGGAGTTAAATCTTTGGAATAAACTTAGGAATGATGGAGCTGGAGCGGGGAGAGAGAAATTCCTGCCTGAGGCTGTTCCCGTGAAGGAAAAGCCGGGCTAGAGCCGAGCTCCTGGCGCAGGGAGCAGATCCAGCCCGGATTCGGGAGGAATTATCGGAGGAAAAGCCCCCGGAGCTCAGATTTATTGTCACTGTCTGAGAGCAGAGCGGCAAAAGGAGATTGTCACCGGGCTAACAACTGCACTGCCAGGAGAAATAAAGGTTCCCCCTTCCAGGGATGCTTTTTTTTTGCTGGGAATGTCCCTGCAGAGCTCAGCACGGCGAGGGAGATTTCCAACGGAAATCTCTGCCTCAATTCTGCCTCAGTTCCCTGTTTTAGTGTTTAATGTGAATTCCCAGGGCAGGCTGGCAGGCCGGGGAGCGGCGGCCGGAGCTGCTCCAGCCCCGCACGGCGCTGCCTCCGCGGGGACCCTGCGGGAATCACAAACCCGGGGGCTCCGCGCCATCCCCCGCTGCTCCCGACCCGCATTCCCATCAAAACCGGGACCCACCCCGAGCTCGGGGGCTTCGCTTTCTGGTCCAGAGGATCCGCGAGGATTTAACCCTGGCTGGGCAATAGAGCCCGGACAGAACTTCTCCCCTTTCCCCAGCACGGCTGGCGCTCTCCCTGCAGGGAAAACCATCATTCAAACCACCCCAGCCCAGCTCTTTAAAATCGGAAAATAAAAAATCAGCTGTTTATGGAAAATAAACAACCTCTCAGGGATGGGTGACAGGCCAGGGCTGCTCCTGCAGGATCCCATCCCAATCCCAGCTACAAATATTCCCTTTTTCCCAGCATGGCTGGCGCTCTCCCTGCAGGGAAAACCATCCAGTGCCCTTCAAACCACCCTGCTCCTGCTCTTTAAAATAGGAAAATAAAAATTGGGTTGTTCATGGAAAATAAACAATATCTCAGGGATGGGTGACAGGCCAGTGTTGATCCTGTGGGATCCCATCCCAATCCCAGCCACAACTTTTCCCCTTTCCCCAGCATGGCTGGCGCTCTCCCTGCAGGGAAAACGATCCTGTGCCCTTCAAACCACCCTGCTCCTGCTCTTTAAAATCAGAAAATAAAAATTCGTCTGTTTGTGGAAAATAAACAACCTCTCAGGGAGGGCTGTGCCAGGCCAGGACTGCTCCTGCGGGATCCCATCCCAATCCCAGCCCCGAACAGCCCCAAAAGGGCTCAGCAGCTGCTCCTGCTCCAGGGCCCCTTCCCAAACACCTGATTTTCCAGGGAATTGCCGTGTCTGGGACTGTTGTTAGCCGGGCCCGTGGCTCTCCCGGCTGCCCAGAGCTTCCCTGGGAGCGAGGGAGGGAAAAGGGAGCGGCAGCGGCTCCGCAGGGCCCCGGGGCCGGATCCAGCTCATCATCCTGGAAATCCTGAAAAAGGAGGGGGGAAAGGATCCTTCCTGCACGGGATTTATTGGTGGCTTTTGCTGGTCACAGCACAAACGGATCAGCTGTGAGTCCCTGAGCTCCAGGAACGCTGCACATCCAAATTCTCCTGCTGCCTTTGCAGAGCAGCGCAAGGCAGGGCCACCTCAGCCATCCCCAGCTTTGCTCAGACCCTCCCAAATTATTTATTTTGAACTCCCCCACTTGCTCTGGGCTGCAGGGAAGGAACAGCCACGGATGGGTTGATCCCGGCTGAGCTGGGCAGGGAATTATTGCCACTGGAAGCGTGGAAGGGCCCTCTGGCCGCTCTTTGCTCTCCGTTAGAAACTTTGTTCTGCTTCAAAATAACAGGGGGGGCTCAGGGAGGGATGGAGGGGAGGAAATGGGGGATTGGACACAGGAATCCTCACTTAGGAAAAGTGACAGATCCTCGAGAACTTCCTAAAATTGTCCTTTTAGAGTAAAAGCTTGAAATTCCTGAAGGCTCCTCCACAACAGGAACACCTGAGCTGGAATCCTTCAAAAAATAAACCCTGAGGAAGGCAGGGACGGACTCTCTGTGCAGCTCACAATTCCTTATTGCAGGAATGCCACTGCTGGCAGCTCCTAAAAATCCCAAATCCCATCTCCCCTCTGGATCAGCCGGGAAGTTATTCCTACAGATGCCAATTACGTCCCACCACCCTTCAGCAGTGCCACTTTTGGGAGCCCTTGGAGAGAGGGGGGACGGAGCCACAGCAGAGGATCACCCACAGCAATAAATACACCTGGAATATCCATGGGATATCTCTGGAATATCCATGGAATATCTATGCAATATCCATGGAATATCCATGGAATGTCTATGCAATATCCATGGAATGTCTATGCAATATCCATGGAATATCCATGGAGTATCCATGGAATATCTCTGGAATATCCATGGAGTATCCATGGAATATCCATGGAATATCCATGGAATATCTCTGGAATATCTATGCAATATCCATGGAATATCCATGCAATGTCTCTGGAATATCCATGGAATATCTCTGGAATATCTATGCAATATCTATGCAATATCCACGGAATATCTATGCAATATCCATGGAATATCTCTGGAATATCCATGGAATATCCATGCAATATCTATGCAATATCCATGCAATATCTCTGGAATATCCATGGAATATCCATGGAATATCCATGCAATATCTATGCAATATCCATGCAATATCTCTGGAATATCCATGGAATATCCGTGTCTTGCCACAGGCAGAGCATCCCCAGATCCAGGCACGAGTCACAGGGAAATGGGAATTTTTTATTTTTTATTTTCCCCAGGAATGAGGATCCAGGGAGGATCCAGGGAACAAACCCCCCTCGCCCGCGGCAGCCCCGGCGGAGCGCCCTGCCATCACCATGGCAACCGCGAGCCAATTACAGCAATTAACATTCCCGCGGAGCTGGCCCTCATCAGCGCCAGCCGCGCTCCTCCATCTCCTCATTTATCCCTCAGAGCCGGCTCCGGAGCTGCGGCAGCGCCGAGCCCGGGATGGGCCCAAAAGGGGACCGGGGATGGCCCCAAATGGGAGCAGGGATGGCCCCAAAAGGGCACCAGGGATGGTCCCAAAAGGGCCGCGGGGATGGTCCCGAAAGGGCACCGGGGAATGGTCCTGAAAGGGATCAGGGGTGGTTCAAAAGGGCCCCGGGGATGGTCCTAAATGGGAGCGGGGATGGGCCCAAATGGGAGCAGGGATGGTCCCAAAAGGGCCCCGGGGATGGTCCCAAATGGGCCCCAGTGATGGTCCCAAAAAGGAGCAGAGATTGTCCCAAAAGGGCACCGGGGATGGTCCCAAGAGGATGCAGGGATGGTCCCAAAACGGCACCAGGGATGATCCTAAAGGGGCACCAGGGATGGTCCCACCTGGACACAGACACAGTCCCAAAAGGGCCCAGGATTCCTTCCCAAATTCCAGCCCTTCCACTCGGTGCCAGGCAGTGCAGCTGCATCATTCACAAAATAACAAATTATAACAATTATTTTCAGCTGGGTTTTTTTTCTGGAATATTTGGGGGTGGTATCAAGACATTGAGGCTGAGGGTTTCAGCCCATTTTCTGTCCCTGGAAATGAATTAGAAATGGAGATAAACAGAAAAATGCAGTGACTGCCTAGGTGTTTTAGAAACTTTTACTCCATTTTCAGTCTCATGAGAAGGGTGGGACAATACAGATGTTGTAATTCACACCATCACAATCAGAAACCAAATATCTCCTAATCACACTATAAGCATTTTTTGGCCCATCAGCTTTTGCCACACCATATTGTAAATGCCTTAAAGCAAATAATCTAAAACTTCAAAAGCAATCCTGCAGTTAAACCCCATCTCCCTTTCTGTGTTTCTCAGCAAACTCCAGCTCCAAGCTCACTGTCCACAGCCAGAGGATGGTTTGTTTATTTATTTAATTTAAATAAACCTTTCCTGCCAGCTCAGCTCAAGTCACTGAGGCTGTTTTCAGTTTTATCTCAGCCTGTGACTGCAGAGGTGCCACAGACAGGAGCCACAGCCCTGGTTTGACTTCAGCATCTCAGCTGAAGGGCTGGAAGTGAAGGCAGCTGCAGGTTTGGGGCTGTCATTTCAGCTTCAACCACGATTCAAGGCAAGATTTTGAAGAGGGAAAAAAATCCCTCAAAACCCAAAACACTCAAACAAACAAACAACCAAACAACAAACAAAGCAAAACAAAAAACACTCACAAAAAAAGGAAAAAAACCCAGCACACCCACCACACACAATACAACTCCTATTTCTTTACCTTAATAAAAATGTGGGATTTTTTGATTACTTGGTTACTCTGCAATTTACCTGAAGCAGTAATAAATATTACAAATCATCCAAATCCTTCCACACTCTGGCCCAAGCAGGGCTCCAGGGACTCCCAGCTCTGCCCCTGCTCAGGTCCAGACCTCCTGTGTGCCCTCAGCTCACACTTTTGGGACAAATGATCCTAAACTTCACTAAAAATAAAATCCAAACGAGCTGTTTCCCTTCAGAGAGTAAATACCACAGAACCCAGGAGTATTTCCAGAGCCAGAGCAGAGTTCCAAACCACCAGCTCAGGAGCCATTCCATTCCCATTCCCAGCTTTAGACCCAGTTTAGGGAAGGCTTACCGAGCACCAGGGGCACAACTCCCAGCAAATTCCCTGCCTGGGAATGTTAAAAAAAAAAAAAATAAATAGGGATAAGAACCACCTGAGCTGGGTCAGCCCCACCTGAGCAGCTGCAGATCCTCAGGGCTGGGATTTGGGATTCCCTTTCCCATTCCCAGAATCCCTGACAGATCCCAGGGCTGGGATTTGGGATTCCCTCTGCCATTCCTGCAATCCCTGACAGATCCTCAGGGCTGGGATTTGGGATTCCCTCTGCCATTCCTGCAATCCCTGACAGATCCCAGGGCTGGGATTTGGGATTCCCTCTGCCATTCCCAGAATCCCTGACAGACACAGGAATTTTTGGTTTATAGGAGGAGCTGCAGACTCTCAGTGCTGTGCTTTGATCTCTCATTCCTGCAGATCCCTGACAGGTACAGGAAGTTTTGAGGTCCAGCCACCAAGCCCATCTGGTAATGATGAATGATTTGGACTCTCCTAAACCCACCTTAAAATGTTTAAAAAAATAAATTTAAGGATAAGAACCAGAGAATCCTGAAATAGTTTGGGTTGGAAGGCTTAAAGTCCATCCCATCCCATCCCATCCCATCCCATCCCATCCCATCCCATCCCATCCCATCCCATCCCATCCCATCCCATCCCACCCTCCCACTGTCCTGGGCTGCTCCAAGCCCCATCCAGCCTGGCCTGGGACACTTCCAGGAGTGGCAGCAGCATTTTTGGTTGGATTTTTGCCAGCTACAGGTGTGATGGACATTCCTGATCTCCTGGAATGTGGAAGTTGTTCCCAGAATTTGCCAGCTCATTGCACGGAGTCTCTCTGGAGGCATCACCATGGCCAGAACGCCCCAGGGACAGCCCAGGGACACCTCAGGGACAGCCCAGGGACACTTTGGCCACTTTGGGAGCGTCCTTTGTCCCCAGCTGTTGTGAGGCAGCTGCTGAGTGCAATCTGTGCCCGCCCTGAGCCCCGTCAGAGCAGATTAAAGCAGCTCAGGGCTGGCTCGGGCCCTTCCTGAGCAGCAGCCTCGCTCTTCACAGCGATTTTGCCCAGCCCCAAAATAATCTGTGTGGAAAAGGTTGTGGAGCCCGGGCAGCCTGGAGTGAGTGCAATAAATGCCAGGGCTGCTCACACAGCCCAGCGTGTCTGCCCGTCCCACAGGCTCACATCTCAGCAGCTTGATTTGATTGTCTTGATGATCAGCATCTGCTTTGGAGCCTGCTGCCATCAGAGAGGAGACTTCAGCTCGAATCAGGGCTGCTGTCTGTCCCCTGTGACAGAGCTGTCAGGGCAGGGCTCAGACAGCAAACCCCAGAGCCTGGGGACGGCTGGGGAGCTCCTTCCTGCAGGGACAGGGGAGAGATCCTGCAGAAAAGGGGGATCAGGGGACCCTGTGGCTCTGCACAGCTCCTGCCAGGAGGGCACAGCCAGGGGGATTTGGGATCA
>JAWWLW010000300.1:860731-885259 GCA_035041385.1 Myiothlypis coronata | reverse complement strand
GGATGGATGGATGGATGGATGGATGATGGATGGATGGATGGATGATGGATGGATGATGGATGGATGGATGGATGGATCAGGGGATGGATGGAGCACCCCCATGGATGAACTCCCCACCTGAACTGCACCAGGAATTGCGGGACAGCCCCAAGCACCATCAGCACATGGACACCATGGACACCTCAACACCTTTAATGGATCCCAGATTTCCAGACTGGTTTGGGTGGGAAGGGACCTTAAATCCCATGCAGTGCCACCCTTGCCATGGGCAGGGACACCTCCCACTGTCCCAGGGTGCTCCAAGCCCTGTCCAACCTGGCCTTGGACATTCTGAGGTATTCAGGGGCAGCCACAGCTTCTTTGGGAATTCCATTCCAGCCCCTCCCCACCCTGCCAGGGAAGAATTCCTTCCCAGTATCCCATGGAAACCTCTTCCAGCCAGCACTAACACATGATCCCTTCTGAGCAGTGCAGTCCTGCTGATCTCCAGGCAGAAATTCCCTGTTTCATTGAACACCACCTCAAACAAATCACCTGCACCCCAAATGTCACATCCCACACACCCCACACTCCCAAACTGGACCATTCCCTCACGTTCAACACTCTGTGTGACCTGGACAACGGCCAGGGCCAACTTTAGAGATGGTCTTTTGCAAATTCATTACTTGTCATTACCTTACATCAAAATGAAAACAAAGCCCACAATCACCACTAAGTGAAGCCCTCTCCAAAACTCCCTCCAGTGTGAGGGACTTCTGCTCCACCACCTAAAACACGTGGGTTACTGTCTCCAACACAGTCTGATTTTACTTTAAGTTTTATGAAGTCTTCAATATTTAAAGGTTCATTACTTGAATTTTTATACCAAGAGGAAAATAAAATAAAATACATCAACATGGGGAGGCAGGGTGATTCCAGCATTATTTTCTAGCATTATTTGCTCAGCAATCTCAGTTTATATTGCACTCATGGCTATAAAACACTGAGGAGAAATCTGCATAACAATGGAAGAGGCTGGACAACAGACACAGGCCAATATTGGCTTTTTATTTCCTGAGTAATCTGCATTTTACAACTGACTCTATATATATTAAAAAAAAAAAAAAAGTTGCTTTATCTAAAGTTTCAAGGAAAGGAGACAATGAGCAACGCCTGGGATTTTCTGTCAATTTGCCCTTTCAGAGAAACAATTGTGGTGTGGAATCCAGAGGAACAGCCTCTCTCTTTTCTGGGGGTAAAACCTCTGAGTTTTTATGGCTTTTAAGGTGCTGCACTTCAAGCAGGTCAGCTACAAAGGTTACTCTGAAAAATTCTAAGCATTAATTGGGAAGAAATAAACATAAATAGTCCAGGAAGACCCCTTCAATCTGATGATTTGGGGAGGTCAGATAATCCTAAATGAAAGGAAGCACCAGAAGGAAAAACTGGGAAATCCCTGGGTTTGCAGCCACGCTGATTTCCGTAATGCATTCACAATTGCCAATAAACAGAATTATTGCTGCACAGGAGAGCCGTGTGGTCTCTACTCTATCACTACAGAGGGCAGCAACAGACAACAGAGCTCTTTAGCATGACAGAGGGAATGTTTAACATTCCCAGTAAACAAGGGAGCGGAGAGGCCGGGCTGGGGTCTGCCTGTCCCACATTCCAGCCTCCCTGGGATGGGAACAGGCAGGCTGGGAAAGCCTTTGGGAAACCTGGATGCTCAGTGAGCTGAGCCCAACTCCTGTCGATACTAAAAATTCCCCTAAACCGTGAGTTACAACATAGGGCCACGAGCTGGATCCACTTGGTGCTCTCTGCCCAGTTCATGCCCTCACCCCCAGACTCCTGCTCAGCTCCTGGGACACGGAGCAGCAGAAAGCCAAGGGCTGGGAAGGGAGTCCTGTCCGGCCTGGAGACCCAGGCACAGCACAACATTCCCTGCGAGGACACAAGGACAGGCTTGGGGGGAAGTTGCTAGTCTGGATGTACGTGAAGGACTTTCTGTCGGATTATTTTGAGCAGCAAAGCCGTGCTGGGGGCAGGGTGAGACTCAGGCAAGCACTGGGCACAGCCTCCTCCAGCTCCGGCTGCAGATGCAAAGGAGGGCAGCAAAGGTCTGGTGATCAAACGGGGAGAAAATGACTGACAACACGGAGCCCGCTCAAAGGAACTAATGGAATAATTAGTTCCAAAAAGACTAAAAAGACTGAAGAATTCATGATGTCATAAAAAGCAGAGCTACTTAAATTGGATTAGAAAATAAAAATGACACGAACATTGTAAATATTCACAGATCACATCATTGACGTGTAATGTGCCGTTAAATGATGTCAAATTAAAGGGGAAATTACATGTGTAAGAACTAGGAAGAATAAAGGGAAGACATTTTAAAGATGCACAGTCCTTCAAGTGAAAATCCCCCTCGTATATCAGGGCTGATCACTGCGGGGATGGGGAAACTATGAGAGAAGAATAAAATAAAATATGGGAAAGAAAACAGAGGGTAAAAACATCTCAATTTAAGGCTGTGGCGAAAGGCTGTTAACTCCCGAGTGCTTCCCCTCCGCGTGGCCTTGCCAGGTGCTCCCAGCCACAGCCATGCCCAGGCTCCATCGCTGCTTAAACCCGACTAAAATCACTCCTGATTTATCCCAAGCAGCCAGCAGTCAAGTGTGCTTTCACACGGGAGAGCCCTGAGTGGGCCAAGGGCCCGGCTCAAAGGGCACCTCGGAACTCTGTGAATTGGGGTGCAATTAACACCGAGCTGCTGGAGCCAGGGGCACGAGGCAGGGATGGCACTTGTGAATCCTCTCCTTCCCACAGGACAGAGCCTTTCTGGATCCCCTCAATCACACACGGCACCCGGAGGGGCTCCCAGCCCCTCAGCCAGGCTGCGATCTCATCTCAGCAGAGTTGTGGCAATTAATTTACCTCCAGCGTGCTCTTTCAAGTGAGCTGGGAGAGCAGGGGGGGCTCCCCCAGCTTCTCCCCCTTCCCTCCGCGCGCGATCGGAATCTTCTGTTCCAAAGGTGGCATTTCAAGCTCCCGAAAATACCTGCATAATAAAGGGTAAGAGCTCCTCTGCACACAGATATATGTACATATCTTCCCCTGCCTCGTGGGCCCTTCCGCCTCCAAACTCCGCGAGGTGTTAGCAACACGTCGTGATGGGAACTCGAGATTATCGGCATTATCTCACCCACCCTGCTGATAAGATGGGCTGATGCCGGCGCTGTTGTGATAACGGAGCTGACTGCTCCTCAGCAGCGCTGCCAGCCTGCCACTGGCATTTCCTCAGCACCGGGGCCTTTCCCACAGCACATTCTTGTCCCCCGGGGTTTGGAATGGGTTGGGTGGGAAGGACCCTAAAGCTCATCTCATCCCACCCCTGCCATGGGCAGGGACACCTTCCACTGTCCCAGGGTGCTCCAAGCCCAGTCCAGCCTGGCCTGGGACACTGCCAGGGAGCCCACAATCCCTCTGGGCAGGGAGAGCATTTACACTAAGCACACATTCACCATCCTGTTGGAGGTGACCACACCATTTGGGCTGAATCCCCCAGTGATGCTCTTCACTGTCCAGCAGGTCCAGCAGATCCTGGTGCTGGCATGGGATTGAGCACTGGGCACCATCAGGAAGCCCCTGGCACATCCCAGGATGGCTCAGGCTGGAATTACCCTCATGTGCCCCCAGTTCAGACATAAATGTCAACACCTGCCCTGCTACAAAAACACCAGGAGATCCTTAATGATCCCCACATCAGCTTTGGGAGTCAAAAGAGGAATATTTACCTCCCAGGGACTCTCACACTCAAGCACGTGGAAATACAGAAAAATTTGCGTGAGAAAAAGAGCAACCTTTTCTTTTTTTCCTTCTCTGAGTTGAAATAGCAGCACTTGAGTTCCTCAAGGCTTGAGTGATCTGTGTGCCCACACTGAGGCACTCAGCACCTCCCATCCCCACCTGCACTCCCCGGCTGAGCCAGGAACCCGCAGGCTCTCCCTGCCAATGGCACAAAGCCTGCAAGGGTGCTGTGAGTTCGGAGATCTGAGAGTGCAGAGAACAGCTGAAACCTTTACCTCGCTTTAAAACCCCAAAGAAATGCCTTTTGATCACTTCTGAGAGCCTGTTTCAGCACTGAGGACAGGCAGGTAGGACATGAGGCAGGAAGGCAAAGGAAGGGACAGCCCAGGACATTTAAAACTCAGGGATATTTAAACTGGTTCAGCCCCCAGCCCTGCCTGGGGTGTCAGCAGCCCCCTGTGCCTGGGGGACACAGAGGGGACAACATCTCCTTGTCATTTATGTAACTCCAACCCACAGCCAGCAGTAATTTCCGAAGTGCGGTTGTCTGAGCCCTGGGAGCAAACAAAAGTATTCCGAGGTCTTTATTTGTGCAATGGCATTTCCACTCTGACTGCAGGGATCTGCTGGGTGCACTGGCATTGTCTCTCTAACAATCTGAAAATTACACTGATAATTATCTCGGAGGTATTTTCCAGCCTCGAGAGAATGTTTCACTCTTTTGTCCCACTGACTTTTCACATGTCCTAAGTGCACGCATGGAACAGGTTCCCAAACCCAAAGGTACTGCCAGGGAGAGCTCTGCAGCCATGACCCAGAATCTCTCAGTCACGAGAAGCCCTGATCTAACAGGAGCTCTGTCAGGGCTGAGGATCCAATATATCACGAGTCTCCAGGAAAAATAGAGCCCAGCTAAATAACTTGGGAAATATTCTACTTGTAATGGCATTGCAGAGTCAATCAATTTAAACCTAATAAAGATGACGACAGACAATGAATAGAAAGTTCAAGGACTTTTCACCCAGGGCTTTGCTATGGCTGGAAGTCAACCTGCTGGAGTGTGGGGGACCCTACAAACCCTGGGAATCAGCTCCAGGGATCAGGATCATGAGAAAAAGACACCTTCCATTTCAGGGAACAATGCTCTAAAAGCCCTGGAAAAGCAGTGGGAATGGGAACATTTTTGGAGGCAAGGACAAATTTTCATATTTTTTCCAGCCGTAACTCATCTTTTCATCCCCTGGCTTCATCTGTGAGTTTTATCACAGACCAACATCACGGGCAGGACGGAGTATTTGCCTTGACTTTGCTCTGTGCTTCCACTGGTACTGGGAGGTTAATGCAGCTCATTAGCTATGCATCTCATTCCAGGATTTATTCCTTTCTTCCACATTTATTTCCCTAACTACTGTTTGTTCTTCCACAGAACCTAGGGAAGGACCAGTGCAGGAGGCACAGTTTAACGGCAGGGCTGGTTTACAACCCAGAGTCATGGAATCCATTAAGTGTTTAAAAACAGGTGACAGCTTGCACCCTCCCTGCTCAGAGCGACAACTTCCCTGGGACATGGGGAGCAGAGGCTTCCCATGGAGATGCTGTTGTTTGCTGCCTTTGCTCCGGGTGTGGAGCGAGCTGCAGATTGCAATTGGGATTCAGCGCAAGATGAGCCTTGGAAGCGCGAGGTGGAAAAACTGCATCGCCTTTCTTCCTGCCAGGTGCTAAGAGACTGCCTTGGGATCCAGCAGAGTCGGAGACTTAGTCCCCATTTCAGCCCTTGGAACTGCAAAGTGAGCTTTGATCGAGCTCCAGGAGCCCACAGGGATGGGGATGCAGGTTCAAGGGATGCCCAGAGGATGAGCTTAGGCCATGCCAAGGGCCAGGAGCTCCACGTGATGACACAGCAGAGCAAAATTTGGGTAAAGAAAAGCAGGGCACAACCAACCTGCTCTGCAGGGAAAGAAAAGTCTGGGGGAAAAACATGTTTGAAAGAAAAGGGGGAAAGCTCAAAGGTTCTGAAGAGGATGTACATGAGTGAAGATCTGAGGCTGATGAGGAAAGAGCAATCGCAGAATCATTAAGATTGTAAAAGACCTTTAAGTTCATCAAGGCCAACTTTCTTCCAGTGCTGGACCTTCTCTCACACTGTCCATTGCAGGCACCTTGGAGGACAGAAGGGCCAGAATGTCCTGGGACAGTCAGGTCAGAGAGAGGGGCTACAGAGAAGACCAGTGGTAATTAATGGTCCGACTGCACAGCTAGAGTGAGAGTGGGAAGATGAAGAAGATGGAAATTTGGAAAACCTCATGGTGCAATGGGTTTTTTTTTTCACATCAAGATTTGATCTGTATTAATCCTCTAGCATTGATCTGGGTCCTCCAACATCCAGCTCTGCCAAAGACAGCAGCCACCACTTTCACCAGGAGGAGCAGCGACCTCTCCCAGCCACCCAGATTTCCAGAGTGATGCCTTGGTGAGCCCATGATGATGGACACAGTCACGCCAAATAAAATGCTCCTCACAAAAGCACCAAATAAACCCTGCAGCCTTTGCATCCCACAATACCAGGGGAACTTCTAGTTTTGGGAATTCTACAATTACCACAGGAGCTGACAACATCCTTTGCAACTGCACAGTGCCATCCTTAATATTCCCACCGAGGGAAGCACAGCAATGCCAGGGCTGGAGCATTGATATCCCTGTGCAGAGTGATCCAGCACAGTTTAATTAAAATATGCACAAGGGTTTTGTTTATGGAAAGCAGGACAGAGGCCCAGGCATTGCTCACTGGTGCAGGCCCTGCCTCGAGGCCAGACCAGGAACTCGAGAGAACAGAGCCACTGCTGCCACACAACAGGACTGTCATCCAAAACTGAGGCTCTCTCTTTTCCTGACATTCCTAACAAGGGCTGATTCCCAGAGAAAATCCCCTCCAGAGAGGTGGATCCCATTCCAGGGCAAATCATTGCTGTACCAGTGTGCTTTTAAAATAAAAGCTGTAACAACCCCAAACAGCTCAAAACTCAAAGTTCTCTTATATCCAGGCATTTCCTGGGCTGTGTTGCTGAGAGATGGATGGGACACATCAACACCCAAACACTGATTTGCAGGGACTGCAACTGTGGGGGTGTGGAATGAGAGCTCCAGCCCAAACCATTCCACGATTCCGAGTGGGGAGGGAGGGATGAGAGCAACAAGGAGCTTCACACAGTTCTATGTTATTGAAGGTAAAAAGATTCTCCTTCTGGTCTGTACAATACCACAGAATCATGGAATATCCGGAGCTGGAAGGGATCATTGACCCAACAAGGATCATGGACCCAGCTCCTGGTCCTGCACAGAGACCCCAAAATCCCTCCCTGGGCATTCCTGGCAGCGCTGTCCAAACCCTCCTGGAGCTCTGGCAGCTTCGGGGCTGTGCCCATTCCCTGAGGAGCCTGGGCAGTGCCCAGCACCCTCTGGGGAAGAGCTTTTCCCAAAATCCAACCTAAATCTGCCCTGGCACAGCTCCAGCCGTCCCCTTGGGGCTGTCCCTGTGACAGAGCAGAGACTGGAGCTGTCCCTGCACTTCCCCTCATAAGGATGTTGAACACCACCTTGAGGTCTCCCCTCAGTCTCCTCCTTTCTGTGCTGAATGTAAAAGATTTGGATTCTCTAAACTTGAAACTGACCCCTTGCTCCCCTCCATGCTGCAAACTCAGTCTCAGTATTTAATACCCACTCAGATCAAATATTGCTACCTGGAGGAATAAATTCCACCAGAATTAAACCACTAACTGCTAAATCAGCATCTAAGGAGCCCATATTCCTTCTAATACTGGATTCTTCGTGCTGGATTGAAAGAGCAGACATTTGACAAAGCATATTCACCATACTGGAGTGACTGGAAGCACTGAGAGCTCCAGGCTGCTGCTCCCTGAAGTTTATCTGGGAGCCAGATCCAAACAAAGGCTGCAACAGGAGCCAGCTGTTGACACTCTGCGTCACGAGCTGCATATTAAATGATTCATCAAATGCTGTGTCACAACCTGGATAAAGTCCTTAAAGCATGGGGCCCTCCTCTGTCCCTTTTGTTTTTAGCAGCAAAGAATATCTGGGTAAACCTACACTTGCTGGAACAGCCTTCCTTTCCAGAAACCACTCCCTGTTTAATGCAAATATTCCACCTAAATCGTTATTAGGGAGAATGCCAGTCGCCAAATTTCAGTAAATAGTACTGAAATAAATAAGCAAAAATTGTTATTTATCCAGTGTAAAATTCAGTAAATAGGACTGAAATAAATAAATAAATAAATAAATGAAATTAGATGCACCCAGAACATTTTGGAAAATGAAATAATAGATGAGTAAATAATTTCCCTGGCTGCTGTAGAACGGCAACATGTTATTGTAACCTGCCTTGTATGCTCCGTGTAAAGCACTGTAAATTATGATTTGAAATTATCATGTTAGATTAGGTTTTCTGCAGCTTAATATATTGTAATATAATATAATTGCTCAATGCAAATGAGCTACTGTACAGCTTTGGCATGGGGCTGTTCTGGAGCCGAGCATTTTACACATTACGGTGAAGTGCGGGTTATTAAGAAACAAATTATAACGAAGCTAAATTTAGCTGGGAGCCAAGATCCTGTCACTGCCTGGCACTGCCAGTGCCAGGAGGTGTCTCAGGGAGCTCTGACACCAACGCTGGGGCACCTCATGCAGCTCCACACACACCTGTGCAGGTAAGAGCTCCCTGCCCATAAGTTCTCATGTTGGTCTCATTACCTGGAAGTCAAGGATGCTGTAAAGTCACTGCTGTGGCTCCAGATCCTGATTGCCAAATTCCCTTTCCAAAATAAATCACCCAGAGCTGATTGTGTTCCCACACTGCTCCCGCAGAGGGAGGTTTGGGCTCATATTGCCACGGCAGGACCAACGGGGGACATGGAGGTGACACAAGAGTTAAAACAGTAAAATGAGTCTCCACACCCTCCAGAATCAGCCACAGAATCCTGGAAACGTTTGGGCTGGAAGGAGCCTCTGGATCACCCAGTCCAACCCCCTGCCAAGGCAGGGTCACCCAGAGCAGGTGACACAGAAACACATCCAGGTGAGTCTGGGATGTCCCCAGAGACTCCCCATGGCCACCCTGGGCAACTGTTCCAGGGCTCTGCCACCCTCAGTGGGGTAGAACTTGTGCTTTATTTTATGGGCATCACTCCTTGCCCTGTCACTGGGCAGCACTGGAAGGGCTCTGGCACCCTCCTGTGCCAGCGCTGGGAGTTATTTGTGTGGATTGATGAGATCCCCTCTCAGCCTTCCCTCCCCTGGATCCAGCCACCCTTCGTGCCCGTGACCCTGCGACCCACCCAACAGGCACGGCTTTCCCTCCTCATTTCCATCCATGAGGCACGAAAAACAAGAGTTGCCGGTAGATGTGCCAGGAGAATGCACTTCCTAAATAATACATTGGCTTGTAAATTGTCCATCCAACTGTAAATTCCAGAAGAAAAATTAAAATGTGTTTCTTCAGCCCTTTCCGCGCGGCGCTCGCTCTGCACGGCGGCGTCCCCGCGTCCCCCCAAAAGCATGGGCACCGATGGGCTGGGTCCAGAGCAGGAAAAACCTGCTCCAAAGCAATTTATTATTAATGCCAGAATATTCTTGCTAAACAGTTCTGATTATTTCACAAGAAAGAGGTCAAGGTATTGGAGAAAGGGATTTAATCAAATAAACTCTCAATCTCTCTCCAAATAGCATTTTCATCCGGCTGCATGTAAATTCATCAGCTGACTCGCCTCCCAATGCCCAGGCAAGGTTAATCTGCTATGACTGTTAAAACTTCTCGGAGACGCCTTTGGAATAACGATTTACAGCGGGAGCAGCCGTGCCAGTCACCCCAAACCAGTTCCTCCAAGTCTGGCCTGGTCCCCGACATCTCTGCTGGCAGAGCTGGAGTTGAACCCCCCTCTTGGGCTGCATCGGGGACCCCATATGAGCTCCTTGTTTCTGCTCAACTCCCCGGGTTCTGATGGACATCAACAGCTCATTCCAAGCTGCCCCACAGCAAATATCCTGCCCTGAGCAGAGGGGGAATCGTGGATTTTCAGGAATATCTCCTGCAGCACCGAAGCGCTCATGCTGGGAAACAAAGCAGCGTGGGCATAGCCAGAGAGGAAATGGAATTTCTGTGGTATCCTGAATTCAATATTGCCCTGCTTTGCTTAAATAAGGAGCCAAGGAATTTATCTCAGCCGTATCCCAAGGTGAATTTCGTGGCAAACACTAATAATCCCTCCTGGCCACTCCACACTTATTAGGCAAACCCTGCCTCCTAGCAGTGCAAATCTATGTGTGTTTTTAAAAAGGATCTTTGTGAACTTCATGTTTAAACACAGGATTATGATATAGCTGTAAACTGCACATTTGGTCAGAAGTGGAGAACTGCAATTTTGGGGTTTGTTTAAAAAAAAAAAAATCCCAAATGCCTTTTGATCCAGAACTAAAAAGGAAACAGAAACATGGCAGGCAGGCAGGATTATTCTCACCCCTATTTTTTTGCTCTCTTCAGTCTAAGCCTGGCCACAGATTCTGCATTTGGTGGAATATTCTGTGGGTATCTTTGCGGGGCCGGGTCAGGTTTAGGAGGAGATGTTCCTGAGAGGCACAGCATGGCTCAGAGAAGCTTCCCCAGCCTCCCACGGGCATGCACAGCCCACGCTGCCCAGCAGCCCCCAGGCAAGCCCAGGCAAACCCTCCTCTAATTTTATTTCTCCTAAGTGGCCACTCTCATTTATTTGTGCCACGCACACCCCCGCACCTAAATCCCCCCACCCTGCAGCCTCAGACAGATCTCAGGCAACATTCCCTGCTGAAAATCCGGGAGGATTCCTGCAATCCACGGTCTCCATCCCTCGACAAGGAGCCAGCAGCTGCAAACTCTGCCTCACCCGGGGAGGAGGTGTTGTGATGCTGCTGCTCCGTGCCCCCGGTGCTCCCCGCACCTCTCTGGAAGCTCAGACACCATTTTACATGAGGATGCTTTCTAAAAAGCCCAGTGTAACTGTCTAATTAAGAGCGGAGTGATTGGCTGGTTCATGGACTCTGTGACAGTTCTGACAAATACACATATTGGCACAGCCCTAACCTCACTTCACAGTTTGCAACACAAAGATGGTATTTCCAGAAATGTGCAGAACACTCTGATACAAAGCTTCACCTTGTCTAGTGCTATTCCATTTAATTTTTTATTAACTGCCTGAACATATGCCATTCTAGGAGAGGGTAATAGTTACAAAATGTCAGCAGAAACATTTAAACTGCTCAAATGTAAATGATTTTATAAATTTGTAATGAAAGGTAATTGTCATGTGGGAAAAGTAACAGAAAAACAGATATGTGTAAATGTAAAACTGGCAAAAAATACATCTGACTGGTCGAAGGCAGCAAAATCTAAGTGTGTTTTAATGACCACTGTAAGGAGTATTTAAATAAAATTAGCTTCATGAGCAGAAAATGTGAATTCTATAATATTTTATTTTCTAACATTAGCAAAGTTCACAATAATGAAAAGACCTCATGGAACTTTAATGCGCCCAAATTCATTAAACAGTAGGACATTAAGATTCCTCACCTCATTTTAAAAAACAAATAAATCAAGTCAGATAACATAAATACAAAGCCGGCGCCGGCAGAGCCCGGCTTTAAAAGACCAATATTGGAGCGCGCTCAGTTTCTTTACTTTCCGCTAAAATGAGAAACAATTTGGTGATTAATCCCTTCAGCGATGCCGTGCTGGGTCAGTGCTCCCCGAGATGTCAGCCAGGAGAAGACTCGGGCGCAGAGGGGAGTTTTTCCTCAGCCACCACACAGAGCAACCACCTCCCAGTCAGGTTTGCGGGCAACCATCTTTAAATGCTTGAGCTGCTCTGCGTGGCCATGACAAGATTTGCAATTCCCCACGTTTATTTACACACCATCACCCCAAGTAGACATCACATGGAAGTGGCATGGTCGCGGCTGACCCCAGGGTAGCGGCTGTCTCTGCCGATCGCGCTCGCCGCTGCTCGGCGATTGAACCCCGCCGCCCGCCCCGGCTGCGTGCACGCTGCGCCGCGCCGCAATAAAATTAGCAGAAGCTTGTCAGGGGATATTTTCTACTTTTACGCTGACAGACACTGGACAAACATGTCTGCGTTTCAGGGAGCCCGCTCTGCGGGAATGGACGGCGGTGGGAAGGAGCCGGGGGCCTATGCCTGGCACCCCACAAAGGCCGCATCACTTCCCCTGCCTGGACCAGGGGGGAAAACACCCAAAATTACCACTTGCTTTTATTTTTATTGTTTGCCTGCATCCGCCCCTGCGTCAGCCTGGACACGCAGGACGAGTTACTGAGCCAGAAATGAATAGAACGGGAATCCATCCTATTCCGAAGGCAGAAGTTGGGGGGAGGAAGGGCCCTTCACAGCCTGTGGAGGATGCACAAATTGCCTGGTACCTGCAGCCCACGTCAGAGCTCACCTGCCACCCTGCCGCCCCCGCCAGCCGGAGCTGCATTAATTTTTTTAAGGGCTTTCGCAAATAAACGAAAGAAAACGCTCGTTTGTTTCGGAATCGGGAGCCCAGGGAGGCTAACACGGTAAATAGGGGAAATTTACCACCCGTAATGGGAACATTTTTAAATAAAACCACCTAATATGTTTAGTAATCTACACCAATGTAATTTTATTAGCTATTCAGTGCAGTTCTTACATCAAACAGCCTCAGAAGCCCCAGGATCATTTTATATTCACTGGAAGACAGAAAGAAATCCAAAACCTAGTTAAATAAATTGTTCATTTATTCCTTTCCTTTTATGCACCAAGATCTACATGTGGTCATTAATTATAAAGAGACTATTATAGCACCATATTTTCATTCAATACGATGTCCTGGTATATATCAAAGAAGTCCCATAATTAAAACAGAAGGGCCACAATGACAATTAAAATTACAATCTATATGGGGAAAGAAAGTACAGTTCTGCAATTTTTCACCCTGTCACTGTCAGCACCGGGGGATATTCCAGTCACGTCTCTTGTAAAGCAGCCTAAATTCTTCTTCACCAATGCAACCTCAAAAGCATTATCAGCACCTAAGCAAAAGCCTATGCAAGTATAATTTAATACCAAGCCACAGTTTGCAAGTAATAGCGTATAAAGTGATATTTAAGTGGTGTTTTAAGCACACTTCTGATGGCTACAGCCGCCTTTTACTGGTAAATGCGTTTTCCTTTGAGTAGTGATTATGAGTCCTGGGTGAAGAGGTCCTGTGTGCAGGTCTGCCTGTAAGCCTTACTTCCAGCTGCCAATCTTTACTTCACAGTGAAGAAAAAGCCACATAGCACCTTGTTCTTACTCTTGTAGGCTGTCATCCCCTGAGCCTGATAACTGCAAAATCATTTCCACATAACACTTTTCTGCTTCTGCCTCTTAAACCTCGAGACCTACACATTGTGCACGCACCCACACCCCCGGCACTCGGCCCCCCAGAGCCGCCGCTGCTCCGGCCTCTCCCCCCAGCCTATTTTTAACACTTATCCCAGTAAATATCTGCATTAATGGAGTGCGGGGCCCTGCCGCAGCAATGTGTGTTTGCTACAATTTATTGTCTATAAAAGTCAGGAGCGGTGAGTTATTACGGCTAAAACTGTGTTTTTCTTTATAATAACTCCGAACCGAGCACTCACATATGAAGCATGCAATGGAGATGGAGAAGGTTTTGTATAATAAAATGGTGACATGGTCATTTTTCCCAGTTTTGCATTACGCAGACACACTCATGCATGGTGCTTTTTAAATTCTTATTATATGGGAGGTCAGGAGGTCGAATGTCAGAAAGTACTGTTAATTTCACGGGGTTAGGGGAAAGTAAATTCACAGGGAATACAGATCACTTAGCACAGAAAAGCAGCTCCTCTGAAGTTTGGGTTTACATTTGTTAACCATATCCTTCAGCTGACGAACCATTGAGACCAGGGTGACATTGTGGGCCCCGCTGTAATGGCTTGACACGCCGCGGGGACAGCGGGATGCGGCGCGGGGCCGGAGCCGCCGCCGGAGCCGCCGGAGCACCGCGGCTCCAGGCAGCCGGAACCGAGCGGAGCGTGCTGCCATTTGGGCTGGATGCTGAAATTACACAGAAAGCGGGCGAGATGGCTTAAAGTTCAACCTGACAGGGAATGTAAAATATATTCCTGTCTCCGTTCGACGGGAAGGGAGAATCCTGCAGCTTCCCAGAGCCCTCTTAAAGCGCTTCCCAATATATCATCGGAGGCTGAAAGACGGGACGAGCACGCGGACTTTGGTTTGCTACAGGATGCTCTGGTGGTTCATCTTTTCTCTATTTTTTTGCTGTTGATGTTTCAGGGTTTGAATTGGGTTTTGGTTTTTTTTCCCCCTCTCAGTGGCAAAATAAAATCATGGAAAGCAGAAGAAAATTGAGAGGATCTTGGTTTTACAAATAACAGGGGAGTGGTGATAAAACACAGTGAAAGAGCTGCTCCTTTCCACGACAAATTCAGAAGCTACTTTTCTTTTATATATATATTAAAAAAAAGCCATTTGCTTGATAAAATCCACCATCTTCACATGCAATTTAAAGTAAAAAACAATTTAAAAATGCAAGAGTATCTTCAATCAAAAGTGTTCAATCAAAGACCTCGCCATTGTCTCTGCTGAAAGTTCAACTCAAGAGTGCCATAAGGCCCACGCTCTACATCCACATGTGACGTGTAAGAAAGGGAAAAATCCAATCAAACAAACCAAAACCCCCCTAAATTTACTCAAAATTACCACAAGAGCCATTTCAGGAGACAGACAGGATTATTCCCTGCGAGGAATGCGCCAGGCCCACACTGGGCTGGGGCTGGGTTTCTGCATTGGTGCCTTTTGCAAGATTCCTCTGAGTCAAAAGCGAGCCCAGGCTCAGCTGCCCCCTCGTAATTAGATTTTAATGAGTCAGGCTGGGTGTTTGTGTTTTGGCAGCGGGTTAATGGTGTTAACATTTCCCTGCTCACAACTGGCCCCGGCAGGGCAGAGCCGCCGGCTGAACTTCCCCCTCTGGAGCTCCTGGGAGCCGGGACAGGGCCCAGGAGGGGCATTCCCCAAACCCTGCTCCAGCTGATGCAGCAGGGCTGGGGGAACATTCCCAGCTCACGGACTCGGTGGGTTTGGGTTTTCCTGAGCTGCAGCCTGCCCAGGTTCTCCCCTCCTCTGCACCCAGGGACGCCAACGCCACTCAGCGGGTTCAGCACCATCGCTCTCTGCCAAACCAACACTCCCTGAGCTCACCCAGGCAGGGCAGGCACAACAAACACACATATATTAGATATTATACCTATATTTTATTAAAGATGCATTATTGACTCTGCAGTGGTGTATTTCACTAGCTGCCTTCTATAATTAAAAACTTTTCTCTCCAATCCCCTTTCCTGCGAGGAGCCTGTTGCCTGAAGATTTAATCCTTCATTACCAGTTAAAACAAAATCACCAATTAGGCACATGAACACGTCTGTATTAATCTCATTAAGGTGATGGCACCAAATAAATTGGAACTATTTTTGTGCTTTTACTGTGTTCCTACGGCTTTATCAGGCCCTGTGGTCATATACAAAGACCTTGCAGCTCAGTCATTTAGAGTCATTCGGTTGTGGACTAAATGTGGCATTACCATCTATGGCTGAAAATTGCTTTCAGCTTTTAAACTGCACTGACTAGTCTGTAGTTAATCTTAGATCATTCACTTGCAAAATTAAATGAGCCAGAACGATGGTCGTCTTTTTTTTTTCTTTTTTTCTTTTTTTTTGTAAAATAATACATCACAAAACACTTATTTGCCCTGCCCAAAAGAGAGATCAAATTCATTTAAAATCCCATAAACCAGAGTTGTGAATTTTTAATTTTATTTAGGAGCACAGGAATAGAGGGGGAGCTATCTTTGCACAGCACATCATGGCTATAAATTTACATACAGAACATAGTTTGATGCCTAACCAACCTTTAATCTACCTTTGATGTATACTCCTCCTTCAGTAGGCATCACGTGAGACACCTTATTAATGCAAATGTAAGAAGGATTGTTTGGGATCTCTGATGTAATTAGCCATAAACCACGTTTAAAAGGAAAGGGGGAAAAAAAAGCACTTCCTTTGTCACCACGGCTGAGCACAGAGGTGCACGTGGAGATGGAGATCACAGAATCAAAGACTCTTCCAGGCTGCAAAAGACCTTTAAGGACACTCAGTCCAAGCCAGGGATGCTCCAAAAAGAGCCACAGCCACCAACCCATGGCAGGACCCTCATCCCCGACCTCCTGCTTTCCCTGAGCCCAGATTATCCCTCCGGCTCTATCAGTATTCCACCAGAAAAAAACGAAAGTCAAGCACAGCCTGCTTAGTTCTCAACTTCCCAAACAGCACAAGTCAGGAAACAATTAATTCCTGATCCTGCCGCCAGTGAAACCGATGACAATTTTGCATTTTAAATTAACATTCAGGCCACCTTCTCCAAGTTCCCCTTAGAGTCTGCTTTTGCCCTGTGGACCACCACGGCTGCTGCTTCCACTTGGCACTGTTATTATTGTAATTATTATTATTATTATTCCTGTGCTGCAAATAACAGCCGGCCATAAGGACGAGGCTGGCAGAGGCTCTGAGCTGGCACAGCTGTCGGGGTGGGCTGGAGAAGGGGGTGAAGGGTCCCAGGGTGCTCCCTCAGCTCTGGGGTGACCCGGTGGGGACCGGGGTGAGGCTCCTCCGTCACCGCCGGACAGGGGCAGCCCCGGGCTCTGGGCACAGAGAGGCACGGAATAATTAAATAAATAAGGCAGAGCCGAGCAGGCAGCTCGGGAACGGCCGGCACCGAGAGGCAGGGAAGTGCGGGCACCGAGAGGCAGCGGTGCGCGGGCACCGAGGGTCTGCAAAGCCCGGGTCGCTGTCGGGGCTCAATTCCCGAGGCGATAACGCAGCCGCTCATCCCTGCCCGGTGCCATCGGCGAGATCCGAGCCCGCTGCGCCGCGGGGAGCGGCTCCCAGCCCGGGGAAGCAGCCCAGCCTCAGCCCACACCGCCGCCTCTGCTGCAGCCCTGAATCCCGATCCTCCCCGAAGCGCCGCGCTCCGCTCCGGGGGAAGCACAGAGCGGAACAAACCCCGAGAGCCCCGCCGCCTTCATTCCCCTGCGCACCGCTCCGACACTCTCTCCACAAAGTTTGCCGGGCTCTGGTTTCCCGGGAAGCGGCAGAGCCGGGCAGAGCCAGGGCAGAGCCGGGGCAGAGCCGGGGCACAGCGGGGCAGAGCCGGGGTAGAATAGAGGCACAACCGGGGCAGAGCCGGGCACAAGCTGGGCAGAAAAGGGGCACAACCGGGGTAGAATAGAGTCACAGCCGGGGTAGAATAGAGGCACAACCGGGGCAGAATAGAGGCACAACAGGGGCAGAATAGAGGCACAACAGGGGCAGAGCCGGGTAGAGCCGGGCACAAGCGGGGCGGAGCCGGGCACAAGCGGGCAGAACCAGGCACAACCGGGCAGAACCAGCCACAACCGGGCAGAACCGGGCGCTCCCGGCTCGCTGCCGCCGCAGCCGCCTTTGCCTTTGCGGGAGCGGAGGGATGCGGCTCCACGGCCGCCCGTGGCAGCGGCAGAGCAAACCCGCGCTGCCGATCAGCGAGCCTCGCCCGGCACAGAGCCATCGGGAAACAAATATTAAGAATTTATCTCTCAGTAATTTGTAATAGTGATTCCCGCCCCCGCCGCCCCTCCCCGCCAAGAAATCAAAGTTTACTCCAATCACGCTCTCGGAAGAAGGATATATAGAAATGATGAATTTTTATGTGCATGGAAAAATATTCTGAGATAAAGCTGCTATTCTCATGAAAATATATTTAGCTGGTAGTTTTTTACTCTTCAGAAGAAAATCTGCATATTTTGTTTATTCTGGAAAATATTCTTTTTTTTTTTTTAATAGCCTGAACCAAATAATTTCTCATTTTTACAGGCTTCACTTCACTTTTCTCACAGTGAATAAATTGCAACTTATTTCCATGAAATTCACAGATGACACAGATCTTTATTTTGCATAAAGGCATAGAGAAGTGTCTAATATCTTCAATATTCATCCGCTAAGTGGACATTTGCATCGGGTTAGCAGGGAGAAGGAGCCCCGGCCCTCCCGCGGTGACAGCTGTACGGAGGGATGACATCTGACAGCTGTGACAGTGCTGACGGGAGGCTGGGATGGCTCCCGCATCCCTGATCCAATTACGGCACACATCCCTCTGACAGGGCCGGCAGCCGCTCCCGCCCGGGAGGACAGTATTGATCTCTTGTCAGAGCCCCGCGCTCCGCTGCCCGAGCCGCAGCATCCCCGCCGGCCGCCGGGGGCCGGCCCGGGCTGCAGCTGCCGCTGGACGGGCCGGCTCCGGCCCTGCCACCCGGGCCTGGCACGGGCCTGGCACGGGGAAAGGCCCCTGTGATCAGCCGGGCAGGGAGAGCAGCCCGGAGCGGGCAGTGAAGCTGCCGGTAATGTCAGACCCCAAAGCACACAGAAACCCCGGGATGCTCTGCCCTGCTCCTCCCTCCAACGCCACACGAGGTACAGAGCCTGGGCCTCATCATCCTCCTCATCATCTCATCCTCATCCCACAGCCCAGCCCAAACTCTTTCTCAAACATGAAGTGACACCAGGTGTGACAGTGTTCACGGGGGTCTTAGGATGAGGGAAGAGGCGAGGATCTGACTCCATGGTTCAGAAGGCTGATTGATTATTTTATGATATATAGATCATTAAAACTATACTAAAAGAATAGGAGAAAAGGTTTCATCTCAGAAGGCTAGCTAAGCTAAGAATAGAATCAGAAAGAATGATAACAAAAGTGGCTGTCTCAGACTCTCTGTCTGAGCCAGCTGTGATTGGCCATTAATTACAAACATCCAAGATGGGCGAATCACAGATGCACCTGTTGCATTCCACAGCAGCAGATAATCAAGGTTTACATTTTGTTCCTGAGACCTCTCAGCTTCTTAGGAGGAAAAAAATCCTAAGGAAAGGATTTTTCATGAAAAGATGTCTGCAACAACCAGGAACAAACCCACCCCCAGCACCCATGGCACATGGGCCAGAGGCCCCTCACACCTTGCATTTGGCTGAGAGTTTATACCACACTGTCAATAAAAACCACCGAGTTTTTGGGCTTGTCATGCTGCTTACAAGTTCCTGTAAGATCTCCAACAGTTTGAAGCAGAATTCTTTTTAAAGAGCCCTATGGTGCCACTGCTTTCTCCACAGAGCACTACCAAACGTCTGTTCCAGCACCCTCACAGATCCCAGACCAAGAAGAGGTGGGAATTTCAATCTGCTCCCAAGAACAGGCTGGGAAGAGCAGAGCAGAGGAGGCCCAGGAGCGTGTGGACAATTCAAAGCATTTTGACAACAACAGGCAAGAGCAGAAGAGCTCCCTGTGAGCATCAAGGGACCTGTCCTGGTCCAGGGCGAGGGGAGGCACAAACCCCACCACGACAGGATGGGCTGCAATTCTTCAGAAGCATCAGAAAACCACTAAATGATGCCCTTCTCTTCCAAGAAGCCCCTAACACGTGGGCACCTCCCTGTCTGTTCCATCTCAGCCCATGCCAGCCTCACAGGCTGAGCTCAGCATTGCCACTGCTCCCTCCAACTTCTGTCTGGCCAGGCTGCTCAGCAGCAGCCCCACGCTGCCAGCTAGATGTCATTATAAACAAAGTTATTGATTACCTCCCTCCAGCTGGATTGGAACCTGCAGACAAACTGTGACTTGCTCCCGTGCTGTAATTTTATTGATCAGAGCAATCCAGCTGCCAGTGCTTTCTGGAGAGTAAAAAATAATAATAATAAAAAAAAACCCAGCCTGGCTACATGTTCCCTTTGCCCACACATGAAACAAAACACAATTTTTAAGGCTGAAAGACAATCTGAATTTTTTTTCCCTTCTTCCAAAATCCTTTGATAATAAAATAAGTATTTCCTATCTTTCAAAAAAGCATTTCAGTCTGCCAGCTTTGGGATGAGACTGCAACCATCTCCTATCACACTGAGTCTGAATTCCCCCATGGACTGTGGCCCATGTTTCATTAAAAAAAAAAAAAAAATTATCAGTTCTACTTCATTAAATTCAGGGCTCCCTGGAAAGCAAGGTGTGCATTCACACACTTTGGTCACTGCTGCAAGTCCAAACATTTGGTTACAGTTACTCAAATGCGAATTTGATTATGGTCACTCAAAGGCCAGCATTGCTTCATGAAGGTTTTTGGGTCCATGCCCCAGCCAGGTTTTCCATGGAATTTTGTGAGTTTGGAGCTGGGAGGGGTCGGGCTCTGCTCCCAGGGAACAGGGACAGGAGCAGAGGGCACGGCCCCAGGCTGGCCCAGGGCAGCTCAGGGTGGGCACAGCAGGAATTTCCCCATGGAAAGGGGGTCAGGGACAGGAACTGCCCAGCTTTGCAGTGCCCATCCCTGGAGGTGTCCCAGGAATGAAACCCACGGCTCCCCTGGAGTGAAGATGCCCAAGATGAGCCCAAGTCTGAACCCACCTTCCCCCAGCTGTCCTGACCAGCATCACCCCTTCCCCTCACCACAAACATCACCCTCCCTCAGGAGCTCAGCAGCACAGACACAAAGCTGCCCACAAATTCACCAAATAAAGTTTTTCTGCCAATAAAACTTCCCTGCCAGAGCTCATTTACTCCCGACAGCGACACTCAGTGCCAGGACAAACACCTGAGAAATGCACAAACGGAGAGGACATGGAAAACTCTGCCCTGTGCTCATCAGGAAGGATGGCAAAATGTGCAGGCAGAAATTTGAAAAGCAAATGGCTTCAAATGTGTTTGGAAATGCAGTCCACACCTCGCAGGAGAAGCAGTCGGGGCTTCTTCTTGTTGTTTGGGTTTTGGTGGGTGGTTTTTATTTTTTCTGACACAGTTTGACTCAAAACAAAACTATTTCAAGGCAGAAATTGCTGCTTTAGCAGCCTCCCAGAAGGAGTGGGATCTGAGTTCTGCTCATCAGCAGTGCTGAGCAGAGCTGCTGGAATATCACATGCCATGGAAAAAAAACCTCTAGAGTTTCCTTTGGTATTTTCTTAACTAAAACCAGGAATTAAGCTTTACACCTGAGTTACTGAAGTGTCACCTAAGGCAGAAGTGCCACCCGTGCAGTCCTGGGGCTGAGAACAGAGATCCCAATCTGGGTAGAAATTAGGGAGAGCACAGAGGCCAAACCCTGACCCTGTAGAAATCAATAAAACCACTGCACTGAACATTTAGCCTTGAATGGAACCTTTGATTTGAATTTACTGATTGCTGGGGGTGTCTTAGGCAGGGAAGCCCTCAGGTGACACCACAGCAGCAGGTGTGGGTGCAATCCTCCAGATCCATGACCCATACCCTGACTGCCAGCACACTGCCTCTGCTACTCTCCATCTTCAGAGCAAAAGCTGAATATTTCCATTTCAAACCGTTAAGAGCAGCAGCAATGCTTACAGGTGGGCTCACTGAGGAAGAGGGGGGAGAAGCATCTCCAGGAGCACAGCAGAGGTTTCAGTGTACCTCATTAATTCGGCCTGGATTGCAGATACTCTTTGATTGTGATACTCTTTAATGGCAATTCTTAATTGTTGACATTAAAAAATCTGCTGAGCTGAGCAGCGAGCCCAGGGCTGGCTCCGGCACAGCCGCTCCTTCCCCTGCTCACAAACCCAGCAGAGCGGGCACGGTGGCTTTAATCACCTCCCTCCAGAAGCAGAGTTCAGTCCCAGGTGCCAGCAGAAAGGTTAGGGGTGTAAATCTTGCCAAAAAGGCAGCTCAGGAATTCCAGGGCGCGCGGGCAGCTCAGCCCTGGGGCACGGGGGAAATGCAGAGAGGGAGAGGGAGAGGAGTCCTCTCCTGCAGGGGAAGAGGCTGACACAGATCGGCGGCGGGCAGCACCTGCATCCCACTGGAATTCCCATTCCATCTCATTCCATCTCATCCCTGTGCTCTGGAAGCTCAGCCCAGTGCTCTGAGCACCTCGGGAGGAGCCCAGCTGCAATAACCCCCCTGCCCTGGCCCAGGGCAGCTCAGGGTGGGCACAGCAGGAATTTCCCCATGGAAAGGGGGCTCAGGGATTGGAGCTGCCCAGGGAGGTTTGCAGTGCCCATCCCTGGAGGGGTCCCAGGAACTCTGGAGGTGGCACTCACGGCTCTGGGCTGGGGACAGGGTGGGGATGATTTGGCACAGGGGATTTGGCCTCAGAAGCTTCTCCAGCCTCAGGGATCCTGAAATTCCTGGCCGGGCTGTCCCACAACATCATGGGAAAGCCAAGACAGCTCCTAGGGCAGGTCCAGCTGTGCCTGCAGCATCCAGGGGCTGCTCAGTTAAAGTTCCATCCACAACCTTATCCTGGCCTTGAAAAATTGGAAGTTATAAACCAGTTCAGATCACACTGTATAAATACCTCGGGTCTGAATTAATCTGCAAAGTTTGTTAGAAATGAAGGTCAGGACTTGAATTGGCAGCAATTAGAATCATTGATATTTTCATGGTATCAGCCTCCTGTTCCTGATTATCAACTTCCATGGTGCTGACACCTCAAAAGTTGGCCCCTCTGACCCTGCTTGGGTTCAGCTGTGGTTCTGTAATGTTGAGAATATGTTTCTGCATTACTTTTTGCAAGTCAGAGAAAATTTGTTCGAGAAAACATCACGGAGAGAAAATATATATGCAGAAATATATATTTTTACATATTTTAATTGATTATTGTAGCCAAGTAAAATACTGATTGGGATTCTGCCTTCTCCAACCTTTGCCTCAACACCTAATGCAATTTATTAATGGTGTTCTGACCTGTGGAGGAACTAACTGGGAGATCAACTTCCAGCACAAACTTCTGGCAATGAGCTTGCCAGCATTGAGCTTTGATTGAAAGCAAGGCCAGAGGGCTGAGCTGGCAGTGGGAGGCCTGGATCAAAGGACCATTCCCTGAGATCCCTTCAGACTGGAAGTTTGGGTGGTCAGAGGGGAAAACCCAAGAAATCCTTGGTTAAAGACATCCTTTGATATTTCTGCCAGCACAGAAAATACCTATCCTTACTCACTGCTGCCAAATGTGCCATCCCTCTGCAGATCCAAGGCACTGAACACGAGAACTCTCAGAGATCCCCAGGAGCAGAGGGAGCAGGGGTGGGCAGAGTTCACCTCAGGGGTTCACACACCCAGGAGCCAATTCCCTCCTGTTCCCCCAAACAACTGCAGACACCACAGAACCCCAGAACAGCTCAGGCTGGAAGGGACCTCTGGAGATCACCTGGCCCAGCCCCAGACTGAAATCAGGACTGGAAAATGGACTGAAAACACAAAAACACTGCCTGATTTTAGTTCAGCTCAGCAGAATGGTGGATAACAAATCCTGGCCCAGTTTGGTGGATAACAGAACCCATCCCAGCCTGCCATGGTTTAGGAGCCTCCTTGTCTCTCCAGGATGGTGGGTTTGCTCCTGTGGGGAGCAGTTTCCTCCATTCTGCAATCTCCAATCCCTCTCTGAGCAGCTCAGCCCCCCAAATTAAACAGAGCCAGGGTCCCATGAGGCTGCAGCCCCAAAAATCCTCCTGGGCAGAGTTCCCCTGGGAATGCTGAGGGAATGCAGGGCCAAAGGCACCTCCGTGGATCCCAGACCAGGAGAACCCTTTCCCCTCAGGGGGAAATGCAGGTGTGTCTTTCCTTCTTCTCCCATGGCCAAAAATTACCCCAATTTAAAACACATAGGAAGGGAAAAAACAAAACAGAGCCACAGAGGAAGTGGGAATTTTCCACCCTCTGGATGCACAGTAAAATGATGGAATGGTATAACCTTATTTTTTCTTGCTAATACACCTCAACTCTGACCTTCCTGAAAACCAGGACCTCCTGGGTAATATGGTAATTTAATGTGAGTGCTTATATGCTGATTTCTATGGAGTGGGCAGGCTTGGTGAAATACGACGTGGTTTACTTTTAAATAGAGCTCAGCTGAGACCTCAAAGGGAACTGGAAACAGGCTTCCAATGGAGAGAGATAAATGCCTAATTTACTGTCCCACTTAATCCAGAGCTTTTTCCTTAAGTCATTATCTCCCATCCCTCATTATTGTGGCAGCACAGCCATGAAAGACACGTGCAGTGAGACCATGATTGGAGCACTTCTGTTTACAGTGGCCACAATTTATCATTAAAACAACTGCAAAGCTGAGCCACGATGGGAAATATTAAAAATAAATAGGATAAAGCCTGGAAGTGCCTGTTCCAGCTCAGAGGTGCCTTTACCTGGAGAGCACCACACACACCTGCAGCTGGGAAATCTCTGCTGCCCAGAGCATCAGTCATACAGGAATGTGGGTTATGGACAAGACAAGAGCATCAAACACTTCAACATCCTTTTCTTCTGGTTCTATTTTTGGTATTCTAAGCAAGCAAAGCAACAGCCCTGATCTCCCAGAAGCTCTTGGGATGGTGCCACCCCCAGGAGACACCTCCTGTGAGGAGCTCCAGGGAGCTGCTGCCCAAGCCAGGCCCACAGCTGGGCTTCAGCAGCCTGAACCCAAATCCCAGAATTGCATCATCCTTTATGCTGGAAAATCCATCCAGGATCATCAAATCCCAGCTGTGCCCATGCCCACCCTGTCCCCAGCCCAGAGCCCTGAGTGCCACCTCCAGAATTCCTGGGACCCCTCCAG
>JAWWLW010000300.1:834170-846434 GCA_035041385.1 Myiothlypis coronata | reverse complement strand
TGGTGGCACTGCCCCCTGCCCCGGCTGGTGGCACTGCCCCCTGCCCCGGCTGGTGGCACTGCCCCCTGCCCCGGCTGAAGGGGACGCTGCTCTTTGGAAGGAAAATCAATCTGTTTTCAAACACCGAGCACCTCTGCCCAGCCCCTCAGAGATGGCAGCTTTGCTGATCCAGCTCCAAGGGCAGGCAAGGGGCAGCAGGTCCCCTTTGGAAGCACCACCAGCCCTGCACAGCTCTTTGGAGCTGCTCCATCTCAGGATGGAACAGGTGAAACATCTGGGAAGTGAAGTGTAGAAAGGCTGAGATAAAGTTTGGGAAAAGAATGCACACCAGGAAAGAATTGTGGTTAGTAACTATTAACTCACAGCTGTGCACAAAACTTCTGCACCACATAAAGGCACTGCAGGCACGGGGAGCTGGGGCTATGAACCTCCCCAAATACTTGTGGGGTTATAAAAACCCCTAAGATTCATGATTTTATGTTAAAGGTTATTTCCCAGCATGCAGATGTGTCCAGAGAGGTGAGCAAAGGGCTGGGGCATCACAGCCAGCCCAGCACGGAGCAGCTGGACCAGGGCTCCTGCAGAGAGCCAGCGAGGCACCCAAGAGCTGCAGGCTGAAAAACCCCTCAAAGGCACTCTGTGGAGAATATTCCCATTTAAAATAATGGAAATATTTGAAGAATATTTCCATTTGCTGTTCTCTGTGCACGCTGCATGGAGGAGCCCAGCCAGGGGTGCTGCTGCTGGTCCCCTGCACCCCAAACAGAGGGGATGGGAACCCCAAACCCAGAGAGCCACGGCATGGCAGGGACACGAAAACCACCCCATTGCACCCCCATCAGGGACACCAATTAGTGCAATTAATGCCTGGAGCACTGTGCCCTCCATCAGGCACCCTGGGGATGGAATCCCAAACCCAGAGAGCCACGGCATGGCAGGGACACAAAAACCACCCCATTGCACCCCCACCAGGGACACTAAAACCACCCCATTGCACCCCCATCAGGGACACTAAAACCACCCCATTGCACCCCCATCAGGGACACTAAAACCACCCCATTGCACCCCCAGTGTGACAGGGTCACTAAAACCACCCCATTGCACCCCCACCAGGGACACCAATTAGTGCAATTAGTGCCCAGAGCACTGTGCCCTCCACCAGGGAATGGGATGGGAGGGGAGGGAGGGATTGCCTCCTGTGAGCGATGCTGCCCAGCAGCTCTGGGCACTTCCCATTTTCCAGGTGAGCCCAGCAGCACCTCTGAGCCCTGCCAGAGCCAGGAAAGGGGGAACAGGGAGAAGGGGGAGCCAGGAGCCCCAACACTGCAGGCACTGAGCCCCGCTGGCTCCCAGGTAAATAAGGGAACATCCCCTCAGTGTCCTTTCCCTAGCACAGATCACATCAGAGCACCTTGTTCCCACTGACCTCCTGCTGCTGGCACAGGGAGCCAGCTCTCCTGGAGTTTATTGCCAGGAATGGGGCATTTCTCCAGGGAATTGTGTCCTGCAGCTGCCACAGGCTCCAGGATTATCCCACCTGTGCATGGGTACAAACCCCACAGCTCCTCTGGGAACCTGCCAGGCCCTCACCTCCATACAGGGCACAGCCTCTCCACAGTACCCACCCTGCTCTGCCTTTGGAGCCATTCCCTGGGTTTTCCCCTTTTCCCAATAACTGCTGGTGCGTGGGGGCTGTGGGAGACACCAGACCCAGCAGGTTCTCCCCTCAGCCAGGATAAACTTGCTCATAATGCCTTGTGAGAGCACCATGATTCATTTTTACGGCTCATGAGGTGGCTTTGTGATGAACATTGTGCTTTGTACACGAGGAGTCTGTTACCTGCAGTATTTGTACTCTTTAAATTCTTTAATACCTGCTGAGATCCCCAGCAGATGCCAGGGTGCACGTGAGGGTGAGGATGTTGTGCAGCAGGATCAGCTTTAAGTTCAGTCTGGCAGCTCTGCTCTGCTGATGGAAATTACTTCAGCACCAATTAGGGGATGCATGTTTTAATTCTGTTTCTTATTTCCCTACACCACCCTGGAATTACACCAGCTTTCTGCTTAAAATAATTAATTCTGATGAGTTTATTTTTTATAAGCATTTGCCTGGTGAGAATTTCAGATGTGCTGGAGGCAAAAGCAGCCTGACACAAGGGAGTGAAACAGCTGGGATGGGTGTGAGGAGGGTGTGAAGTCACCTGGGATGGAAAGGTAATTGAGTAAAGCTCAGTGCTGGGGGATTCTGTGAGCCTGAGCCCCCCCAGCTGCCCTGGGGTCTCACCCTCATTGTTCCCCAGCACCTGCCACACCCTGACTCCTGTCAGCCCACAGCTCCTGCCCTTCACAGCCACAACAAACACATTTGTACCCAAGAAACACATTTGTACCCAGGGGCAGAAGGAATCCCTCCCGAGGAGCCCAGAGCTGTCCCACCCGTGGGTGAGGAGCTGGAGCTCTGCAGGACCCTGCTGTGGCTCCTGGGGACAAGGACAAACCACGATGTTCATCACAAAGCCACCTCACGAGCCATAAAAATGAATCATGGTGCTCTCACAAGGCATTATGAGCAGGTTTATCCTGGCTGAGGGGAGAACCTGCTGGGTCTGGTGTCTCTCACAGCCCCGGGTGTGCTGATGGGCGCAGTGTCCCCGGATGGCAATGCCACCAACTCCTGCTGCTGCCCACTGAGGCTTTCCAGTAAATCCCACCCAAACTGAGCTTTTGTGCTGGTCCCCATGGACAGCACCCACTGGGATGGGTGGGGGTCTGGGGGAAGGAACCCCCCGAGGAGCCCAGAGCTGTCCCACCTGAGGGTGATGACCTGGAGCTCTGCAGGACTCTGCTGTGACTCCTGGGGACAAGGCCAGCAGCTCCTGGGGACAAGGGGGACACAGCAGCTCCTGGGGACAAGGGGGACACAGCAGCAGCTCCTGGGGACAAGGGGACAAGCACAGCCCAGGGCTGGCAGCAGCCCCAGCCCATCGATCTGCCTGTTCCCCAGCAAAGCTGACTGCTACATCTGTTCTGTGAGAAAACATACATTCTGCCTCCAGTACAATCGCTGTAATTAAAAATTAACATGCATTAATTGTTGGAGCTGATGTAAACAGCTGATGTTCCACTTAGCCCCGTCTTCTGTACATATCATTAGGCAAAGCCAAATATTGTTAAGTAAACAGGCAACACTTACAAGAAGAAATAGGAAACTAATTCCAACTAAATAAATTGACAACGCCGTGCAAGTCATATTAAAACAGTTGGGATAATTATTGGGCTACTGGACGAACAGAGGGAAAATCGTGGAAGACACATTTAATTGTTTGAATCTCATCTCACTAAACATATTTAGGCACAGTGTGAAACACAATTTAACTGGAATGTGGAGGCAGCTTTTTCCCAGAAGCGGGACGCGCAATATACCGGGGGAATAAAAACACAAGTCGGAGTTTGATGCGCAGGTAAAACAAATAACTTGTGAAACGCGGCGATTTCTGCCAACTGCTCCAGGAGCCGCGGCTCTCCAGAGAAATCCAGGCTGGTTATGCAATGCAAAGGGGTTTTTTCTGCCTCGGCCACATGTGCAGGAGCGGTGGGAGCCGCACGCACCGGCGGGAGAGGAGCGCGCTCCGAGAGCCCCCGGCTCCTGCCAGCGCTGGGGTTTAAATGTCAGAGCGGAGCCGCCTCTGCAATCTGCGCTCGGCAAGAGCGGCCCCGGCTCGGTGCTGCACCCCCGAGCTGCTGCTCAGATCCGCATTGCCTGGGGGCGGCAGCTGCGGTACCCCCAGGCTGCTGCTGCTCCGGGTGCCCGCGCTGCCAATCCCAGCCCGGAGCCTGAAGGGCATTCTCGGGGAGGGGAGCCCTGCAAACGCGGCGGCAGCAGCAGCCTGAGCATCCCTGCCGCCCCAGAGCTGTCTGTGCCACCCTGCGGCTGTCAGACTGGACAGGCTCAGTGCCATGGACACCCCACATCCATGCCCTGCACGGGGACAGTGCCCAGGAGCAGCCACAAAGCTGCACACAGAGCTCAGGGACTGCACACATCCTGCCAGGGACACCCCACATCCATGCCCTGCACGGGGACAGTGCCCAGGAGCAGCCACAAAGGGACAGTGCCCAGGAGCACACAGAACAAAGCACACAGAGCTCAGCAGGAACATCACACATCCTGCCAGGGACACCCCATGTCCCTGCCAGGGACACCCCAAGTCCATGCCGTGCATGGGGACAGTCCCCAGGAGCAGCCACAAAGCTGCACACAGAGCTCAGGGACAGCACACATCCTGCCAGGGACACTCCCAAACCAGGGGCTCCCACCATCCAGCTGAGCCAGGAGTGAGGAAACTTTCAGCTTGGTCTGAAAAAGCCCAAAATTTGTTTGTTTACAGAAATCAGCTCTGAGTGGAAACGCCATAGAGAGTTTTCTCTTCTAATAATGAGATAAATAGTGTCCAATGGCTCCCACTGAGGAATCCTGCTCATCCTCTCCAGCATCACCTCCACACCCTCCTGCCACATCCATGAATCCACCCCCAGCAATCCAACTTCTACTCCATCCCCAGCTTACAGATCCATGAGACCTGAGCTGTGTCACTTTGGGTAATTCCAAACCCACAACCATCCTCCTCTTTGTTGGGGGATTTTGGTTTTGTTTTTGTTGCCAGGGGCTGTGTGAAATGTAAAAGCCCAAGCCCAGTCAGTTTGAAGGGCAGGGCCTGGGCCTCTCCTTCAGCTGCCCAACACCAGCAAATGCCATCAAATCCCAGCATTTCCTCTCCTTCAGCTGCCCAACACCAGCAAATGCCATCAAATCCCAGCATTTCCTCTCCTTCAGGTGCCCAACACCAGCAAACACCATCAAATCCCAACATTTCCTCTCCTTCACGTGCCTAACACCAGCAAACACCATCAAATCCCAGCATTTCCTCTGCCTCCTTGGGATGGAAAGGGCAGAGGGGATCAGAGGATATCCTGAACTGGAAGGCACCCACAAGGAGCAGTGACAAGAGGGCTGGAAAGGAGGCTCCTTGCAGTGCCAGGATTGTGGAATCGTGGCCCAAAAGGCTCCTACAGCAGCACAAGGCTCACAGCTGGTGTTACCCAGGTGTTCTCAGGAGCATTAAAGGAACAGTTGGACAATCCCACGAAAGTTCAGGAATTGGCCACATGGAAAGCACACAGGGGAATCTCTCCTTAGGGACAGTGTCTGTGCCATTGGCTGGGACACCCCAAAAGCCTCTGGGTAAAACAAGGTGCTGCCTCTCCCAAAATCAACCCATCATCACAAACAGCATCGAGTAAAGCTGGCTGCATTTTGTGTGAGCAGCAGAAATAAAACGCTGCCAACAGAGGATGCAGAAGTTCCAACACCCCATTTCAGTTTTGTTGGTCAGCTCACATTTGACTCAATGCTGGTGAAACCTTTCAGTGCCTGTTGCAGGCAGTCAGTTTTTAACCAAACCCCCCTGGTTTTCCAGTTTTCCAGGCCCAGCACCCCTCCCAGCTGAAGTTGCCTGCCCTGAAAGCCCTGGAAGGTTCACAGCACTGCTCAGCTGTTTCATAACAATATCAGGCTCATGATGAACCAAATGAGTTCTGATTTGTGCTATTTAATGTCCTAATGGCTTGACTAGTTAGGTAGATAATTACACAGTATGATTTATCCAACCCATTTATAAATATTTATAATAATGGATAGATTAACCTTTGGGATTTCTATCCTGCAGTCCCTCGGTGACGGGGATCTCTCCATGGCAGCAGCAATGCCAGAGCCTGGGAGGGAGCAGCGGGCTGGGGATGGGGCCCTGGGGACACTGGGGTGGGGACACAGGGACACAGGATCATGGGGACACAGGGATAGGGCCACGGGGACACAGGATCATGGGGACACAGGTTGGTCTCAAGAATGGAGACACAGGGATGGGGCCCTGGGGACACAGGGACTGGAACACAGGGATGGGGCCATGAGGACACAGGGATGGGAACACAAGTTCATGGGGCCCTGGGGACACAGGAATGGGGCTGTGCGTTCATGGGGCCGTGGGGACACAGGAATGGGGCTGTGGGTTCATAGGGCCATGGGGACACAGGGTTGGGGCCATGGGTTCATGGGGACACAGGGATAGGGCTATGGGA
Organism: Myiothlypis coronata; assembly: GCA_035041385.1. Taxonomy (NCBI): domain Eukaryota; kingdom Metazoa; phylum Chordata; class Aves; order Passeriformes; family Parulidae; genus Myiothlypis; species Myiothlypis coronata. The sequence continues at coordinate 840,299 of JAWWLW010000300.1, read as the reverse complement.
ACACAGATTCATGGGGCCATGGGGACACAGGGATGGGTCTGTGGGGCCATGGGGACACCAAGATGGGGATGGGGCCATTAGTTCATGGGGACACAGGGATGGGGCCATGGGGCCATTGGGACACAGGGATAGGGATGAGGCCATGGGGACACAGGAATGGGGCTGTGGGGCCATGGGGACACAGGGATGGGGATGAGGCCATGGGGACACAGGGATGGGACTGTGGGGCCATAGGGACACAGGGATGGGGCCATGGGGACAGTGGCCAAGACCCCAGGCCAAGGAGTCCCACTGGCAGCTCCAGGAGCTCTGTGGCAGACAAGTGCACCCCAATCCCATTTCCTGCCTCTGTTTCACTAGGACAAGGACAGCCACAGGGCCCAGCTCCTGCTGCTGGGCAGTTTGGGCCCAGCTGTGCCACGGGGCTGCCCCGAAACCCCAAAAGCAGCGGTGCCAGCTCCCCTGTGGCGGTCCCTCCCGCCAGGGCACACGGGGGTGGCACGGGCACAGGGCAGGCGGGCCCAGGCTGGCAGCGGGCGGGTGACACTGAGTCCCAGGGCGCACAAGGGACACATTGTGGCCCTGCCGCCGCTGCAGCGGGACAGGCCGCCAACGCTGCGCCCCGGGACAAAGGGACAGTGTGTGCAGGGCCTGCCCTCCCACACCGGCCCAGCACGGCTGCTGAGGGCAGGGAAAGGCGCTGAAAACACGGGGGACAAACAAGGAGCACGGCCCCGTGGGGTGACCTGCCCGGGCCTGGCCCAGCCTGCTCTGTCACACCTCTGAGCATGGATACAGAGCAAACCTGCAGAGCTCCAATCCTGCACCCAACAGCCCAAAACGCCTCCCTGCCCCTCAGCCGTCAGCCAAGAGAACACACAAGCCTTGGCACGCACGGGGAAGATTCTTCCAGACACCATTAAAGTATTTTATACTCATTATTACCATGTCCTGCTCTTGGGAGCAGTACCACAGTGCTGGAAATGGTGATTTCCAATACTCTGCAGCGTCCCTCTTCACTCAGAAAGAGCATCACTATGTTTAGATGATCAGGACTCTGTTTATGTAAAACTACATGGGGAAAAAAAAAAAAGTAGTGATATGAAAATAATAAATAGCAGGAATACTCAGGTTCTATATTTCTGGGATTTCCCTAAAAGGCAAAAATCACTTTCATTCTCCAAGACTGAGCTGCAGCACTTATCTTTTCTATTGACTGCTTAAACAGAAATTCATTGTGTAAGCCATTAAATAAACTTTTTAAAAAGCACAGCACTCAGAGTGAAATCTCTTAAGATTTTTTTATCAGAAAAATTTGACAGAATAAATGTGGGGCTTAAGAGCTCATATATTCACATGCAAGTCATCACACCAATATAAAAAAAAAAGAAAAAAAAAAAAAAAAACAGAAAAACAAACCAACAATTATTTGCAAAATTCATCTGCATCCCAGACCAGCAGGGAAATATGAAATAGGGAACTACCCCAGTCCCCCAGGAGGGCAATCCCCACTTCATGTGGGATAATTTCTCCGTTTGAAATCAGGGCTCAGCCCCTCCAAGGGCTGCCCAGCCACATCCACCCACCCACCTCCATCACTGGGGCTTGTGTGGAGCCAGAGCTGGGCGGGGAGAGGAGAAGGAAACCCAGAAATGCTGAGGGGAAAGCCAGAAATGCTGAGGGGAAAGCCAGAAATGCTGAGGGGAAGGGGAGGGGACACAGATGACTTGGGAACTGTCGGGGATTCCATGATGAAGCTTTGGGGTCTCTCCCCGGGATCAGAGCACAGGGATTTACAGACACACGGAGCAGCCCCGTTACTGGGGACAGAGGGAGCAGCTGCTGACAGATTCCCTCTCACCAGGGTGGGGTCCAGCAGCTCCTCCCCAGGGACACAATGCTGGAGGTGACAGAGCCAGCAGTGCCCTGAGGAGGTTCTGTGTGTGTGAAACCCATCGTGGCAGGGCTGCTCTGGGGTTTCCCAAAGGCCTGATGGACAGAGGAGCCCAGAGCTGCGCCCAGGGGAGCCCAGAGCTGTGCCCGGGGGAGCCCAGAGCTGTGCCCGGGGGAGCCAGCACCTGCTCCTGGCTGGGCAGGGGAGCCCAGAGCTGCGCCCGGGGGAGCCCAGAGCTGCGCCCGGGGGAACCAGCACCTGCTCCTGGCAGGGGCTCCCCAGGAGACACCCAGGGCTGGCACTCAGCACCAGCACAGCCTGTTCCAGCCTCGGTCAGACACTCACAGCTTCAGACACTCCAGCTTAGCTAGGCCAGACCTTGGTCTAGAACCTGCCCATGCAGAAATCCTTTTCTGGAGAGTCACAGAACACCCTGAGCTGGACAGGAGCCACAGGATCACTGATCCAACCCCTGTACCTGCACAGGCACCACAAATTCCCACCCTGGCAGTGCTGTCCAAACCCTCCTGGAGCTCTGGCAGCCTCGGGGCTTGTGCCCATTCCCTGGGGAGCCCGGGCAGTGCCCACCACCTTAAAGCCCCGATCCTCAAGAGTTCAAAAGAAAGGAAAACTCCTCTGGAATTAATTTTCCTGGCTATTGACAGGGTTAATAATTAATAGCAACCCCAACATCCTAAGAAATGAGGACAGCTTGCTCAGGGAACGAATCCAGAGCGGTGCCGAGGAGGGGCAGCAGCAGCCAAAGGAGGAGGAGGAGGAGCAGCACCAAAGCCTTCCTCTCCCAATTCCCTGCTCCCTTCCCGGGCCCAGGGGAGCCAAAGCTTTCCTCTCCCAGTCCCCATCTCCCCTGCCGGGTCCAGTGTCACAGATATCTTTCATGGAAAATCCTTTCCTTAGGATTTTTCCTCCTGAGAAGCTGAGAGGCCTCAGGAACAAAATGTAACCAATGGTTATCTGCTGCTGTGGAATGCAACAGGTGCATCTGGGATTGGTCTTATAGAGTTATTTCTAATTAATGGCAAATCACAGCAGAGCTGGCTCGAGCTCTCTGTCCGAGCCACAGACTTTGTTATCATTCCTTCTTATTCTATTCTTAGCCAGCCTTCTGATGAAATCCTTTCTTCTGTTCTTTTAGTATAGTTTTAATGTAATATATATCATAAAATAATCAATCAGCCTTCTGAACCATGGAGTCAGATCCTGGTCTCTTCCCCTATCCTCAAACCCCTGTGAACAGGTCACACGGGGGTACCACACTGAGCTCAGGCTCTGGGGACCACCAGGACCTCCCCATCCCTGTCTGTCCCCAGTGCTCCACGGGAGCCTTGAGCTCTCCCCCTCTGCAGAGGGACAAAACGCCCATGGAGGGGCTGGGGCCTCCCAAAGCACCAGCAGAAGGCTGGGAAGGAAGGGATGCTCCTGCTGCACCCTGTGCTCAGTGAGAATCCCTGCACACCCTCCTCATCTCCGCTACCTGCCCGAGGAATGAGCCTGCAGGCTCAGCAATACTGCTGCAATTAAGGCAATTCACTAATGAGAGTGGGGCTGGGCCAGCCCTCGCACCAGCAAACGCTGCCCCCACCTCCTGCAGAGCCCCAGCATTCCCTGGAGCACCGGGACCCCGAGTGGAAATCAAGAGAGTTGGCAAAACCCCAGGAAAAATGAAAGCTCCAAGTCACATAATCAGCAGGAGAATGAAATTCTGTTACCGCTCACAACCGGTCTGGCAAGTTAATTAAAATGTTCCCATATACTTGTAATTGTTAGAGAATAAAACCCCAACCAAATAAAAAAGCTTTAAAGACACAGCTCATCTTGCCTAAAGGATGGATTTTGTGGCGGCATCATCAGACATCTCTGGGGTTCCCTATGGGACACAGGGGAGCCAAGCTGGGCTCCCAGTGCTGTGCCACCAGTGCTCCCAGTCCTTACTGGGGTGTTCAGAGCTCCCAGTCCTTACTGGGGGTGCTCAGAGCTCCCAGTGCTGTGCCACCAGTGCTCCCAGTCCTTACTGGGGGTGCTCAGAGCTCCCAGTCCTTACTGGGGGTGTTCAGTGCTCCCAGTCCTTACTGGGGGTGCTCAGAGCTCCCAGTCCTTACTGGGGTGTTCAGAGCTCCCAGTCCCCCCTTACTGGGGTGCTCAGAGCAGACACGGGGCCAGCTCACCTTCCCAAAGCTCCCTTTGCCCAGCACCATCAGGAAGTTGAAGTCCGAGAGCTTCATGCGGTCGCGGCTGCCGTTGTTGTCCAGTTTGGAGATGGCATTTCGAGTCTTCTCATCCGCAGCCTTGGAGCCCGTGCCAATCTTGGCTCTCTGAAAAGGGGAGATGGGGCAGGGAGGAGAGCATCACTGGGCACAGCAGGGCCAGCGGGCATTGTAAACCCAGGGGTGCTCCCCAAATCCCACCTCAGCAGCTCCTTCCCTGCTCAGACACCACCCAGAGCTTTGGGAGCCTTTTCCATGGGTGTGATGGGGACAGCACCAAGAAAGGCTCGGCAGGAGCCACCAGCCCTGGCCCGTGGCACTGCTCTGCTGCTCCCCAGTTAACCTCTGCCAGACAACTGGGAATCACTGTGGCCCTGCTCACCCCTGTCCCCGTGCCAGGGGGACACTGCAGCCTGCCCTGCCACCCTGTCCTGCCACCCTGCCCCGTGCCAGGGGGACACTGCAGCCTGCCCTGCCACCCTGCCCTGTGCCAGGGGGACACTGCAGCCTGCCCTGCCACCCTGCCCCGTGCCCGGTCATCCAGAGCATGCAAACAGCCCTGAGGAAGCTCTTCTGGGGCAAAAACTGCCTCTGGCTCTTCCTCACCAGAAAAAGAGTGGTGAATATAAATATATTGAGGTAAAACGTGGGACTTTTAATCCAGCTCCACATCCATTACTGCCCTGTGGTCCCTCCCGTTGGAGACGCTCTGTGACTGTATCTGAAACTGGGGGGGATCACAGAGGAAACCACAAACCCGTTTGGAACAGTCCAGAACAGAAAGCCTCCTGAACAGACAGACAGACAGACAGCCCCTCCTGCTGTGACAGACAGACAGACACACAGCCCCTCCTGCTGTGACAGACAGACAGACACACAGCCCCTCCTGCCCTGACAGACAGACACACAGCCCCTCCTGCCCTGACAGACAGACACACACAGCCCCTCCTGCCCTGACAGACAGACAGACACACAGCTCCCACTCAGGGTCACCCGCAGCCCCTCAGAGCACGGAACAGCTCCTGCGCTGCCACCCTGAGCAATGGGCTGGGGTTTCCACACCCATCGGGGTGACCCCGGCATGTCCCGGGCCCCAGCACACTCCTCATCCTCATCCCTATCCTCACTCCTCATCCTCATCCTCACCCTCATCCTCATTCCTCACCCTCATCCTCATTCCTCATCCTCACCCTCATTCCTCACCCTCATCCTCATTCCTCATTCCTCACCCTCATCCTCATCCTCATCCTCACCCTCATTCTCATCCTCACTCCCACATCAGTCACATCCCAGCTGGAGGGGGATTCCCTGCCCTGACACTGAGTCCCTGCACGGGAGGAGTGAGGCACACACCAAGGTGAGGACAGGTGTGGGGGCACACATCAAGGTGAGGACAGGTGTGGGGGCACACAGCAAGGTGAGGACAGGTGTGCCCTGGCACCTCTGCACAAGGTGTTTTCTGACCTGCCTGCCCAGACCACTCTACCACCACTGGAACACCATGAAATGCAATCAAAGCCAGCTGTTAGCTCTTTGTACAGCCAGAACTGTACAGTATTTGCTGGAGCCAGCTGTTGTATTAGAACTGTCCTTCCTTGGATGTTCAGGAGAGTTGTGCATAAATAAGATTAAAAGAAAGGAGAGCAGGAGCAGGAGCTAACTCTGCAGTCTGCTACAAGCACAGAGCTCATGCTGAGAACCACAAGGGCAGCTCTCCCATTTCTGTGGCTCATTGCAGAGGCACCACGCTCAGTCCTGGGGTTCTGTGGAGGCTTGAGCTACCCTGAGAAATGGCCAATTTCTGCTCACTCAGCAAGGGCTGGACCCATCATTCAGCAACACGTGCCATGGCTTATTAGGTAGCAAACAGACATTTCTCCTTGGAGCCTCCCTGGGCAGCTGGAGCCTGCTCCACGTGCCTGCCCTGTTGCAGACATCTTTTGTGAAAAATCCTTTCTGTAGGATTTTTCCTGCTAGAGCTGAGAAGATCAGTAACAAGTGTAAACAATT
>JAWWLW010000300.1:765313-778230 GCA_035041385.1 Myiothlypis coronata | reverse complement strand
CAGAGCAGCTGGGGCTGCCCCTGGATCCCTGGCAGTGCCCAAGGCCAGGCTGGACATTGGGGCTGGGAGCAGCCTGGACAGGGCCACACCAGGGCAGAGGATGGGCAGGGCCAGGAGGAGCAGCCAAAACCCAGGTTTGGATGGAAACCTCTCGAGTTTAGAGGGAAACCTCTCAGATTGGGCTGGAAACCTCTTGGGTTTGGAGGAAAACCTCTTGGATTTGGTAGGGAAACCTCTTGGGTTTGGTAGGGAAACCTCTCAGATTGGGATGGAAACCTCTCAGGGGTTTGGGATGGAAACCACTTGGGGTTGGAGGGAAGCCCCTCAGGTTTGGGAGGGAAACCTCTCAGAATGGGATGGAAACCTCTTGGGTTTGGTAGGGAAACCTCCCAGGGGTTTGGGATGGAAACATCTCAGATTGGGATGGAAACCTCTCAGATGAGGATGGAAACCTCTCAGATGAGGATGGAAACCTCTCAGATCGGGATGGAAACCTCTCAGATCGGGATAGAAACCTCTCAGATCGGGATGGAAACCTCTCAGATGCTCCTCAGGCCACCTGCACGTGGCAGCTGCTCAGCACGCCCTGCTGCAGGGACAGATCAATGCATTGGTGATCACCTCTGCAGGTCACTTCCTAATGCAGCGATCAATCAAATTTCCTTCCATTCTTTCAAAATTAAGCAGAAAGAAAAAGAGATTTTAGTTTGCTTTTCTTAGCTTATTTTTAACAGAGGCACTACAGAATTATGATGGTGTCCTTTTGGTAAACCAAAATGTCAGACACATATTATTCTTTTAAACATCTCCTGGCCTTTCTCTGAAAGGTTAAGGTGGTTTAAATAAATTTAGTCAAAGTAAATGACAGCTGAGGAAGAGTATTAGAAAACTATACTTATCAACAACCTCTTTTCCTTAAATTTAAACAAGTCATTTACCAAACTGCAGTTTAAGGAGATCATGACAATATATGCTGTTCCACAGGAAGATGAAAACAACTTTAAATGGTGAAGAAATGTTGGGTGGGAGAAATTACACACAAGTTAGTGAATGTTAATGCATGGTCTGAAAGTTGCAAACCACGGTTTTTAAAATAATGGGGCAGCAGCCTGGGCTTTCACCTGAGCCCTTAATTGGGAGTTGTCCTTTTCCTGCTTTTACATCCCACTGATGACAGGACCTGAGATGGAAAAGTGTGGATCCACACCTCACTGCAAGGGAGTCCCTCACACTGCCCCAGTGTTGGACAGATGATGTTGTTTCCCACATCCAAAGCAGTGGATTTAAAATGAATTTATAGATTATGCAACTTTGTTTTATTAAATGCAACTTTAAAAGCAATTCTAACACCCGTGAGCATTTCAGATGCACGTCTGCAAAAATAGTCCAAGTGGGAAAGAAACCAACCCAAACTTAGCAGCCAAATCAGTGGCTCTTCAAGATAACTCGGCAAGAGATCATTTACTAATTAACATAGATAATTGGGATCTTGAACTCGTCACCCAAATCAAATGATGATTAAAATACAGTGAATCTCAGAATCCCAGAATGGTTTGGGTGAGACCTCAGAGCCTGTCCCATTCCACCCCTGCACCTCCCACCATCCCAGGGTGCTCCAAGCCCTGTCCAGCCCGGCCTGGAGCACTTCCAGGGGTGTAAATAATGCCCTGAGATCATTTTTCACACATCAATAATGAGTTTTTCCCATTCCCATCTGCTGAGGGACCAGGAGCAGTGAGCAGACACCTCTGAGGAGCAGAGCCAAGGTCTGTTGCTGTCACCTTGGCCACCTCCTTATTCACCCCGAGAGCCCACACGGGTCACCCCACTCCAGCAAGTTCCCACCTTCCTGCACCAAATCCCAATCCCAGTGCATGGCCCTGAACCTACTGCCCACACAGACAAAGGGGAAATGGGGTCATTTTTTGGGGCACAGTTCAAACACATCCTCAGGGCTGATTGCACCAGGACCTCTGGCAAAGTCCAGGAGGAAGAGGGGCTGTCTTACACCATCCTTATTCTGGGCTCTTTGCTCCACCCATAACACAGGCAGGACCAAGAGAAAAAACCCTCATGAAGACAAAAATACACATTTCAGCATTTGCGTTCGCTGATCTGCACCCAAGCAAAAACCTCCTGTCCAAAAACTTATGTTATTATTATTTTGACTTACTTTATGACTCTTTTAATTACCCCAGAATTACAACCCCCTGCTGAAGCATTTCCCTTCCAACTTATCAGGAAAGCAACAAAACCCAACTTCCTGCCGTTCCGCCAAAGCCCAGCTCCAATGGAATCGGCGGCAGAAATTTCAATTTCACTTGTGGGTGGGAAGGGCAGAAGCCCCCGTCCGCGGGCCCAGCACGCAGGGCTTGCAGCCTGGTGCCGAGTTTCCATAGAAATGCATTGATCAGAGCCTAATTCCCGTTAATGTTGTGTCCCTGCAGCACGCTCTGCTTGCTCCCACCGCCGAGCACCTTCCCTCGCAGCCGCCCTCCGCTTTTGTTCGGCTCAGTAGGTTTCCTAACTGCTGGGTTTTATTGAGTTAAATCAAGCTGTCACTTCATCTGCCTGAAGGATGACTCAAATACAACACATAATAATAAAAGAAAAGTAGGATAAAATAATCTTGTCAAGCCAGAAAAACTGATTGCTTGAAGTTGTAGCCTTCAATCAATACACTAATTCCACAATTTATACCTCTTTCAATTGGAGAGGAAAGAAACCCTGATATGGTATTTCTTGGCTCACTGACCAACTTTGACCTTCTATCTATGTGAATGTGGGATTAGCAAGTGCTGCTGCTTAGTGAAATCACCTATGAAAACAGGGAAGCAAATCAGAGCCATTTGAGGCTCAGACCAACTTTATTAATTCCAGCAGGGCCAGGGGTGTTTATTGCTCAGGAGCTCTGGGCTCGCAGCAGAGGCCACGGGGCTGCTGGCTTGGGGTTTGCTGTGGGAGAGGAGGGGGAGCAAAGCTCTGGGGCTGAGACAGAGCCACCAGCAGGGTGTGGCCCCAAAGCCACCCCACTGTCACCTGTCCCAGGGAAATCCCAGGAAAAGCAGTGGCTGCTGGTGCTGCTCACAGTTCCAGAGTTAGGTGGGCAAAGGCAGCTTATCCAGGCAGCTTTAGAAACCAATTTCTCAAGAAATAACGACCCACTTCATAATTTACTATTTTTTTCAGTGGCCAGCCATCACAAACCCCTCTTTTATTTACAAATTGCCGTTCATCTGCATAGCTTTATAAAAGAACAATCAAACTGTTCATTTAAAGATTTGGGATGCTCTTTGGCTGTCAGGTGCCAGCTTTGCTTTCAGAATTCCTCCCCTGCGGGCACAGTCCAGGAAATAAAAATTCTTTGTTTAGTGAAGCTTTTGTACTTCACCCTGCCACCTGCTTAGCTCAGGTTGTGGCAGGCCATCAAACAGGGCTGGAGCAGGAGCCTCCCTGCCCTGTGCCTCCAGAAGGAAAAGGCAAACCCATGCAGGCTGTCAGATCAGCTGTGGTGGGGAAGAGCCAGCCCACACTGCTTGAGATAATAAAGGTAATTAAGGCAGTGCAATAGGGCACAGCTTTCCTTTGCTTGGGAAAACGTGGTGTTTAATTAACACCAAATTTTCCCACTTTCCAGGGCTATTCCCCCTTTGCAGGGATATTCCTTGTGCCTGTTTTCAGTGATTTCAGCAATACCTGCTGGCCTGAGAAACAGAAGCTGAAATAAAGGCCTGCCCAGCCTGGGATGAGCTCTGGACACAGCCTGGGACTGCCCAGATCTCAAACCTGCATCACAAGGGGCAGCTCAGGGCAACGAATGCCAAGGCTCCCACATGCCAGGAGCTGCTTCCTGCCCTTCTGTCCCTCCTTTGTCCCACAGTGAGGTCAGAAACAGGGCAGTGCTGATGCCAGAGAGGCTCAAGGAGGATGTTCTTGCACAGTGAGGGTGGGCAGGCCCTGGCACAGGGTGCCCAGAGCAGCTGGGGCTGCCCCTGGATCCCTGGCAGTGCCCAAGGCCAGGCTGGACAAGGTTTGGAGCACCTGGGACAGGGGAAGGTGTCCCTACCATGGCAGGGGGGCATTGGATGAGCTCTGAGGTCCCTTCCAACCCAAACCATTGCAGAATTTCCTGACTCCAAGTCCCACTGAGCAGCTGGGAACTGAACCCAGTGGGTAAAACCAAGCAGCCAGGAGGAGCAGAGCACCCTTCACACCTGCAGCATCCCTGGGAGCTCCTGGATCTCTGCAGGTAAAACCAAGCAGCCAGGAGGAGCACAGTGCCTTCCACACCTGCAGCATCCCTGGTAGATCTCTGCAGGTAAATCCAAGCAGCCAGGAGGAGCACAGTGCCTTCCACACCTGCAGCATCCCTGGGAGATCTCTGCAGGTAAAACCAAGCAGCCAGGAGGAGCACAGTGCCTTCCACACCTGCAGCATCCCTGGGAGATCTCTGCAGCCACAGGGGCCAGGAGCACAGTGCAGCTTCCCAGCTCCTTCTAGCAAGACACCACTTTGATTAACCTTTCCTTTACTCACAGTTTACTTTGCTCAGGGTAGAACACGCTGCTGGAGATGTTCTTTTATTTTTTTCCAGGGAGTGGATGGTATTTCCCCAGGCACCAGCCCAAGCAGCAGAAACACCTCCATGGAATACCAAGCAACCCCCAGAACACAGCCCTGGTGTAGCTGCACTTCCCAGCAGCTGGCACCAGGCCCCTGCCCTGCTCCAGGTTAACCCAGAGCTGTTCTCAGCTCCCTCTGCACCCCTGGCACAGGGCAGCCTCTCCCTTTAATAGGGGAGCAGAGTTAATGATGCAGCGTTAATGGAGAGAAATCAAGCACACGAGTGTCAGGTGGTCACCTCACCCTCCCAGCTCCTGACTCAGAAACTCTGAATTATTCAAACCTGCCTCTGCTTTATCAGGCAGCAAAAAGAGAAAACACCAAGGGAGAATGAAGAAAAATGCAAAAAAAAAGATGAAAAGTTTGTTTGGTATCAAAATTCTCACTTACTGATTATAAGCAATAAATAAAATAATGCTCCAGGTGAGATCTTAGTCTCCCCAGACACTTTTCACTCCCTAATTTGGATCCACTCTATCAGAGGTATAAATACCTGCAGGAAATAAGGCTCTGCACCAAAATACTCCCTGCTTTCCCTTCTGCTTCCCCTTCAAGGGAAGCAGAATAAAAGAAGACATTTGCAGGAGAGGAGGCCCAACCCCTGAGCCCACTGATCACATTGTCCCTGGATTTCTGCTGCGATGAGGGATGAAGATGCATCTCATGCTGATCCTTTGAAGCTCATGGAGATGAAGGTTAAGAGGCATTTGAAGTTGTTAGTTTGTTTGTGGCCAGGGAGGGAGGTGCTCGGTGCCCTCAATCCTGCAGGCTGAGGGATGTCACCAGAACTCACCTCCTGACATTCAGTCCCATGGCAGGAACAAAGATTAGAGCCAGGGTCAGCCGTGCCAGGCCAATTTCACTCAAAGTTTTATTGCCGACACCATTGTTCATCTGATTGTTCCCAAACACTTTCTTTTAACAGAAATGCCGAGATTCAGCCTTATTTCCAGCCATCGATTACAGGGCTGTCAGCTGAGCAAATACTGGGCTGGAAATTGCAGTGTACTTGAGAAAGTAGGGGAAAAACCCATCAGAAATGAACCAAAATTGCTCGTGGAATAAGCAAATAAGGGAGATGGGCTCTGGGCTGAATAAACAGCCTGTGTGGTGTGTGCACAAAACAGAGCTGCCTGCCCAGCCCAGCTGCTCGGGGAGGCTCTGGTAGGGAGAAACAAGCAGCTGAACACTCCAGGATCCCCAGGAATCTCTTTACCTGAATACTCAGCTTCTGCTGCCCACAACTAAAAAGAAAATGCTGTTATTTTAATGTATATTAATGATCTGGACAGCAGGGATTTGGTTGTTTTGAAAGACTGCCCGGGCATGGCTCAGCTGTGGCACCTCCATCGTCCCCATCACCCTTGAAACACTGAGGTGCCAGCTCCAAACCAGCCTCTGGCTCCCCAGTGCAGCTCAGGAACACCTCAAACAGCTCCACAGCTCTCAGGAAACAAAACACAGCAAGCAGCAGCAACCACCCAAAATTAGGAGCGTTGAGTAAACACCTTAAATGGGCACAAAATAATTCTGTTCCAGGCCTGTGCTCCAATAATTTCACACCGAAGCCTCAGACACCATCCCAGCCCAGGCCTCTGAAGCCTGGTGAGAAGACTTCTGTCTGGTGTGTCCTCCCCTCTCTCAGCAGTGGCAGTGACAGGGCTGCTGCCTGTAGGATGCCCAAACTCTCCAACAGAGGGTAGGGACCCCCAGAACCATCAGCCTGAGCCCGGGATGGGGCAGGGGGAGGCAGGGGCCAGGGGAGGTGCTGAGCCTGGAGCAGTGGCAGCCCCAGCCCAGGAGCTGTCCTGCAGAGCTGTGGCACAGGGAGCTGGAAGGAGGGCTGTGAGGGCACTCAGTCACTCCCTGGGCTTTGCAGGGTGCCAGGGGCAGCACGGGCAGGAGCAGGGTGGTGCCAGCCCAGCACTGCCCATGGAGGGGGACACAGGACCCTCCTCACCATGGAACACCTGGATGGGCCCTAAGAGCCCCAAACCAGAGCAGGGAACTCTCTTGGTGGTTGTCAGTGTCAGTCCCACCTGGCTTGGACCCCAAACCCTTGGCTGAGCCCAGTGTGCCCAGCACAGCCCCAGGGGCTGCCCTGCACTTGTCCCAGGGCAGGAGGGAGCCAGGGCTCCGTGCCCACACTGCCCTTGGCAGAGCCACTGGCACTGCCCAGCCCCTCCTCACCTCCCAGCCCGGCTCACCTGAGCTCCAGCTGATGCTTTCCCTTCTCCCAGTTAAATGCTGCTCTCTCTTTTGGTGCTGGCACTTGGAATTGAAAGAGAGAGCGAGAGAGTGACAGGGACTATATACAGCAGGGCAAATATTTGTTGTATAAGATAAACACACAATTATCTAAAATGTAATCTTAATACGACTTATTAAAATAGATTACATTTTAATGTGCACTGCAATTTGCACATCATCCAGCACAGCCTGGGTGTGCAGCTTCCCCCGTGCCTCTCCCCTGACAAGCTGCAGTGCTGCAGATACAGGGCAGTGCAAAGCCCGCCGCTATCTCCCTCTAAATGGCTCCATTCCGTGTTGATAGGCAGATACAGCCCTCACCTTTATCCCAGCTTGTTTCTGACCCACTGAGTTCGTGTTAATCACCCCTGTGGGCACCAATAATTTCCCCATATGTGGAATTTGATAAGTTAGAGCACCCACTTCATTTCAAGAAGATTCCAGCTGGCTATCCAGTTATCGCTATGGACAGCTTCAAGCACTTCCATGCTGCTCCTTGTATTCTGAGCTTTATCAAGTGCTTTGCACTTTTTGTCTTTTATCTCTTAATTGAGACCTGACTGCAAGAAATGCCTATCTCTTAAAGTGTGGTGCATTAAGTATTAACTTGAACTGCTTTGGCTACTTGAGGTACAGAAAAACCTTAAGAAGCAGGGAAAAGGGTGAAAAAAAATCTCCCCAAATCTCTGTTTAGAAAAACTGTGTAAATGCTACAGTGTAATAAAAAAAATAAATCTTTTTCTTCCTTCTCTGCCTCTTCCCACAAGTAAAAGGAAAAACAGAAAGGGAAAGTGTGTATTACAGACAGAAATCAACTCCATCTACTTGTTTGCTTAACTGGAAATGCATTAAAATGCAAAGGGCCTGGAAAAGGAAAGCGTTAGGAAATGAATGTGTATGAATAAGAAATTATTTCACAATTAAAGGTGGTAAAGAATTCTTTTCTCACCGAATGATCTGTTCAGTCCATTCAGTTGTCAACAGCAGCAGCTGAATCTCCTCATGGAGGAGCCGGGTGGGTGTGGGGTTGCCACAGACACCCTTTGATGGGGAATATCTGTATTTTTTTGAAGCATCCCTCCCAGAACGACTCTGAGCGAAGAGTGTGGAGTCTGGCAGAGCCAAGACAGCGTGGAAGATGCAGGTTCTCTCTTGCTGCTCCACTCTGCACTTACTCCATCCCCACAGACGTGCTTTGCATTCAGCAACAGCCCCAAGAGCAGAAGTGTTCCACTCCCTGATGGTGTCTGGAACCCAAAACCTGATTTGGGTTTGTGTTTTTCACCATTTTCCTGGCAAGAAACCTCCCTGCAAAGCTGCTCTCAAAGTGCCTGAAGGAGCTCCCCTCACGTCCCTGGCAGGTGAGGGTCAGTCTCTTCTCCCAAGCAACACGGGGCAGGGCGAGAGGAAATGGCTCCAGCTGTGCCAAGGGAGGCCCAGGTTGGACATCAGGGGAGATCCCATCCCTGGAGGGGGGGTTGAGCACTGTCCCAGGCTGCCCAGGGCCCTGCTGGAGTCACCATCCCTGGAAATGTTGGGAAAATGAGTGGACAGGGTGTTCCCAGAGTGGGTTGGTGGGCACGGGAGGATTCAGCTGAAGGTTGGGCTGGATGGCCCTGGAGGTCTCCTGCAGCCCCAGTGATTCTGTGATTCTCCAAAGTGAACACCAAAGCTCAGAATATGTTTGAAGACGTTGGCACAAATCTCCTGGTGCAGCAATTTTATCCTCTGTAAAATGGGGTGAAAACATTCCAGTGTCAGCTTAAAAACCTCCTGACCAGCACTGGTCCCAAACTGTGGTGCCCTGGCAAAAGATCCACAAATTCCTCCTGAATGATCACTTCCTTTCTAAAGCAAAACTGAGCAAGGCATGAACAGCTGCTTCTAGCCCAAACCCAGTTTCTCAGGAGGATCTTTGTGCCAATAAACCTGCAGCATGGAAAAGTAGAGGAAAAGCAGGACTTGCCCTTCCCAGGAGCCCTCTGCCTCCTGGAGCCCTGGTGTCACTCACACCTTCTCCTGCACGGGGTGAGGAGCACTGTTATTTCCATGAACATAAACAAGAAATAAATAATAATAAATTGACTTTTCAAAGGCTTTTTGCCCATTCAAAGAGCTCTGACCCTGACCCAAATGCATCCCCACTCCTGCAGCTGCAGGTGTATTCTGCCACTGGTTTATAAAGATTCCAGTTTGCTGCCCTAAAAAAGCCCCAGGCAAGGCAGACAAGACCAGGAGTGTGTGGGGCAGCTTAGGAGAAGGAAATATTGATAAGCCAAAAGGCATTTTTCCTTTCAAAGGCAAGGGCAGCAGCAATAATCCCAGAGTGAGGGAGAGTATTCCTCACCTTCCTCTCTGGGGGACGTTACTGAAATCAGAAAAGTAAAGCAAAGGCCCTGAAAATGAAGGTAAAATGACACACAACAGCACTTCAAAAGGGTTAGATGAAGGCACCTGTGGTTCCTGAGGGGCAGAAGGGCCACTCACAGAGTGGGAAATAAAGACAGGAGGATATTTTGGCTGGTCAGGAGTAAAAGCAGAACAGAACCAAAGCACCAAAGAGGTACAGGGTACAAAAGGGAATTAAAGGGAATCATAAAGGGAATTCTTTTATATGGCTTACACTGAATAACTGAACTCAAATTCCCCATGCAACAGAAATAGAAGGCATCAGAAAATATAGAATTCACATGCAAGAAGTCAAACTCTTTGCCATGGCATCAGACATTTAGCACCATCCCCAGATATCAGAAGGCTTTTACTAATTACAAATTCCCACTCCTATAAGAGGTCTACAACAAAGTAAAAACTGTGAAGAACCCATGATCTGTTCTTCTTTTCTTGCCAGTTCACAACCTCCTTGGGTTAGCTCTGGGGAGACTGTAAACTCAATGCATGAAGTTGGCTGCCACACACTTGTACAAATCCCTTCAGTGAGTGAATCCCTGGCACACACTTGTACAAATAACCTCAGTGAATCAGTGGCACACACTTGTACAAAACCATTCAGTGAATCCCTGGCACACACTTGTACAAATAACTTCAGCGAATCAGTGGCACAAACTTGTACAAATCCCTGCAGGAATCACTGGCACACACTTGTACAAATAACCTCAGTGAATGAATCCCTGGCACACACTTGTACAAATCCCTTCAGTGAATCCCTGGCACACACTTTTGTACAAATCCCTTCAGTGAGTGAATCTCTGGCACACACTTGTACAAATCCCTGCAGGAACCACTGGCACACACTTGTACAAATCCCTGCAGGAATCCCTGGCACACACTTTTGTACAAATCCTTTTTGTGAGTGAATCCCTGACACACACTTGTACAAATCCCTGCAGGATCTGTACCACTCACAGGTGGTGGGACCATACACACCCTTCTCCAGCACTGGATGTGGAGTTATTTCTCTGAACATTCAGTGTTATTTCTCTGAACATTCAGTGTTATTTCTCTGAACACTGACAAGAATTAACAGACCAAAGGGCCATATTTTAAGAACCAAGCTGATAGCTAAGCCTACACAAAATGCAAATCCTGCAATCAGATAAATGCCCCCAGCACACAGAAGGACAGGAGCACCCCCAATTGCAGGGATTTCACCCCCCTCTCCCTGCTGAGCTCCCTCAGCAGGCTGGGCTCAGCCCTCCACCCCCACAGAAATGTCTCTGCATTTGGCACATTTCCCACAGCCCCCAGGCTCTGTATTCCCCAAGCCCCCCGAGCCGTTTGGCTGCGGAGACGCCTGTGTTATTGTCAGATTCAAGAGTTAAATATTCCAGGAGGAATTTGTTCCTGCACGGTGATACATAATGCCTGAAAACCCCCTGCACCAATATTGCTCTCAAATTGGCAGCAAGTGAACAAGGGACATGAAGGATGCTTCAGCACAGTAACCTATCCTTCCTTCTCTCCTGGGAGCCACTTGGCCAGCTTTCATCCTCATAATTATAATAAATTTGACATTTCATAGATAATATTGATTTCTGTATTTTAGCATTTCACCATAGGTGACAGTCTAGCGTCAAGAATGAAATTTCTATTGATCTCCAGCGCATTAATCTCTCATGTGTATGTGATCATTTTTATAAGACCTTTTACTGCACATAAATCAATATTTCATATTTCCAGCTATGCCAGAGGAGATGTCATATTTGTAAACTGTGAGTTGACACCTGCAATTCCTTCCTGTTCAGCTTCAACTGTTCAGTAACAGTCGATTCAGGGTTGGGAAAGGATCAAGCTCCAGAAACAAGTGAGATGAAAAAGAAGGATGTAGAATACAGTAATTAGCTTAATGAACAAAGCAGCGGAGTAAGTGAAATAAAGCTGTGTTTCTTCTGCTTACACTTGCCTCATGAATACAAACATCTTTAGGGAGGTTTGCTAAGCGACTGATAACGCATTTTAATATGTTTAGAGCACATTATAGTATAAATGTATTAGGGAAATAGAACCTGTTAGGAAATCAGGCAAGCTCCTAAATTAACTGCCTTGCTTGATACACCCTTATATCCATCTGAAATTATCCCTTTCACTCACAGCATTACCAGCTATTCTGACTTGGAGATGGTACCTGAACTATTTAGTCACCATTTAAACTCTATAATTTAGCAAACAATAATTAGAGTAATAAAATTCTCCTCTTTGAACTGAAATATGAACTTCCCACAAACAGCAAATGGTACCAGGAGAAGAAAAACAGTAAATCACAATGAGACCTGGTTCTCCTCTGTGTAGAGGTTTAAGTGAATCACTTCAAAATCACATGCATAAAACATCTTTAGATAATATAGAATCCATAAATAAATAAAACTGTCCAGCTGCTTTGGGATTTGCTAAATTAGTTAAATGAGCAATTACAGTGTGATGTCCAGTGGCCCCAGACCCCCTTCCAGCATTCAGCTCTTTAAATTATTTGCTGTGTTAACAGTGACCTCCTCTAGTCTGGACAGTTGAACAGTTTGGGGTAGCAGTGGATAATCAGTGATTTAACAAACAGAGTCACTTAAAGCTACATCCATAATCCATATGCAGACACAGGTCCTGATAACAGCACCATGCCAGCTCAGTCCTGGGTGTGGAGATAAAATCACCAGTGTGAGCTGTCCCAGCTGGCCTGGAACAGCCCTTCCCTCAGCCACTGAGGAGTTCCAGGGCATTTCCAGGGAAAGCAATCAGGACTCAGCCCGCTGCTCCCCTCTGCACAAACAGAACCACCACAAACGTTTTCAGAGCCCCACTCTGATGAGGGCCCGCTGCAGGAAGGTCCTGAGCCCTCCTGCCCAGCTAAACACTGATTTTGAAGCTCCCATTCTACACCAATTTCCTATAAGCACTATTGGCACACTATTATTTCAAATTACACGTCAGCTCACAGCACAGAAATGCCGCTCTTGCTAGGGCCTAAGGGCAATCCTTGCTGTCCATCTCTGAGCACGTGCCCATGAAGTGTGTCGCCATGTGCCTGTGTTAGCACGATGACAGACACCCTGTCAAAGTGGCACTGCCTGCCCTGTGTGATGAGACCCCCGAGGTTCTGTCAGCTGCTGATGGAAGGGGCAGCATCAGAAAAGCATCTGGGCACAGCGGGCAGTGTTGGCACGGGGTGAGAGGTGTCCCCACACGCAGTTCAGTCAGGGGAGCCTGTCGAGAGCTCTCCCTGCTGGCAGCCTCCGTTTGTTTGGCAGGGAATGACTTCCAAGTGTCTGCAGCCCCACACAAGCAGTGCAGCAAGGCCAGGGCAGTGCCGCAAGGCCCAGCAGTGCAGAGAGGCCCAGCAGTGCAGCGAGGCACAGCAGTGCAGCAACGCCCAGCAGGGCAGCAGGGCCCAGCAGTGCAGTGAGGCCCAGCAAGGCAGTGAGGCCCAGCAGGGCAGCACGGCCTGGCAGTGCAGCGAGGACTAGCAGTGCAGCAACGCCCAGCAGGGCAGCAGGGCCCAGCAGTGCAGTGAGGTTGCAACAGCACAGCACGGCCCAGCAGCGCAGTGAGACCTGGCAGTGCAGCGAGGCCCAGCAGCGCAGTGAGACCTGGCAGTG
>JAWWLW010000300.1:750831-761390 GCA_035041385.1 Myiothlypis coronata | reverse complement strand
TTCTTTTAGTATAGTTTTAATGTAATATATATCATAAAATAATCAATCAGCCTTCTGAAACATGGAGTCAGATCCTCGTCTCTTCCCTCATCCTGGGACCCCTGTGAACACCACCACAAGTCCCTACACAGAAAAGTCAACTTTGGGCTGCTGGGTCTCCAAGCTGAGTTGCTCAGTCTCTTTTTCCAAGCCTCACATGGAGCAGCCCCTGGTACCCAGAGGGTCCTTCCCCTCCCCAGCCCCTTCCAAAACCTGCAGACCAGCAGTGCTGACCATCATGCTCTTTAAAAAAAAAAAAAGGAAGATTTATTGATAACCTTTCTAACAAAGGGAAGATCATTCCCCAAGTTCCTTATTAATTTATGCTCCTCTATAATTATCACTTAGAGCAACCACTGGAGCACTAATAAATATATAATGAAAGCAAAAACATAGCACGCTGTGGTGCTTAATCTGAGATTACATATTTATAACAACAAAATATGCCATTCAAGCCTGGTTCAGGGCTTTCTATCGCAGCCCACCCCCTCTGAGGGCCGGTTTTTTTCCCCCCTTCTTTGTTATGTCATTCTGCAGACAGATCCCAGGCTGTTCCCTGTCACCCACCGGAGCAAGCGGCTCAACAGCAAGCACAGTTGGACAGCCCTTAATTAGAGCTGCTCGGGATAGTCAGGATGAGAGCTGTGTCAGCATCTCACTCAGATGCCATCCGGGGGTGCCCTGGGTGCTGCCCAGGCACCAGGGGCTCAGCACCCGCCCCAGCAGCGGGCAGGGAGCACCCAGAGCCAGAGGGAAACTGGAAAAGCAGCACTGGGTCTCTCATTGCCACCCACAGGAACACGGAGCTGGGGGACTGGCACTGCGAGGAAAACCAGGAAATTATGTACTTTGTGTGAAGTGGCCTCAAATTATTCTATCCCATTACACAAAGTATTTATTTCTTTAAGCTTGAAGCATGCAGGGTCATTGGCTCTGCCTAAACAGTGCCAGAGAGGTAAGAACAAACAGGCAAATATCAAAGTCGCTCTTCAGATCCTTAAAAACTCAGCATGGAAATCCAAATGCTGTTATTCAGATATTTGAATATAAAATCCTGATTTCTTATTCAAAAAGAACCAGGAGTGATATTAAAACTTAGCATTTTTATGGGGATTAACAACAGACAGTTCCACAGGATATAACCCATTCCTGGGGAAAGCAGCAGAATTGTGCCCCCCTTACAATGCCGTGCACCTGGAGATGTGCCCAAGGAACCATGTGAAGGCATCCCAAATTTCACAGTCAGATTTTTACCATCTGAACAACTTGCCTTTCGCTTTAAATCAGGTGGGAATGTCAGCTGGTTGTGCAGATCATGTCATACCCAAAGCATCATTCCCACGTTCCTACCCCAACAAATTGTGTTTTCATTTGATTCTGATCAACACTAGACACAAAGTGGGGGTGACAGCATTTTCCAGTGCAAATCTGTCATTGTTTATGAAAGATTCATAAACTGAGAGTGACATCAGGTAATGTCTCCATAATCAGTGAGGAAGCTTGGGCAGTGCAGAGCATTTTCAGCTCAGAATTTCTTCCAGATTATTTTGCTTTGAAGGTTCAGTGCTCATGGTGTGCTCAGACATGAGCAGCAGCCACCTGAGTCAGTTCTGCTCCAAAATTGGAGGGATCTAATTTTTAAAGGGAAGCAGCTACAAATGCCTGGGGAGATGCAGAATTCATATTTTGGGGGGGAAATTGGGTGAAGTGATGAGATCCATGAGCACCTCTCAGATCTCCTCCCTGGAACAATTAAAGCCATGATCCTGAGAGAACAAACGAAAACAAATGGGGGCTTGGTGTGTGTGTCATCCTTCTCTCTAATGCTCCAGCAGCTCTGCTCAGAGTTCAGGCAGTAAACAGGATGATTGATGGTCTTCCATGCTCAAGTAGGAAAAACTGGAGATTCAGCTCCTTCTCCTGCTCCATTTTTCTTTTGCTGCTGCACCATTAGAGCTGGATGCCATCAATTTAAGCAGGTACAGGATCATACCCTAAAAATAACTCTCCTGATCTCTCAGTTTCTTGTTGGAGGAGCCGTGGGCCCGGGCTCCTGTGTGAGGTGTTCCTCACCCATTCCCATCTATTCCCATCAGCTGTGGAAAATCCTGTGCACCAGCCACCAATGTCACAGGGCATGGCACAAGTTGGGCTGGCACAAAGCTCCCCTGATCCCACAGGAATCACCCCAATTCCCACAGGAATCACTCCGATCCCACAGGAATCACCCTGATCCCTCAGGAGTCACCTCAATCCCACAGGAATCACTCTGATCCCACAGGAATCATCCAAATCCCACAGAAATTGTCCCGATCCCACAGGAATCACCCCAATCCCACAGAAATCACCCTGATCCCACAGAAATCACCCCAATTCCCACAGGAATCACTCTGATCCCACGGGAATCATCCCAATCCCACAGAAATTACACCGATCCCACAGGAATCACCCCAATCCCACAGAAATCACCCCAATCCCACAGGGATCACCCCGATCCCACACCAGGCTGGTTCCCAGCCCCGTCCCAGCGCGGAGCCGCGCTGGCTCTCCAGGCTGGTGGCAGGAGTCACCCCAATTTCACAGTAATCATTCTGATCCTTCAGGAATCACCCCAATCCCTCAGGAATCACCCAAAACCCTCAGGAATCACCACAATTCCACAGGAATCGCCCCAATCCCTCTGGAATCACCCCAAAACCCTCAGGAATCACCCCAAAACCCTCAGGAATCACCCCAAAGCCAGAGGAGTCACCTCAATTCCTCAGGAATCACCGCAATCCCACAGGAATCACTCCAATCCCTCAGGAATCATCCTGATCCCACAGGAATCACTCCAATCCCTCAGGAATCACCCCAATCCCTCAGGAATCACTCCAATCCCACAGAAATCACCCCAATCCCACAGGGATCACCCCAATCCCACACCAGGCTGGTTCCCAGGCCCGTCCCGGCGCGGAGCCGCGCTGGCTCTCCAGGCTGGTGGCAGGAATCACCCCAATTTCACAGTAATCATTCTGATCCTTCGAGAATCACCCCAATCCCTCAGGAATCACCCCAATACCACAGGAATCACCCCAATCCCACAGGAATCACCACAATCCCACAGGAATCGTCCCAATTCCTCAGGAATCACCGCAATTCCACAGGAATCGCCCCAATCCCACAGGAATCACCTCAATCTCACAGGAATCACCCTGATCCCTCAGGAATCACCCCAAACCCACAGGAATTACCCTGATCCCATAGGAATCACCCTGATCCCGCAGGAATCACCCCAATCCCACAGGAATCACCCCAATCCCACAGGAATCACCCCGATCCCACACCAGGCTGGTTCCCAGCCCCGTCCCGGCGCGGAGCCGCGCTGGCTCTCCAGGCTGGTGGCAGCCCAGGCTGCTTTATAAGGATGAATGAAGATGAAAAGGAAGACAAATAGAAGTGAATGAGGCACTGCCGGCCGTGATTCATGGGAGCCCGCAGTCAGCCTGTTAGCCTCCGCCTGGCTCCCTTCGCCGGGAATAATGGATAGTTACAGTGTGGATGGTGACATTGTCAAACCATCAGGAATTGCTGATTATGGTGCTAAATATTGATCTCTGCTTCACATGTGTCAAAATTCTTTCTTCCCTTAATTAGAACTTCCCTAAGCACCCTCCAAGAACAAACCGAATAGATCAGATCTCCGTGAAAGGGAGTGTGATACCAGAATATAATTGTGACCTCTTGTCTTCCTCCTCTCTCTGGAGTTTTGAGATGACTTCAGCTGTCTATCCTGCCCTTCCCAGCACATGTGATAATCATACTCATTTTTCCCAATCTAACCATAGGAAGATTTTTCCAAGGCTGTGCTTTTCATCATTTCAACCCACCGGGGCTGCAGTCAGATGGCAGCAAAACTTAAAGTGCCAGAAGGTGCCTTTTTCTATTTGTTTGTTTCATGGTACACTGCACCAGGCAATGACCTGTGGCAGGAGTGTCACACAACACGGAGACAGGTTCACCCAATCAAAGGGAGCCTGAAAATTAACACAGATCCCTTCATTTCTTCATGCGGGATCGGGGAAGGGCAATTTAATGGATGTCAGAGTGCTCTGATTATCACCCCGCAATCACGGGCGATAAAAAATTAACTTTTGTTATAATGATTACTCCGCATTATTTGTATTAAAAGCACATTTCCTCATCAAGGGAGTCATGACAATTAGTACTAATTTTGTATTACTGTTCAATCATCTTTCCTACTCTTTACAGTATTTATAATATAAAATAATGAAAGCCTGTGATGTATGGTTTCAATTTACTCCACAAACTGAGCACTTAAGTCATTTATCTTAGTTTATCTGTAATATACTGGGGCTCGGGGTTTTTTGTATTGTTTTTCTTAAACATGACACGGTGGTACATTTACCTTTAGTTTGATGTGCTTGATAAAAATCAATACTTCATTAAAAGATTCCCCCAAAATTGTTCAGAGCAATTTCAGCAGAGGAGAGGGAATGAGGAAGGGGCTCATCTGTAACCCACTAACATTTATATAACCACGCTGGGCTGCGCTGTCCAGGGCCAGCTTCTGCAGGAGCAGGGATGAAGACGTGCAATTTGTGGGATTGTGAGGTGGGCAAAGGGAGGAGAAGGGCCCCGTTCTCTCCTTGGGAAGCCAAAGCAAAACCCAGAAATGACAGAAGAAAGGCACTGCCCAGGACAGAGCTTCAGGGGGAGTGCTGCAACAAGTGCTCACCATCACCCCTTCTTCTTTGCCCCCAGCCCAGGGCACAGCAGCCAAAAATGAGCAATACATTTCATTTTGATGGTTCTCTTTGATGGAGGCTCTCTGTGCACACAGCACTGCCCTGTGCTGAATGCAAGATCATCTTCCCCAGCAGAAGCATGGAACCAGGGACTTGGGGAGGTTGGAAAAGCCCTTTAAGATCACCCAGTATCAACCAGCAGCAGCACTGTGTGCAGCACCAGCCCTGTCCTCGAGTGCCACACTCACAGGTTTTGAGCAGTCCCAGAGATGGTGACACCACCACTGCCCTGGGCATCCTGCCCAATGCTTGACAGCCCTTCCCATGAGGAAGAACTTCCTAACATCCAACCCCCAGCTCTCCTGGCTGGCTTGGAGCCCTTTCCTCACAACACAACACGGGCAGTGCTCCTGGGCAGGCAGGAGGAGCCTCCCTGATCCACGGGCTCAGGCAGGAATTCCCCATCAGGAGTCATGTCTGGAGTGTCCCAGCTCCTCCTGCAGCACATCCAGCAGCCTGAGCACAGGACAAGCCAGGAGGGCCCTGCAGCCACAGCCCAGCCCAGAGCCAGCCCTGCCCCAGCCCAGCCCCAAAGAGCTGTCACCAGGGACCCTGGTGCACCCAGACCCCGTGGTGTCCTCAGGGAAGGATTAGGGCACTATCTGTCACCCACCAGCTGCTGAGCATCCAGCCAGGCTATTTCTGACTCAGATTCATCCCTAGGAATTGTCATTGCTGCACGTTGCCTTCTGGCCATCAGGAGTGACCGAGGCTGGGCTGCCCCAGTCCCAGGCTTGTGGGACAATGACACACACCTGGCCATGGCTCTGCCCCTCCAGGATGCTCTGCCCCAGTCCCAGGCTTGTGGGACAATGACACACACCTGGCCATGGCTCTGCCCCTCCAGGATGCTCTGCTCCAGTCCCAGGCTCATGGGACAGTGACACACACCTGGCCACGGCTTTGCCCTTTCTCTGCCCCTCCAGGATGCTCTGCCCCAGTCCCAGGCTCCTGGGACAATGACACACACCTGGCCATGGCTCTGCCCCTCCAGGATGCTCTGCCCCAGTCCCAGGCTCGTGGGACAATGACAAAGAACCGGTCATGGCTCTGCCCCTCCTCTGCCACTCCAGGATCCTCTTCCATCCACGGGCTCTGCACAAGGGGGATCTCACACTCCTGAGCCCAGGGACACAGGGGCACAGACCAGCTTTATGAAGCCACGCTGTCTGTGTGACTGGAACTCGCTCTGTTGTGCTCCCGAAGCAGCAGAAATCAGTTTGATCAGGGACCCTGGTGTCGCAGCTCTGCTCACCTAAAGATCACTGACCTGGCTCCGGGGCCCAGGGCCCCTCCAGCCCGGGAGGGGAGCTCTGCTGATGAGGCAGAACCACGCACGGGGCTTAAGCTTTTAGAAATATTGCAGCTGCAGCTGAGCGGGAGCGGGGGGAACACACATCATTCCTTTATCCACGGCGCAGGTTCCCAGTAATTCAGGGGAGGCAAACACGATGCGATCAATAAAGCAGCTCCGTGCCTTCCCCACTCACGGCCGCCTCATGAATCTTAACCGAGAGAAATAATAATAAGTGACAGAGAAGGGTTCTGGTACTTTAAATAAGCAAGCGAGCCTTCCAAAGCTACGAGCAACATTCTCTGGATATCAAAAATAATAACTGGTTGTGCAGCAGTGCAGCATGGAAACACAAGGGTATAAGATATACTGTACTTTAAGCTCTGTTTGATGAATCTGAGCACAGTTCCTGGGGGATAGATTACTTTAAACCATGCTCTTTTACTTTCTAATCCTGACTTGATTTGATTTGTACTTTAATACAGCTGCCTGGCAATTCAACAGCAAATAGAGACTATTTATGTAATCATATTGTAAGTAGTGGGACAAGAAGAAACTCTCTAGAACCTTTTTGGAAAATAGTTTGTTGTACTTTTTTATTTATTGAACAGCAGGGCTTCGGGCTTTTCAGTGCTCATTATAATTGGTTTTCTGCTTGAACTTTCAAAAACTGTCATGTCAATACTCAAACAGAATTTTTTTGCTTACTATATGGCTGTGGGCTCTATTTTCTCATGTGCTACTTGGCAAAGTTCTTGTAATATCTTAGAGGCAAGTTCTAGACTTGGAGCTGCTATTTCAGGGACTGGAAGGCAGGGTTATTTTATCTCCCCCATTGTTCTTGTTCGCCTTCCCAGCATTCTGCAGCGCATTTGCTGGGGTTCAGTGGGCTGGGGAGGAGCTGCCAGCCTGCTCCAGGCTCAGCTTCTGCTCAGGACGCACTGCTGGGGTGGGCCCTGCTGCTAAAAATGGGTGAGGGGCTCACCTCCCCCCCGGCACTGTGGGAACAAATATTCCCAGTGCAAACAGGGGCAGGACTCAGCCAATGACACAAAAATCCAGAGGGCAGCAATTAGAGCCCCATTGCTGATTTCAGGCATCTCCTCATCCCCAATGTTGCCCTTCTGCATCAATTCTGAACTCTCAGCATCAATTCTGAACCCTCAGCACCCATGCCAAACCTATCCCTGCTCCTCAGCATCAATTCTGAACCCTCAGCATCAATTCTGAACTCTCAGCATCCATCCCTGCTCCTCGGCATCAATTCTGAACTCTCAGCATCAATTCTGAACACCCAGCACCCATGCCAGACCCATCCCTGCTCCTCAGCATCAATTCTGAACTCAGCATAAATTCTGAACCCTCAGCATCATTTCTGAACTCTCAGCATCAATTCTGAACTCTCAGCACCTATCCCAGACCCATCCCTGCTCCTCAGCATCAATTCTGAACTCTCAGCATCAATTCTGAACCTTCAGCACCAATTCCTGCTCCTCAGCAAGAATTCTGAACCCTCAGCATCAATTCTTAGCCCTCAGCATCAATTCTGAACCCTCAGCACCCATCCCAAACCCATCCCTGCCCCTCAGCACCCACAGCCCTGCCCCAAAACACTCTCCACAAACACAGATATTTCTGTTCCTGAAGAACTTCCCCTCAGCTGCTCCATTTGTCCCTTTGCAAACAGCCTGTAAAATTACTCTCATAATTTTCTATCGTGTTACGAACACGGGACAATAAAAAATAAAAATTAAAAAAAAAATCAAAGCAAGAGTTTAGTGCCTTGTACAGGAGAAAATCCAGTTTGTCTGCAGTGGGGAAGGGTGTTCTTGGCTGTGCTGTGCTGGGAAAATAAAGCTGGTCTAAATGGGAAATGTAGCCAGAGTAGTTTAAAGAAAAAAAATCTCTATTTGTGGTGCTTGCTGGACTTAAGAAAAAACAAAAAAAAAACCCCCAAAAACAAAAACAAAACAAAACGAAAAAACCCAAACAAACAAACAAAAAAAAATTTGGTTCATCTACTGTATACAAAATTAAATTAAAATAGAAACCCAGCCTAAGAGCCCTGCTTCTTTTGGTACTGATCTTGCAAGGAAAGGAGCTGGGATCTGTTACTTCAGACTCTGACAATGGCAAAGCCTCACTTCAGGACGGGTATTTTTGGTGTTTTAAGGTGGCTGTAGGATTATTTCCATCCCCGAGGTGTGGCTGTGCTGCTCAGGGACCGAGGGAGGCTGTGGGGTTTAAATGAGCCTGACTTTGCTGAGCAGGGCTGGACTGAAAATCTGCTGCTGCAGCAGCCCTGGGCTCAGGAAAATCCAGCCCCATTCAAACACTGCAGGCAGAATTCTGCCTTTCCCTTCTCCCAGTGCAGGAAGGAAAAGTCAGATTTTTGTTCTGGATCCATATTAGATCAGAGATGAATGAGAAATGCCATGCTCAGAACAGCAGGAATTTCCCCAGTGTTCCCACTGCTGACAGAGAAACAGGCAGGGAACTGTTTTAAGTGAATGTCTCTGATTCCGAGGAAATTCAGAGTGGGGGGAAAAAGCCTCACAGAACAGCAAATGCTCTTTGAGACAATAATGCAATATGCAGCACTTATTAAAATCTATTGTTTCTGTCAAATATTGAGCCAGCAGGGGTGTGCAAACACGTGCACTGGGGTGGCTGTGTGTTAACCCGGCCCTGACACATTCTGGGGGCTCGGGAAGCACCACAGGAAAATTCCACACTGCAGAACCTCAGTGGCCAAAATTCACACTAAATTAATATTTAAACTTAAAGCAAACAGGCATGGCAATGCTGTTAATAACGGGCTGGACAACAGCCTCAAAGCTTTATTTTTTAAAAAATTACTGTGCATTTCATATTAAAATACATTAAATATAGCATTCTCACTACAGAATTTATATTTGCTTTTTCATTTTCTTATTAACTCCTGTTTTCTCTGCGCTTGACTTATGAAATACTAATACTGCAACTATTTGTTTTCCTTAAAAAAAAACAACAAAAGCTGTACAGTTGATTAAAAAATGCCCAAAAACCCAATTTGTCATTTTTGCCAGTGTTCCCAGAGACAATGGAGGGTCAATAATTTGGCAGGATCAGGGCAGGGGAAGGTTTGTCCAGTGTGGGTGACAGCTGGGAAGGGAAAGCAGAGATGATATTGCAGGTTTGGTTCCTAAAACTATATCAAGGCTACTCTTTTAGTCAACTTGGAAATTTATATACTATACACTAACCCTCCTTTAATATCCTCTCTCTCTTTCCTCTGGGCATTTATTGCTGTTCTTTCTAGTTCAGTAACCAGTGAGCAGAAGGTTCATTAAAACTAATTGAATTGGAAACTTGTCTGCCCTGGGAAATGTTAACTCTTTGTTGTTATCTCTGGGAAATTCCTTTTGTTATTTCCCTCTGAACGATGTGCTTGGGCTGCAACAAGCAGCAAACAGCACCTGGGCAAGGCTCTCCCTGGCATCACCTTTGGGATGGCTCTGTGTCCCTGGGGACATCCTGGGGGGTGCCCGGGGCTGCCCCAGCCCAGACAGGGGAGGGAGGCCAGGGACCACCAGAGACCAGCAGGGACCAGCAGGGACCACCAGGGACCAGCAGGGACCACCAGGGATCACCACGGACCACCAGGGATCACCAGGGACCACCAGGGACCAGCAGGGACCACCAGGGACCACCAGGGACCAGCAGGGACCAGCAGACTCCATCCCAGGGGTTGCCAGGGACCACCAGGGACCACCAGAGACCACCAGGGACCACCAGGGATCACAAGGGACCTGACCAGGGACAACCAGGGATCACCAGGGACCACCAGGGATCACAAGAGTCCTGCCCAGGGACCACCAGGGACCACCAGGGTCCTGCCAGGGGCTGCTATGGACCACCAGGGACCATCAGGCTCCATCCCAGGGACCACCAAGCTCCTGCCAGGGACCACCAGGGACCACCAGGGTCCTGCCCAAACCCCAGCACAGCCCCAGCCCTGGCACCTGCTGAGGGTGGCACAGAAGCCCCGAGAGGACACAGGGTGACAGCCCAGGGGTTAAATCACAGAGAAGGACACGGAGATTCCCGGGGGGAGAACCCTGACTCCCCTCTGCCAATCCCTTGGGAGCAGCAGTGCCCAGGCAGCTCAGGACAGGGGCTCAGGACAGGGGCTCAGGACAGGGCTCAGGACAGGGCTGAACAGGGCTCAGGATGGGGGATCAGGACAGGGCTCAGGACAGGGCTCAGGACAGGGCTGAACAGGGCTCAGGACAGGGGATCAGGACAGGACTCAGGACAGGGCTCAGGACAGGGCTCAGGACAGGGGCTCAGGACAAGGCTCAGGGCTGTGCCAGGGCATGAGGGGCTGTGCCAGGCTGTGCCAGGCTGTGCCAGGGCAGGGGCTGTGCCAGGGCATG
>JAWWLW010000300.1:737131-750731 GCA_035041385.1 Myiothlypis coronata | reverse complement strand
AGGGCTCAGGGCAGGGCTCAGGGCAGGGCTCAGGGCAGGGGCTCAGGACAGGGCTCAGGGCAGGGGATCAGGACAGGGCTCAGGACAGGGCTCAGGGCAGGGGATCAGGACAGGGCTCAGGACAGGGCTCAGGACAGGGCTCAGGACAGGGGCTCTGGGCAGGGGCTCAGGACAGGGGCTCAGGATGGGGGATCAGGACAGGGGCTCCTTGCAGCTCAAAGATATCGATGAAATAAAACACTTGATAATAGTCACAGTGGTAGATTTCTGACAGCTTTAAAAATCAATTGAAAATAACAGGCAACCCACTGTTGCTAATAAAAGTAAATATTTATGACTGATTTGACTGAGCTTCAATACCAGTCAATCACTTTCTAAAGGATCTTTGCAATTCATTAACCTCTTTTTACTGGTCTTGTCCCTGTTGGTATTAGCCATTAAAAGGGAATAAGGGAGGGGGGCTTGATTTTTCTATTCTCATCATTCATAGCTTATTTGTTCATTCCCTCCATTCCCATACGTTGCTGTTAAATTGATTGTCTGTTTAGTCATATGAATGATAAAGTAGCTCTGCCAGGAAGAATGAAAGCCTCCATTAATTCCTGAGGAGGGTGGGCTGCTTTGGTTCAGCCTCAGCCTAAACCAAAACTACTCCCATAGTTTCCTGCCACATCAGTAACTAAATTTAGCCCTTAACATATTGCTGATAATAAGAGCCATAATTCTCCTCACAAACTTTTCCATGTCAAAATTTCAGGGGAAATCACGTTTGTGAATATCTCTGAAGGACTGTTGTTATCAGCCTGCTCTCCCTGCCCCAGAACGTGACACAGCAGGAATGGAGACAGCTGGGTCCATTCAAAATCCAAATGGGACTCTAAAAAGCAGTGGTGCCGTGCCACAGGGGGAGGAGGATTGCACCAGCAGGAGTTTCCCCATGGGAAGGGGGCTCAGGGATTGGAGCTGCCCAGGGAGGTTTGCAGTGCCCATCCCTGGAGGGGTCCCAGGAATTCCTGAGGTGGCACTCAGGGCATGGGGACAGGCTGGGCATGGGCACAGGTTGGATTTGATGATCCCAGAGGGCTTTTCCAGCCTCAGAGATCCTGGGATTCTCTAAGAATAGACACAACTGCTCCTTCCAATCATCAAGATTAGCAGGGTAGGTCTGACTTTCCAACCAATAGAAATCCCACATTTGTTTGTGTGTTTTGAAACTGGTGAGCTAAAGCATTGTCTAAACAGCACTAAACCAAACCCTCCACACAGAACCTTCCCTCTAAACCACCCCAGAGGGACAGGGGGACCACGCACACAGGAGGGACATTTCCAGTGATGGCCCAGGGGTGCTGCCAAAGGACCCCTCACTGGCATGGATTGCTTTGCTATTAAGAACCAGCCCCAGGAACAGAACCTGTGGGACCTGGATTAGAAACAGAACCTGTGTGATCTAAATTAAAGGTGGCAAAACATCACATTTTACATCCCCTCCAAGAAACACTTCCTTCCTCACTCAGATCCCCTAACAAGGGGATGAAGGCAGCCTGTCCCCCAGGACCCCCCAGCACATCACACATCCCAGCTGCATGTGCAGACCCCTCTGCTGCTCCCCAGCACCAGCTGAGCCCTGCTGAGGCTGGCAAAGGGCAGAAGTGTCACACCTGAGAGGCCACAGACACACCCTGAGGCCCAGGTTAGGCACAGCAGCACCTGGCTGTGCCAGGCCAGGTCCTTGCAGGGTCACTGTGTCACCTCCAGGCAGGGAGGGGATGGCACTGTACATTGGAATAAAATCCCAATATATGTCCAGGTGGAACGTGCCTGGGCTGCTCTGGGCCTCAGCTCCTTG
Organism: Myiothlypis coronata; assembly: GCA_035041385.1. NCBI lineage: Eukaryota > Metazoa > Chordata > Aves > Passeriformes > Parulidae > Myiothlypis > Myiothlypis coronata. Next base: position 748,885 of record JAWWLW010000300.1, on the reverse strand, counting down.
GCCAGAGGCAGGGGCTGTGGTGTTTTACACAGGGATACCTCTGGTGCCTGGGTGCTGCAGCCGGGCACCTGAACAAGCCCAGGCTTGTGGAAGCTCAGCTTCACCTCTGGGGAAGGTCCTTAGGCCAGGTGAAGAGAAAGGAGATGGTTCCTGATGGAGGTTAAACCCAGAGCTTTATTCCAAAGGTGCAGACATCTGAATTGTGGTCACAGCTCCAGCAGAATGACCAGCACGTGGTCTGAGGGTCCTTTTAAGTTCCAGAAGAGGGGAGGGAAAGGACAGGTGAGCCAGCCAGGTGGGAGGAGGTGGGATCTGAAAGGGAATATTGCAACACACTGCTACAGCTCTGGACAGGGCACTGCTCAATCCATCACTGGGGACAGAACATCCTGAGAGCAGAACAAACCCTCCCTCGGCAGCAGGAGCAGCTCCAGGCGATGCTCAGAGGAGCAGATGAACTCTTGCAGTGAAGGTTTGTGATAAACACCCAGCTCCTTCCCCGTGTGTGAGTCACCCCTACACAAACTTCTGTTGATGCTAATTTAGCACTTTCATTTATAAGTTGCTGTGATCCATTCAGCAGCTCGTTTTCAATATCAGGGATAACCACAGATTGCCCACGGACTGTTCTCGAGTCTGTTGGCTGCAGCATTTCTTTTTCTGTCTGATTAGTCACTTCAGCCACACAAGGAGCTGCTGTCTCTGCTCCTTGCAGCTCCTACAACTCCAAGGCTCGTGGCCCCAGCCCAGAGCTCAGCCCAGCTGCAAATGCTCTAAAACTGTGGCAGGGAATTCTCAATTAAAGAACTTCATAGCTGGGATTTTTTGCCATGACAATCCAGCTGAGGTTGAGTTTCAGAGCAAGGCACAGTTTCATATGTGCACTAGAGCTGAGAATGTGCTTTCAGCTGCTCCTTAAGGTTCTCACGTGCTGAGGATTTCATTATTTCAGGTCACTCCCCCCTTCACTCCAACACTCACCCCAAGTTTTGCTAAGAAGGGCAAGGTTTGTGAACAGCAAAAACAGCTGCTATTTGTTAAACTGACACTAAAAACAGCAATCTTCATTTAAATCTCCAAAGACAAGTTCTTTAGCCTTCCCTCTGGGATTTAGGGTCACCCTGAATTGCCATGTCACAGCAGGAGCTCCGAGCAGGTCCCTGCTCCCCTGCACTCTGGGGGTCCCACCTGAGGGTCCTGAGCTGGGAGGGGGCAGCCCCAAACCCCCCAGCTCAGCTCCTCTGCAGAGCTCCGGGGGAAAGGCAGGACCTAAGTGGGGCAGCAATGTAAATTCTATTTAGATGGCACCTCAGACAACGAGATAAAGCTCATAAACTCTGTTTCATCATCCTCTTTCTTTGAGGATGAGTGAAATCCTCTTTCCTTGTTTGCAGAGCGTGAGGAAGCCCCTGAGAGCGAGGCAGAGTGCACACAGGCTGGGATGGGCATGGGAACAGGGAGGGCACTGCCCTGCCCTGCTGACTTCATCCAGCCTCTGCTCGGGGCCAGCAGAGCCCAGGGGCTGCCAGGGCCAGCAGCAGCTCCATCCCACCCTCCCTGTGCCCTGGCACCATCCTGGGCATCCCAGCACATCCCTGAATGCAGCACCCTCATCTTCCTGCAGAACTGCCTGTGCTCCGTCCCTCTGGGACACTGAGGAGCTCTTTGCAGACAGCCCTGTGACTCCAGGCTGGTTTCCAGAGAAACAATCCATCTGTTCAAGCCAGCCCAGGACCAGGCACAGCCCCGGGAGCATGCAGAGCTCCTTCCCTCCTCTGGAAGTTCTGCTGCCTGCAAGGGGCTCCGAGCTCGAGTTCTTGTAGATAAATACAGAACATACTTACAGCTGCCAATGACAGATGTTCAGTGTAAATATTATTCCAGCAGATTTCTTAATCAGATGGTGTAATGCATGATAGTGTCATTTAAAAGAAAAAAAAATATGGGTGAATACAGTGAAAAAATTACCATTTGAAAGGCAGAACTATTTTTGGCAGAATTCATAATGAACTAATTTTTCTCGTCAGCAAAAATCATGCTAAAAGAGACACAAAACTTATTTCTTGTTGTAAGAAAACGAATAATTAAAAATTATATACATGTTCACCTTTATGTTCAGGTGCAGAGGAGTCCCACACACCATGACCTGTATTTGTTCAGCACCATGGAAACCATTTCACTCCATTATCCAAACATTATTTACATAAAACCGAGGGGGAAAAGGTAAGAGAAAATAAAAGTGACACAGGCAGAAATAATGACAGCGATCGGATTCATGGTGGAGAAGTGGGCAGGGAACCAAGAGGGCTTTAATGAGATTTACATCCACGGAGGGGAGCGGGCCCCGAGCAGCTGATTGCATCCAAATGGGGTGGGATGGGAAGGAAAAGCCAGGGAGCCCTGTGGGATTGGGATTGCTCCTTCCTGCCCCAGCACTGCCCCAGAGCCCTGTAGGATTGGGATTGCTCCTTCCTGCCCCAGAGCCCTGTAGGATTGGGATTGCTCCTCCTGCCCCAAAGTCCTGTAGGATTGGGATTGCTCCTTCTTCCCCAGCACTGCCCTGTAGGATTGGGATTGCTCCTTCCTGCCCCACAGCCCTGTAGGATTGGGATTGTTCCTTCTGCCCCAGAGCCCTGTAGGATTGGGATTGCTCCTTCCTGCCCCAGCACTGCCCCAGAGCCCTGTAGGATTGGGATTGCTCCTTCCTGCCCCAGCAATGCCCCAGAGCCCTGTAGGATTGGGATTGCTCCTTCTGCCCCAGCACTGCCCCATCAGAGGGACAAATCCCGGTGAAACAGAGCGGGGACAGCTCGGTGGGGCACACACAGGGGACAGCAGGGACAGGGATGGGGATGGGAATGGGAATAGGAAACAGGGACAGGAATGGGGAACAGGAATGGGAAATGGGTAGAGGAATAGGGACAGGAATGGGGAATGGGAATAGGGACAGGAATAGGGACAGGAGTGGGGATGGGAACAGGAATGGGAAAGGGGAATGGGACAGGGATGGGAATATGAAATGGGAACAGGGACGGGGACAGGAATGGGGAATGGGAACAGGGATGGGGACAGAAATGGGCAATAGAAATGGGGACAAGGACAGGAATGGGGCACAGGAATGGGGAATGGGAACAGGAATGGGAACAGGAACTGGAATAGTGATGGGAATGGGGAATGGGAACAGGGACGGGGACAGGAATGGCGATGGGAACAGGGAATGGGGACAGAGACAGGAATAGGGACAGGAATGAGGATGGGAATGGGGACAGGTACAGGGACAGGAATGGGGACGGGAATGGGAATGGGGACAGGAGCCCAGTGCCACGCTGTGTTTGGGAAGGACAGCTGGACAGACAGCTGGACAGTAGCCCTGGTGTCTCAGGCTGCAGGGAGGGACCCTGTCCCACAGCAGCTCCTCAGCAGGGTTTTCATGTCCCTGCCCCAAAGCTGCCCCTGCACCCCCCAGATGCTGCTGGCAGTGCCAGCCCCGGCCCTGGGCACCCCACACACCCCACAATCGCTAAAATGCCCCTCCTTCACCACCTGCTGATGCTTCCCAGCATTATTCCGTCCCTCCATGGATAACAGCACCCGGGACAACCAGCAGATCCAGGGAACGGCAAGGAAAACTGCACTGGGAGCAGACAGCTCCCTGTGTGCACTGCTCAGAGAGAGCCAAGCCCAGGGCTGTGCACGTGGGGAAGGGAAACGGGCAGAGGACGGGCAGAGAACGGGCAGAGGACGGGCAGAGGGATGGGCAGAGGGATGGGCAGAGGGATGGGCAGAGGGACGGGCAGAGGATGGGCAGAGGGACGGGCAGAGGGACGGGCAGAGGATGGGCAGAGGGACGGGCAGAGGGATGGGCAGAGGGACGGGCAGAGGGACGGGCAGAGGGATGAGCAGAGGGATGGGCAGAGAACGGGCAGAGAGCCTCCCCGGCCCTGGGGCACAAACGGGCAGAGAGCCTCCCCGGCCCTGGGGCACAGGGGACACCCCGGGCTGAGCCTGGCACGGCAGCAGCTCTGCCCTGGCTCCAGGAACCAGCCCTGGGCTTCCCGAACAATTTACAGCTGAGTGCTGAGCACGGAATGCTTATTGTCACTTAATTAAAAGAATTTCATTTTAATGCCTTTTGCCCATTTAGAGCCAATTAATGCAAGGTGCTAAGTACTCTTAAATCACATTGCAGCCAAGGCTGATCAGCCGTTCACAAGAAGAACCTTTTCTGATTTGATTCTCAGCTGAGATCTTGAAGTGCTCTTCCAAGTGCCTTCTTTGGGATGGGAAGTTGGGGGGAAGCAGAACTGGAGGCTCCCTGTGGCAGCAGCACCTGCAGAATGTGGCACTGCAGCTGCTGCCACCCAAAACACACGGAACAGAGCTTCAGTGCCACGGCAGGGACACCTTCCCCTGCCCCAGCTGCTCCCAGCCCTGTCCAGCCTGGCCCTGGGCACTGCCAGGGATCCAGGGGCAGCCACAGCTGCTATGGGCACCTGTGCCAGGGCCTGCCCACCCTCCCAGACAGGAATTCCTTCCTGAACAATTCCTCCATAATTTCTGAATAGCACAAGCAAAGTTCTCAGCAGCAAAGGAAAACCCAAAGCACCTGATCAGCTCCAGAATTCCACCACTGGAAGCTGCTCAAATTATTTCCAGCCAAAACCACACTGGACCACTGGTTCCTGTGCCAACACAAGGGGCACCTTCCCTGCACTGCAGCAGAAATACAAACACACCCAGATTCTGTGTCCCTGTCACACAGGCACTGGGAGGGACTGGTCCTGCAAGCACAGCCTGCTCTGAACAGCACTGACAGGCACCAGCCATGGTCCTGGGGCAGCTCTGCCAGCCAGGGGCACCTGCTGCAGGAGAGGGCACAGTGCCCATCTCACCTGCTGCAGGAGAGGGCACAGTGCCCATCTCACCTGGCTGCAGGAGAGGAACCAGTGCCCATCTCACCTGGCTGCAGGAGAGGGCACAGTGCCCATCTCACCTGGCTGCAGGAGAGGGCACAGTGCCCATCTCACCTGCTGCAGGAGAGGGCACAGTGCCCATCTCACCTGGGTGCAGGAGAGGGCACAGTGCCCACAGTACCCCAGGAGAGGACCCAGCTCCCCCAACCTCATCTCACCTAGCAGCAGCACCAACGAGGACAAGGCTTGCCAAAACCCTGTCCAAAACCCTGTCCAAACCCATCCAAACCCCGTCCAAACCTGTCCAAACCCCATCCAAAAACCCCCGTCCAAACCCCATCCAAACCTGTCCAAACCCATCCAAACCCCGTCCAAACCCCATCCAAACCCCATCCAAACCCCATCCAAACCCCGTCCAAACCCCGTCCCTGTGGAGCACAGCCAGGCTTGGGGGCCTCGAGGCCCCTGGACATTACAGGAGGCAGAGCAAAGGACAGAAGTCACCCAAGAACTGCACAAACTGGGAGCTAAAATTCACCAGCAGCTGCCTGAGCACTGAAAGGAGAGCGAACACATCACAAACTGCCCATCACTGAGTGTACAGAAGCACAGGAGGTTTTGTGAGGTCCCAGATCTCAGCATTTTATGGTGAGGAGCCCTTGCTGATTGCAGAAGGAGCCCGAAGGAGCTCAGCACTGCAGCAGTGCCCCTCAGCCCGGTGTGCCCCTTCCCTGGGCACGGCCCCAGCTCCCCCTGGGTGAGCCCCACCGGGGGCCAGCGCCCAGCTGGGCTCTGATCCGGCTCAATCTTCCCTTTGTGGCTGCTGCAGGATCATCCCTGCCTTTGGAGAGCTCTGCTTTGATGTGTGCTGCACAGCTCTGCTTTCATGTGCCACTTGGTGTGAGGAGCCTGGATCCAACAGGAGAACGCTCACCTGCCTCACTGGTGCCTGCCTGGATGCACCCCATAACTGCAGCCATCCCAACTAGGTGATGCTAACTAGGCATCCCAACTAGGTGATGCTAACTAGGCATCCCAACTAGGTGATGCTAACTAGGCATCCTAACTAGGTGATGCTAAAGCTACAAAAAATGGGGACCACAAACCCCAAACCACACTGCTGCATGCAATAATGAATAACCATAAGCTAAAACACACCACAAAGCTGGGGGTTCAGTGTTTGGTGGCTTCGTTTTTAATTTGTATTTTAAAAGAGGTGATTGATGTAATTTTTTTTTAATTCCCTTTCTCAGTCTTAAGCTGAGGTGCAATACTGGTGTTTTCAGCAAGGCACTCTCTACCTGGCTGGTTATTTGCCTTTAGGGAGGAAAAAAGACCAGCTAAGCATGGGCAAAAATCTGTAAAAATGGGGTTTTGTGGGCAGGGCCCAGAGCAGCCCCCTCCAGTGCCCCCACATTGCTGAGCTCAGGGTGAGCACAGGGACCAGGGGGACAGGGGCAGGCTCTGCCTGCAGCCACAGCAGCTCCTGGAGAAGGAATGCTGCCCAGGGAATGCTGCCCAGGGAATGCTGCCCAGGGAATGCTGCCCAGTCAATGCACAGAGCCAGGCACACCCTGATCACATCAATCGCTATTGTATTTGTAATTACCTTCATTCATCAAAGGTGCTGCGGGGCTGATCATCATCATCATCATCATCTCACAGAGCTGTGAAAGCCACCCCAGCCTGAGCTGTGGCTCAGGAGCTCACACACAACCTGCAGGCACCGAGCTGGGCAAAGGAAACCTCCCTTGGAAGTTATTGTATTTACAGACCTGATTTTCACTAATTATTATCACACAACCTGCAGGAAAGGAGCTGGGCAAAGGAAACTTCTCTTGGATGTTATTGCATTTACAGACCTGATTTTCACTAAATATTATCACACAACCTACCGGCAAGGAGCTGGGCAAAGGAAACTTCTCTTGCAGGTATTTAGAGACCTGATTTTCACTAAATCTCCTCTTCCCATGCTCGTCAGGCCTCCACAACAAATAATCTCAGGTAAAGCCTTTAAACCCCTCCCACCTGTGCTACCAATGGGTAAATGAGGAAAAAAATTAATTGAAGGAAAAAAAGGAAAGAGTCAAACTCTTTAATTTTGCCTCTAAGTACAGATTTTATCCCTGAAACACTGACAGCCTGAAACCTTGGTACAACTGACCAGAGAGCAGGGCAGTGCAAAGAGTGGGACAGTAATAAACACACCTCAAAAAAATCCCAGAATCCCAGGATCCCTGAGGCTGGAAAAGCCCTTTGGGGTCATCAAATCCCAGCTGTGCCCATGCCCACCCTGTCCCCATGCCCTGAGTGCCACCTCCAGAATTCCTGGGACCCCTCCAGGGATGGGCACTGCAAACCTCCCTGGGCAGCTCCAATCCCTGAGCCCCCTTTCCATGGGGAAATTCCTGCTGTGCCCACCCTGAGCTGCCCTGGTCTCCCCCCAAACTGCACCTGGGGCCCCAGGAAGCCGTGGCAGGCACTGGCTGCACCCCACACAGACATTGCAAGTGCTGATGGATAGCAATGCACCGAAGGAGGGTTGGCAGCACAATCTCAGCTGTTGTGATCGATCTGGGAGTGAAATCCGGGATCAATTCCCCCCAGACAGGGGGGTGCTGCAGCCTGGGGTGCGTTCCAGCCCTGCTGGGAGCTCAGGGCCTGCAGCCCACCTCACACAGCAGCAGCACACCTGAGGCACCCCAGCGCTCCGGGGCTGTCCCCGAGCATCAATCACACCCGAGCTATAAACTCAGGGTTTAATTGCAGCAGGATGGGGCTGGGATGGGCTGGCTGCGCTCGTGAGGAACTGCAGGACCCTCCTGCGTGCTCAGCAGCAGCTCTGAAGGACGAGCTTGGTGCCGTGGAAGGGTTCTGAGGGAGCAGTCAGCTGTGAGGGGTCAGGGCAGCACAGAGCCCTCTGGCCACGGCCAGGGGCAGCCCCAGCCAGCCCAGGCTGTGACCCAGCCCACCCTGCTCCCCTGCCCGAGGTCCCCCTGTGGTTCTCTGGGCTTGTCTGCTTCGGTTAAATGAGTTCTCAGCCACCCCAACAACCTCTCCTGTCCCCATGGCTGTGTCCCCCTGCTGAGGTGGCAATGACAGCTGTCCTGCAGCCCCACTGCTGTGGCCCTGAGACCACCACAACCAGCTAAACCAGGCTGCCAGGGCTGCCCCACGGCTGCTTCCACTGCCCCAGGCTGCTCCAGACCCAGCCTGGCCTTGGGCACTGCCAGGGATCCAGGGGCATCACGGAATCACCTGTGCCAGGGCCTGCCTGCCCTCCCAGCCAGGAATTCCCAATTCCCAATGTCCCATCCATCCCTGCCCTCTGGCACTGGCAGCCATTCCCTGGCTCCTGTCCCTCCATCCCTTGTCCCCAGTCCCTCTCCAGCTCTCCTGGAGCCCCTTCAGGCCCTGCCAGGGGCTCTGAGCTCTGCCTGGATCCTTCTCCAGATGAGCACCCCCAGCTCTCTCCCATTTAACATGACTTAGGTTTCCCTCATCCCAACTCTCCACCCCTGGATTCCTTGAGTCCGGCTGTTCACCCCTGGGTTCCAAGCTCCTACAACACCCACCTCGTATCCTCCACTGTGCCAACACCTGTCAGCCCCGAAAAACTCTGTTTTTGAAAGAACAACAGTTGTATCGCAGGTTTGGGAGCGCGGGGCTTTATTTCCTTCCTCAAACACTCATTACAAATACAGATTGTGCGTTATTGGAAGTGGCCTTTAATGAACAGCGTTGTTTGCGTACAAGGAGCAGCTTCCAGAGCCATTCCCTGACAGTAATTGTGGGCTGAATGCAGCCGGCACAATGCTGGAGCGCCGTTAATGGCTATCCTGTGGATTGAGTGCTCCACTTTTGTCATTATCAGGCTACTTTTTAAAATGCAGAAATTAGTTAGGCCAGCAAAGAGTTAATTACGTTCTTTGTGACAGGAAACCCTCAAAGCACATTAATTGTGGAGAATTCTTTGTCTTTCATGCACAGCAGAGATTCAAAGACCTCAGCAGATGATATCATAGAGGCAGTAACCCAGAGCATCGTTCGGAAGAGAAAAAAGCAGCGAGGAGGGCAGGAGGGAACCCCCTGGCACAGGGAACCCCCCTGGCACAGGGAAACCACCTGGTACAGGGAACCCACCTGGCACAGGGAACCCCCCTGGTACAGGGAACCCCCCTGGCACAGGGAACCCCCCCTGGCACAGGGAACCCCCCTGGCACAGGGAACCCCCCTGGTACAGGGAACCCCCCTGGCACAGGGAACCCCCCTGGTACAGGGAACCCCCCTGGCACAGGGAAACCACCGGGGACAGGGAACCCCCCTGGCACAGGGAACCCCCCTGGTACAGGGAACCCCCCTGGCACAGGGAAACCACCTGGTACAGGGAACCCCCCTGGCACAGGGAACCCCCCCTGGCACAGGGAACCCTCCTGGTACAGGGAACCCCCATGGCACAGGGAACCCCCCTGGTACAGGGAACCCCCCTGGTACAGGGAACCCCCCTGGTACAGGGAACCCCCTGGCACAGGGAACCCCCCTGGCACAGGGAACCCCCCTGGCACAGGGAACCCCCCCTGGCACAGGGAACCCCCCGGTACAGGGACCCCCCGTACGCAGGCACAGCGGGCTGCAGGGTTTGGGGCCCGTCCCCATCTCGGTGTCGCCGAGGGAGGAGCAGGCACGCAGGGGGAGCCTTGGCTGCTCTGCCCATTGCCCGGCCTCACTCCCCGGCATTTCCCAGCTCCTGGCGCTCCTGCCTTGGCACAGCCGGTGGAAACGGCCTCGCAAAGCTCCCAGGGGTGAAAACGGCCTCCCGAAGTTCCCAGGGGTGGAAAAGCCTCCCAAAGTTCCCAGGGGTGGAAAAACCTCCCAAAGTTCCCAGGGGTGGAAAAACCTCCCAAAGTTCCCAGGGGTGGAAAAGCCTCCCAAAGTTCCCAGGGGTGGAAAAACCTCCCAAAGTTCCCAGAGAGGATGTGGCAGCCCCGGGAGGGAGCAGCGTCACCTCTGGGCTGTGCCAGCCCGGCCTCTCTCTGGCCAGGCACCTGCAGGGCAGGGGACAAACGGGACACCTGGTCCTGCAGGGACAAACGGGACACCTGGTCCTGCAGGGACAAACGGGACACCTCATCCCTCCTGAGACAGGGGACAAACGGGACACCTCATCCTACAGGGGACAAACGGGACACCTCATCCTGCAGGGACAAACGGGACACCTGGTCCTGAAGGGGACAAACGGGACACCTGTTCCCTGCTGGGGACAAACGGGACACCTCGTCCTGAAGGGGACAAATGTGACACCTCATCCTGCAGGGACAGATGTGACACCTCATCCTGCAGGGCAGGGAATTCCGGAGCAGAGCCCGGTGTGAGCGGTGCCACGGGAGCACAAAGGAAGCCACCACAGTCCCGTGTGCTGGCACTGCCACCAGCGCCACCAGGGCTGTGATTACCGGGCTGGGGAGGAGCAGCAGTGATCAGCACAATCAGAGCCACCAGCTGTAATTAACTGCCGTGCGTAAAAAATAAATTAAACGGCTCCTCTCTAATGACACGCTGAGCTGGGGGCTCACACTGCAGCCCACGCAGGCCCTGCCCAGGGGTGCCCAGGGGTGCCAGGGGTGCCAGGGGTGCCCAGGGTCTGGCAGCCGGGGCTGGGACACCAGGGGACAGGGCAGGGACATCCTCACCTGCTCTGGGCTGGGGCTGGCTCGGCCCGGGGGTCAGGGCGTGGGGAGGGGACAGGGAGGGTCCCGGGGCCAGCTGGGCTGGGCTGTGAGCAGGGAACAGGAGCTGAAACACCTTCAGGAGCTGAAACACCTCCACCCCTAAACTGTGCTGCCCACCCTCACCCCATAACACTTGCCCAACCCGAAACACCACTCACCTTTACCCCTAAACACCCTCCTGACCCACCCTCAGCCCTAAACACCCTCCTGACCCAAAACACTGCTCACATTCACCCCTAAACACCCTCCTGACCCAAAACACTGCTCACATTCACCCCTAAACACCCTCCCAGCCTGAAACACCACTCACCCTCAGCCCTAAACACCCTCCTGACCCCAAACACTGTCCACCCTCACCCCTAAACACTTGCCCGACCCGAAATACTCCTCACCTTCAGCCCTAAACACTCTCCCAACCTGAAACACTGCTCACCCTCACCCCTAAATACCCTCCAGACCCAAAACACTGCTCACCCTCACCCCTAAACACCCTTCTGACCCAAAACACTGCTCACATTGACCCCTAAACACCCTCCTGATCCAAACACTGTCCACCCTCACCCCTAAACACCCTCCTGACCCTTTACAGGTGGGCAGGACATGCCAGCCACGGCCTCAGCCCACCCCAGAGCTGGTGGCTCCATCCCGAGGGTCCCCCTGCCCAGGCTGCTGCTGGCACCAGGCTCTGCCCACCCCAGGCTGAGCTGAGCAGCCCCCGGGCATCCTGTCCTGCCAGCTTCACAATTAAACACAACAAGTGTGCAAAACCACTCCAGTTCTGCAAAATAAATCAGCCCTACAGACAGCTTGAAGGAAAACAGAGGAATGGGCAACAGAACCATGTTGGGTAGCTCCATTAACAGCAAAGAGGATTGGATGTGTGTCAGGACCCAGCACATCCCTCTGGCTGTCCTGAGCAGCTCAGACCCTGCCAGGGGCTCACAGACCCTGGCACAGAGCCCAAGGTGCCCCTGTGGGTTTGATTGTGACCCGTGGAGCAAATCACCAACCTCCTATGAAGATCAGCAAGCCACGACAGTTTAAGTAGAATATTAGTGAAGTTATCACAGGGTGGAAAAGTAAATTTTAGGGTTTTTGGTATGGGGGTTCAG
>JAWWLW010000300.1:712802-723512 GCA_035041385.1 Myiothlypis coronata | reverse complement strand
CAATCCCAGCTGCACCTGTTGCATTCCACAGCAGCAGATAACCATTGGTTACATTTTGTTCCTGAGGCCTCTCAGCTCCTCAGGAGGAAAAATCCTAAGGAAAGGATTTTCCATAAAAGATGTCTGCGACATCCAGCCCAGCTGCTGGGCAAGGCAGGAGGCTCCTTCCTCCCCAGCATCATCCTCCTGCAGCTCTGTCTGCCACAGATCTGGTGGCCTGAGCCCTGCCCAAGGGCCAGGATGCCCATCAGGGGCTGGGGGAGCTCCAGCCCTGCTCCCTGGGCACCAGGGCTCCTCACCCTGAGCCCAGGCCCTGCTGCCCAGCACACACTGAGCCCCACAGGTGGGGCAGGGTCACCCCTTGGGGTCCCACCCCAGCAGGAAGGCACTGACCCCGTGCTGGCAGCAGGGCTTGGAGCCCCTGGCATGGTCCCACAGCCCCACAGGTGAGGCAGGGACAGCCCATGGGGGCACCTCATCCCACCCCAGCAGGATGGCACTGACCCCGTGCTGGCAGCAGGGCATGGAGCCTGGCATGGTTTGGGACCAGCAGAGCACCCAGCGCTGGAGTGAGCCATTCCCAACACCTTCCTGACAAAAACCCAGCTTTTGGCACTCCAGGACACCTCTCCAGCCTGATTAACAAACACTTTCCACATGCCCAACTGCTGCATTTCCCCATTACCCCTAACGGGACAGTTTGTGCAGAACACACTCGTTAGAGTCAGCTCTGCAGGCTCATCACCCTACCTGCACAGAAGGAGAGGGACTCATCCCGTACCTGCACATCCCCCTGCTGCTGAGGAGCTGCAGGCTGAGCCCAGCCCGCTGCATGTGCTGCAGCAGGATCAACCAGCCGTGTGTGCCCTGCACCGTGCAGCACTGGGGGCTGCAGGCTCGGGTGCATGTGCTGCAGCAGGTTTTACCAGCTGTGCTGTGCCCTGCACCGTGCAGCACTGAGGGTTGCAGGCTCTCCCAGCCGTGCCCTGCACCTTGCAGCACACTTGCAGCACACTTGCAGCCCAGCTGCTCAGCGCTCCCAGCCGTGCCAAACCGTGTTGCAGAGAGGGCTGGTTGTTATTTATGGAGCAGAGGGACACCCAGGAGGGATTAGGAGGACTCTCAAGATCGCTTCTGTTTGCAGCTGGAGCGGGGTTTGAGAACAGGTCTTTTCAAACGAGTAAAATGGGCATTTTCAGTGAACAAAATTCTACATTTCTGCCCTGGCACACCTGGAGCCACGTTAACCCTTCCATTCAAAATCAGCTCTGCAAGGGGGTCAGGACTGGGCACCAAGTGCTCTCCATGGGCTAGAGGTGGCCACACCTGAATTGCATTTCTCATTGCAGTCAGATCCTGAGGAGCATCCTCACAGAGAGCTGCTGGCCCAGCAGAACCCATGGGAAAGCACCTGGCAAAGTCCCCTCGGGTTCAGCAGGGCAGGGTCACCCTCACTGCCAGCCCTGCTGCACTCCAGAGCCCCCGGCTGGGCAAACAGGAGGGGAAGGGTCCTGAAGGGCCAGGGGGGCTCATAGGAGAGACGGGGGGCTCACCAGGAGAGAGAACAGGGGGAATCACCAGGAGAGTGAACAGGGAGGGATCACCAGGAGAGTGAACAGGGAGGGATCACCAGGAGAGTGAACAGGGGTCTCACCGGGGGGGCTCTCCAGGAGAGTGAACGCTGCCTCTGTCCCAAACTCGGGCACCCCAGAACGGCCCAGCCCCGGCTCTGCAGTCACTGCCCCCCCAGAGCAGACCCCCACTCCTCACTGCACGCAGCCTCTGAGGTTGCAAAGGACTCTCAGAGTCAGAAAAGTGTCCCCAGCCTGCCCCTGCTCAGTTCCCCTCTCAGGGAGGGTTTGGTGGGACCCTGCCTTGTGATTCCCAGCCTGTTCCATCTGCACTCCCAGCTCTGGGCTGGAATTCAGCCTGGCGTGCCATGACGCGGCATCTTCTGCACCAAAACCAGCAGCTCCTGGTTTGCTTCTCCCTTCCCCTAAAGGAAGATCTCCACAGTATTAATCCCCATTAAATATTATTAATGAGCTTGGGGAGGAGCTGGGGCCAGCATTCCCTGCTGGAAGCACAGAGTCCAGCACAGACACGTGGGATGCTCCCAGGGCTTGCTCAGCCCCTGATCCCAGCAGGAAATGGAAATGATCCCTGCTCCAGCTCCCCGTGGCACAGGCACACCTGGATTGCAGTGCCAAGGGTTTCTCTGCAGCCCCTGGTTCACTGAACTGCAGCTTTCCCCCCTAAAATGTCTCCAAAGGCAGAGAGCAGAGGGTTTTACCATCCTGCACAGCCAGGATGCTAAAATGAATTTATTTTAGCACCACCTCCCTAATAGCAGGGACTTGCTCCTGGTAACTTTGTCATTAAATCATATTTTGTTTGCAAATCTGTTAAAAATACAACTCTAACCCAAATGTATTTTATGGAATGTGCATTTCTCATCGTGGCCCTGCTGCTCACAGATGAGGAAAGCATTGTGAACACATGAACTGTATTTGTTCGTGTCAGGAAATGCAAGGAAATACAAATGTAACAATTCTTTCAGTTCTATAAGGTTCATCTTCAGGAATTAGCACAAAATCCTTTTTACAGAGGTTTTCAGGAGCAAAGACATCAGCACGTGACTTGAAATTAATTTGTAATAGACCCAAGTGTGTTTATTGTCCTTCTTTGTGCTGTTACACAGGAGATTATTCAGGACATAAATATCATTAATATATGAACTTGGGGTGCTGTTCTTTGGGACCCTCCATCATTTACATTTTACAAATATTTATAAAAATGTTGTGATGCTGAGCTGAGCAGCCCCGAGTTCCAGCAGTTTGTTGATGCCATATCCTCACATGCCTATGGCTGCAAAATTCATGACCAGATACTGGAAATCACATCCCTCTAAAATCACATCCCTGCTCTTTGGACACATCCAAGAAAATACCCAATTTTACAGAAAAATGGGAAAAAAAATGTAAAAGGAGAGTGAGTCAATGGCAGCTTTAGGGAAAGGCTGTGTTATGAAAATAGAGAGTCCTGAACCTTCCCCAAGTGCAGGGACAGACCCCAAACACCCCGAGGCAGGAGCAGCCAGCCCTGCCCCATGGACCCCGCAGGTTCCTGCTCTCCCAGCCCTGTGTTCACCATCTGTGACAGCAGCAGGGGAAACTGGCACAGCTGAGCATCCCAAACTGCCCTGAAAGAGTCACCCAGCCACGGGACCAAGGCACAGCCCCTACAGAGGGAGTTTGAGCATAATGGAACCACAAAACCCCAGCGTGGCCGGGGTTGGAGGGACCTTTCCCCATTGCACCCTCCCAGACGGACCCAAGCCTGCCTGAGCCCTTCCAGGGATGGGGCAGCTCCTCTGCAGGATGGCAGGGAGGGAGCTGGGACAGGGCAGGGAGGGCTGGGCAGAGCCAGGCTCAGGGCAATCCTGCAGGAACGCTGTGCCCATGGTCGGGAGGGCAGGGCTGTGCCAGGCTGGGCAGAGCCAGGCTCAGGGCAATCCTGCAGGAACGCTGTGCCCATGGGCAGGAGGGCAGGGATGTACCTGGCAGGGCAGGGCAATCCTGCAGGAACGCTGTGCCCATGGGCAGGAGGGCAGGGATGTGCCAGGCAGACACCAGACCCTGGCCAGAGGAGGTGCCCCCTGCCCCTGTGTGGCTCAGGGTGTCACCCTGGGCATCTGGGGGAGCTCAGAACATTTCTGGGGTGCAGCATCCCTGCCCAGCCACGCCACTGCTGCTCTGCAGGGTGGGAGCACTCAGAAAAGTGTTCTTGCTCTTTGTGTTATCCCAGTGGCACAGCAGCTCTGGCTGCGTGCTGCAGCTCACTGTGGCGTTTGTATGGAATATCAAAATGAAATAATAATTAAAACTTTGGGGGTTTCTTCCTAGCAAAGCGAATTAGTCCAGAAAAATGAGCTCAGTAACGTTATTTGGTGTTTATTAACACGTGCAAGTCCCTGTGCCTTCAGTAGGGCACACACAGGCACAGAAAGCTGGGTTTGCAGTGCTGTAGAGCAGAGCCATCCTATCAAAGCCATTAACCCAGCCAGGGCTGAGCCAGCCCAGCACACACACAACAGCCAGGGCCTGCCAAAGCCACCCCAGTGTCCCCCACAGCTGGGCAGGGCCCCAGGTCCAGCCCCACACACAAACCCGGGTCAAACCCCACTTCTCCTCAGCAGGAACATTCTCTGGATTAAACTCTTCCACATCACCAAAGAGCTCAGCTGTGAGTGAGGAGCTGAGGAGGAGAGGCTGAAGTGACCAAAACACCTGAGGTTTGCTGTGGAAATTCTCACCCTAATGGTGGTCCCTAAATTACAAATGAGATTTGGTTTCTGGCAGAGAATCATTAAGATCTGAATAAAAACCCGGAATTCTCTGACCAGACAAGAGGCCTGTTCAATGAAAGGTGCTGCTCACTCTGGTCCAAGAGCAGATTTCTCCCGAGTCCCTCAGCCTGGCACCTGCCCCTGGTGCAGCAAAGAGCAGGCAGGAGCTGGAGCCAGCCGAAGCCTCCCCCTGGCTCCAGCAGCGCTGCCCTGCCCGTGTTCCACCCACCAAACCCCCTCCTGCTGCAGCAGCTCCAGCTGTGCAGCATCCCCAGGACTGCAGCCTGCCTGGGCAGCACAGCACAAATCACCTTTCTGTCTAAACCAGCTCTCCTGGCCACCCCTGCCAGGAGATTGTTGCATTTAACCCCGTTAAAATGCAACAACCCCACCAAAACGCAGTAATGCCACTGTTTTGATAGGCACGTACTTTTAAATAAGATAAATTAAGAAAACAAACAAACCCACGAAGCTCCAGCTTCTCCACATCGTGCCACAGCACCAGAGAGGGAAACTCTTCACTGCTCAAGCAGGGGAGCAGAGACAGGAGGAAATCAGGAAGGCAGAGAAAGCACACCATATAGGAAATGTCAAATATGTCAAAACATTCATGAATACCAACATCTCCCTCTGCACCATCCCCAGCTGCAGAGGTTACTCAGGGCTAACGTTTCACAAGTGCAGATTATGCAGCACGGGGTTTACTTATACATAAAAAATCAGCTACAGGTGCATCCGAGGCGCTTTTTGCATGCAGCCAGTCCGGGGATTTCTCCCGCTACAGAAAAGCCAGGAGGGTAAAATCGCATAAAACACGAATTTCCCAGCTGTGGCTGCGAGTTCTGCCGGTTGCTCGCGGTGCCCGGGGCACTCAGGTGAGGATGAGGAGGCAGGGACGCACAGCTGAGGATGAGGAAGGAGGGATGCACAGGTGAGGACGAGGAGGCAGGGACCCGCAGGTGAGGACGAGGAGGCAGGGACCGAGAGCAAATGCTGCCACTGAGCTCCCAAAGCAGCCGAGCTCCGCCGGGAGCAGGAGCAGCACACACCTCCCCGTCCCGAGCCACCAGCTGGCAATCCTGCCAGC
The DNA here is from genome assembly GCA_035041385.1 of Myiothlypis coronata. Classification (NCBI taxonomy): domain Eukaryota; kingdom Metazoa; phylum Chordata; class Aves; order Passeriformes; family Parulidae; genus Myiothlypis; species Myiothlypis coronata. The sequence goes on along the minus strand of JAWWLW010000300.1, from coordinate 718,077 downwards.
CCGCTTCAGTGGGAGCCCAACACACCCAGGGCATCATCACATCGTCCAGAGCCCCCGAAAAACGCGGCTGAGATTGTGGAACAGGGTGAGCAGAACACACCTGGCCTGAACCCAGCCCCGGTTCCTTGGTCAGGTTTGGAAATCTCGGCATATTTGGGAGAATTGTGCCTTGGTGTAACCTCCTCAGCCATGCACAGCAGGAGCAGGAAGGTGCCCAGCCCTGGAGAGGAGCAGGGAGCCTCCCGTGTGTGCAGCAGCGTGACTCCAGACAAAGCAAACACTCTCCACCCTTACACCTCGGTGCACCCGAGGAGTAACTCCACGGAAAACAGCCTGAGCAAAACGCAAAGTTGGGTTCCAATCAGCCCAGCGGGTTGGTGAGGAGCCACAAAACCCGAAATTGCGAGGGAGCAAACCAGGATGGGTCTGGCTGCTCCTCACACGAGCCCAGCAGAACGAGCAGTAACAAATCCCAGCAGCAGCGCGCAGCTAAAATAATTAGGATAGCTATTGATCTGGAATATTGCAAGCCCGGAGAAGTGAAACCTTTTAATAAATCCTCCCATTGATACCACCAGTTAAAAAATCATTCCTTCAGCTCCACATTCTGCCTGGAGCTCCCGCTCTGAGCGTTTTTCTCAACGTTTCTACAACAGCGCTCAGCATTCCCTCCTCGCTCTTCTGCCTCTCCGGAGCCTGCAGAAGGCGAAAGGCAGGAGGGCAGGGAGCTGTGCCCCCCTCTGCAGCCCTCACAGAGGCTGTGCCCCCCTCTGCAGCCCGCCCCCAGCCCCTGCCCGAGCCCACCTCGGTGCCCGTGCCCGGCCGGGCCGCTCGCTCCGGGCTCGGCTCCTCCGCTCCTCCCGCAGCGGGACGCGGACCTGGGGGAGCTGCGGACCTGGGGGAGCTGCGGACCTGGGGGAGCTGCGGAGGAAAAGCCGCGGCAGGTGTGAAACGGCCGCCCGGGAAGGATAAATCCTGCTGTGCCCAGGTGCAGAGGGTTAAACCTGTTAGAAAAGTTACTGCAAAGGGCGCTGATTAAAGTGGTGGGAGCAGCTGATTCCTGGGAGGGATTGGGAACAGCTGGGGGATATTTAGAGGGGGATCGAGTTGTTAAATTCTTTCTATACACAGGTTTTTGTCATTTTTTTTGCATTTTAAACCCCTTCAAGAGCATAGACATTTACAATCTCATATTTATTTAGCATATTGAAGGAATGCCTGTATTCTCTATACATATTTAGGGCATATCTGTATTCCGTGTGTACTGTTTAGGTTGAACCCACAAGTATTCCAGCTCCGTGGCGATCCCGAGCTCCAGACCCTGCTCGGGATGAGTTATTAAACACCCGCATCTGCCCCAGCCCCGCTCCTTGTTCCCCACAGCACCCGCCCGCCACGGCACCGACTTTTATTCCTCCTTACAACTCTTCATTCTCGGGATTTTTCACCTGACCGAGCCGCGAAGCCCCTTCCCCGGCAAACCGGGTACACTCGGGGCTCGCCCGCACCGGGGGCTGCAGAGCCGCGGATCGCAGAGCCCCGGCACCCTGGGACGGGCGTGTGGCACCGGGATGGGGAGCGGCACCGGGACGGGGATGCGGCACCGGGATGGGGAGCGGCACCGGGACAGGAATGCGGCTCCGGGACGAGAGTACAGCACCGGGACGGGAAGGTGGCACCGGGGATGCAGCACCGGGCTGGGATACAGCACCGGGACAGGGATGAGGCTCCGGGATGCTCCCCGCCAGCCGCGGGGAGAGACTGCCCCTCACCCGTGTCCGTGGGGTTTTGGGCACCGTGGGACGCGCAAAACCGATCGCCGTTGTGCCTCCCTCACCCTCCCACGGGCGTTAAATTGTCTCCCGAGGCGAGAGGCTGAAGTTCCGTCCCCTGCGGACGAACCAGCGGAGTTTGGGTTCCTCCTTCCTCTCCACGCACGGAACTCCCGTGATCGCATCCCGGTCCCGGGACCCGCGGGGCTCCGGGCGCGGTGCCGGTACCCCCGGGTGCGGTGTTAGTACCCCCGGGTGCGGTGTTGGTACCCCCGGGTGCGGTGCCGGTGCCACGGGGCTCCAAGAGCCGCCCCCGACCCAAAGCTTGGCAGGACCCCGGATCCCGCACCCCGCTGCCCGTCCTGCCCCCCGAGCCCCTCCGCCGCCGCGGGCGCGGGTTTGGGAATTAAACTCCTCCACGGACGGTGTTTTCCTGAGGAATTCGCCCCCCGCCGAAGGGATGCGCCTGAGCAAACGCCGGCGCGGGAGGAGGGATGGAGGGAGGGATGGATGGATGGCGCAGGACGCGGGGTCTGGATGCGGCGGGGACCGAGCGTGCTCAAACGCGGGGAAGGACCAACCTCCGAGCCGCGGCTCTTCCTCCTCTTCCTCGCGCGGAGCCGGCGGCACCGAGCGGGGGCGGCCCCGGCCATCGCCGCTCCGGGATCGCCGCACGGGCAGAGGCTTTTGTCCCCTGGGTGCGGCGGGACCGGCGGAGCAGCTTCGCACTTCGGCAGAAAGGAGACGAAATTCGATTCGTTTACATGTTTTATTGTTGTAAACATTAAAATTGTCTTTCTCAAAGAAAGAGTTCTCGGGAGAAAAAATAATAATAATAATTATAATTATAATAATCCGCGTTTCTAACTGTCGTACACCATATTAAAAAAAGGCAGCGACTTTCCCGTGTGCCAAACCGGGGTATACAAAGAAAAATACTACAGAATATGGCAATATTAAAAATATTACTCGAACATAAAATAATATATTAACCGACAATTTTTAGACATAAAAAAACAAATGGAACAAAACAAACCAAGAATTCAAAGTGCTCAGTAATTTCCAGGGAGTTATGTATAGTATAAGCACTCTGGAAACAGTCAAAAGCTGCTGCATGCAAGATCTGTTTAGCTTTAGACAACAAAATAATCAAGATATAAACTTCTTCTTTAATCAACATCAACAGTACATACAACACTTACAAACAAGGGGTGTCGGGCGGTGTTTACAAACACTATGTGTCCCTTTGGGGGGATTCCGGGGGTAACACTTGTGCCCACCTATTTTACAATTGAGAAAATGTTTGAAGCTTAGATAACTACCAGTCTTTATAAAAGCTACCAGACTACATAGTGTCTGAAATACTATTTATAGAATATAGACATTACTGAAATAGCAAGTGCCTATAACATTGTCACCCTGGAATCGTCATGCTTCCCTGGTATGGACAGATTGGGTTTTCTTTCTATTTTTTTTTTTAATTCTCCTTTTTTTTTTTTAATATTTTTTCCCAAACACATTTAGCTTTTATTTTTGATTAATTTTTCTTTTAGAATTATTTTCCACGTTTCATCATAAATAGGCACAGAAGAATTTTATTTTTTTTTTTTCTAAAAAGCCAAACCGCATCTGATAAATTTACAAGCCTTCGCCTTCGTTAATGCCACGCCACCCACGCAAGGTTTGGGGTCTGGGTATGTTACAGCTTTCTTTTGCTGCAGAAAACTTTAGTCTTTAGGAGGGTGAGGCTCGCGGGTCGCCCCGGCGCTGGGTTTGGCCCCGCGTGAGGCGGCGCCGCCAGGCAGGCTTGTCTTTGCACCAGAAGTCCTTAATCATAAACTCATTTAGAAGCCGATAATAAAAAGTTTATACCATGGTATTTGTGTAGTCCATGAGCTGCATCCATGATGGCCCAGAGCCAAAATGCCCATCGCCTTCTGCCTGCAGGAGTTGGCAGCACCAGCCGGGTGGGAGCTGGCACCCAGGGGTGCTGCTCTGGGCCCACACCAGCTCCCCTTCAGGCAGGTGGAGCTTCTCCTCGGGTCAGCGGAAGCGTGCAGGAAGAGTCTTAAAAAGGTAAAGTGTCCAGGAAAAGTTTGTCAATTATTGCTGGCGGTGGCACCAAATCTTCCAGTTTCAGGTAGAAAATGCGCTGCAGCCCCTGTGTGCAAAGCGTGCGGAGTTCGGGGAGCTTCCCCAAGAGTTTGGACAAATAGTTGGGGCGATTCAGCCCCCCGTTATTGAAAGTCACGTGGTCTTTGAGACAATTTACAATCTTGTTCTGAAGCTCTTCCACCCTCTTGGGTTCCTTGAGCCCGTGCCTCTCTGCAAAGAGAAGGGTGCGGGACGTTAGGGGTCTGGCTCGGAGCAGGGCGGGCAGGGGGGCAGGAGGGGGGACACCGACCTGTCACCATGGCCAGGGCAGCGATGCACGAGAAGGCAGAGATGTCGATGTTCATGTTCTGCAAGTTGGAGGAAAACTCCACGATGGAATCGATCCACTCCCCAAAGCCACGGATGCACTGCAACCGGTGCAGGACCACCCCGTTGCAGAAGATCAGCTTCCCCTCCACGGGGTTGGACCTGGAAGGAAGGGGACAACCCCAGAATGAACTGATGGATGGAGGGATGAGAGAGGGAGGAAAATTAGATAGGAAGAGAAAACGGAGGAAAGGAAAGAAAAAGACAAAAGATAAGAGAAAGACAAAATATAAGAGTCAAGAAAGAGAATGAGCAAAAGGAAGAGAGCAAGAAAGACAGAGAGGGAGAGAAAGATAAAATAGAGAAGAGGGAATGAAAGAGAAAAAACAAGAGAGAGCAGGAAAGAAATAAAATAATAAGAAAGGAGATGATGGGGGAGAAAATCTAAACAACTAATTACTTGAGGAGCAATAAATGAAGGATTTAAGAGGCACCTAATTACTGAGGAGTTAATAAAACGCAGACCAGTGGACCTTGAAAGGGTCTGGTTCCCTGGCCGTGCCCCGCTCACCTGTACGCCAGCCGCAGCACGAACAGCTCCAGGAAGGCGGACTCGAAGAGCAGGTCCTGGTCCGTCTTGGGCAGGTCGGTGAAGCCGGGGATTTTTTCCGCCCACCCTCGGATGATCTCCATGGAGCCGGTCAGGAGATCGTAGAACTGCTGGATGTGCTGGGTGTCGTCACCGCTCAGCTGGTAGTCGGGGTTAGCCTGGAACTGGAAATTCATTTTAAAAAGCACTTAATGAGGTTCTCTAAAGTCTATAACCCGTGAAATTGCTCGCCCCGTCCCTGGCCGGGGAGCGGGCTGGGATAACAATTAAAGCTCTCTCTGACCGGTGAGGAAATTAGATGCTCCGGGGCAATTAATTCGATTAGGAACGGCGCTCCGAGGCCGCCGCTCTCCGTGCGCGGGGGGCCCGATCCCGGGGCGGGGCCGAGCCGAGCCGAGCCCCCGGTCCCGGCGGGGCCGAGCCGAGCCCCGGGCGGGCAGGGCAGGGCTGAGCCCCCGGTCCCGGCGGGGCC
>JAWWLW010000300.1:671569-685044 GCA_035041385.1 Myiothlypis coronata | reverse complement strand
AGCTGTGGCTGTCCCTGGATCCCTGGCAGTGCCCAAGGCCAGGCTGGACAGGGCTTGGAGCAGCCTGGGACAGTGGAAGGAGTCCCTGCTTCTGGGTCAGGGCAGAGCCCAGGAGGTTCAGGTGTTTCTGCTGCGCCCCTCTGAGGAGGATGCCACAGCTCAGGGCCACCCGCAGCCTCTGTCCCCAAGCTCAGCTGGTGCACTGTGACAGGCACAAGGCTGGGTTGATGGGCAGTGGTAAATCAGTCAAATCAAGCCTAAAAGTGCAGGTGTGGCTTTCCTGGGGTGTGGCAGTGGGTATCAGTGCTTCCCTCCTGCCTGCTGGCTTGGACACGTGCTCCCCTGCCTCATGGAGGGACTGTGCAGTCAGCCCATATAAAATGGGTGTTGCACTGATCTTTGTCCCGGCACATGAAAGTGAGGAAGTGTGATGGCACAGCTGTACCTGTACCGCTGGCTCTGAGCCACCTCCTCACGTGGAGCTGCATTAAACCATGGACATCCTGAAGGAGCAGCTGAGGGAGCTGGGCAGGGGCTCAGCCTGGAGAAAAGGGGGATCAGGGGGGCCTTGTGGCTCTGCACAGCTCCTGCCAGGAGGGCACAGCCAGGGGGATTTGGGATCATCCCAGGGAACAGGGACAGGAGGAGAGGGAGCAGCCTCAGGCTGGCCCAGGGCAGGCTCGGGTAGACAGCAGGTTGAAAATTTTTAGAAATTCAGGAAGAATTTTTCACAAAAGTGTGGTCAGGCCTTGGCAGGGCTGCCCAGGAAGGTTTGGAGTGCCCATCCCTGGAGGTGTCCCAGGAATTCCACAATGTGGAACTCGGGGCTCTGTGCTGGGGACAAGGCAGGCATTGGCCACAGCTGGGATTTGATGGTCTTGGAGGCTTTTTCCAACCTCAGGGATTCTGTGGTTCTGTAAATGGAGATCTTAGAAATAAAGCAATGAGTAAATCAGAGCACCATGAAAGCCAGCAAACCTCTGTGTAAGAGCCAGCTGGTGTTTCACTAACTCACATACCAGGCAAGCCCGGTCAAGACTTCCAATGTACTGAAGATAACAAGAGGCCTTGCAAAATGGCTTCTCAAAGCCTCTCCATAAAGCATATTCCTGTCTCCTCTTCTGGAGTGCAGAGAAATGGCTCCATCCCCGTCGAGTTCTCTGCTGAGTGGAGCACACGCACATCAACTCGATTTTAACAGGTCACGGAATAAGCCGAGCATTTAAAAATATCCACCTACCCAAAAGGACAAATGAATCCGTACTGTGGAGCCCTCAGCAAAGATGGTTGGAACAAAACAAACAAAACAATCCTGGTAATCTTTTAGGGGAGACTTATAATGTAGAACAACTTGTCAGTGCGGGTTAAAGTTTTAAGGCCTAGCAATTTTGACAGCGTCCCTTTGAGCACAGCGAGCGCGCGGGGACGAGCAGGACAGCAAAAGGTCACTTGGTCACACATATCTGCTGCCTCTCTGAAGTTTAGCTCAAGACCCACCAGGCACGTCCCAATTAATTATTTAAATCTGCAGGGAGAAATATTTCAGTCGATGAAAAAGCATAATCTGAAATTCCGGGGAAGGTACAGGATGGCTGGCGTGGTGCTGAGGGAAAATGGGGCGAGATATCCCTGCCACAGGACACAGAGGAGCCACTCCCATCCAGGAATGCTGATTGCTCCAGATACCAGCCTCTCAGGGATTTTCCAATATCCTTTCTTTTTCAATGGAATCGTTCTGGATCACAAAAGGTCACCGAAACCAAATTGACAATGATACATGTGGTTATTTAAAATAACTTTTCTCGGCACAATTATTGATGATGTTGCTGGCTATCTGTAAGTTCCTTATAAATGCACGGACACCCTGAAACTGTTCATCCCAGATCCTGCCTAAAGTGTCCCAAAGGAAAGCCATCAGGCAGGCAATGCCGGGGAAATGGGCATTGGAAGCAAACAGGAGACTCAAATCCTGGATTTATTCATTACAGGATACCAGGGTGGGAATTTTAAAAAGTCACTGTATGCGTCTTTGAACAGGCTTTCTAAGCTTTTCCTAATCAATTCAATGGAGAAAATACCTGGATAAACAGCAGACATGTACAATCTCAGGGCTGGTTTTCATCTGTCATTGTCTGAGAGAAAAAAATAATACAGCACAAATTCTGAAGAGCCTTTTGCCTTGCTTTTGCTGAATACAGTTTCTCACTCCAGCACATGTACAGAAAATAAATTTAATAGGCTTTTCTTTTCATATTTCCTGCCACAACAAAGCTCCTTAAACGTTTAAAGAGAAAATAACTACTCTTGACTAGTCCAAGCAGTCTTGCTTTCTAAAAGATACCGTCCTTCTTTTCTTTACCAATGAATTCACATTGTCCATCAGACCTAGCTGGGCCATTTGCCCCAGAAAAACACGGATGCTCCACATCCCTTCCTTCCATTCCCTCCTGTGCTGCCATTGCAGGGAGAGGCCAATTAATTATGGTGTTTGTTCTGCCACCAATAACGTGACCTGTGACCTTATTCTTTTACAACTGCAATTTTTCCATTTGTTTCTGCGGCTCAGCCCTGGCGCGGGAACTCGATGGGACAGCCAACAACCAGACATAATTCCAGTGATAACACACCATAACAGAAAAACCAGCCCCTTTCTCTCCCTCAGAGCGCTGGATTTATCTGCTGCAGGGCAGGGGGAATGCCTGGGCAGCAGCAGCAGCAGCAGCAGCAGCAGCAGCAGCAGCAGCACATCCTGCAGGGCGCTGAGCTGAGCACGGGAAAGCCATGGGCTGTACCTGCAGTGACACCCGACACCCCGGCCCGAGATGGGAATGATTTAGCACCTAACCACAGCCACCACCGGGCGCTTGCGTTTTCCATTGGCAGGACCTACCTTGGATCCTGCTGGGAAAATCCCAGCAGAGGAATTCTGCATCTGTTTCTGTCCCTTTGTCTCAGCTCTCCTGCGACTGTCACCACCCTTGCTCCTCATAAAGTCATTTTCCTCAAGACAGATTAGCAGAAAACATATTTGTGAACGTATGAACAGATTTTCTTCTCATGATACATAACTTTGGCATGCAGTCAGGAAACGATGATGATCTTTTTCCCCATCTTCCCTTGCTAATGAAGAGAAACTGCCTCTGGGGTTGAGGACAAAAGGTGAACTCTCCCTGCACACAATTTACACCTGCTGAGCACATGATTTCGGGCATCTGAAATTCCTGTCTTGGCAGGTGTCCCGGGGACCAAGCCACACGCACGGAGACTTACTCTGGAGGTAATATTTTTATCCAGGCATTAAATAAAAAACAGACTTGAGAGGGATGAAATTTGCAATACTTTCAGGCATCTCATTTTTTTACTTAACCTTGTAAAACTCTTTCACTCTTCAAACTTATGAAGCCCAATGTTAAACAATCAGTAACTAAGATAAAAAGACTGTAGTAGTTGAACAGAAGCCTAAAGTAGGGAAGAGAGCAGCCCATCCCTGTTTATTGGTAGCTGCACAGTGAAGTGGGGAGACCCTTCCCTAGAAAGTGAGACTGCGATTTTTATGAAGTTTTCACTTTCCCTTTATGAGGAGAGAAGTACAATGCTCTCATTTTCTTCCCCCTTCAAGATTTTGCAGGTTGGAAAAAGCTGATGAGACACAGCAGTACTGGGGTGCACAAAATGATCACTTGGAAACCGGCCATAGATACATTCTGCACTCATGAACTGCCCTGTATCAATCAAAATATGTTATACATGAACACTGACAGAGCAGCTACATGTGGGTGGGTAGACAACCATTTTGAGGGGTGGGAGGAAAGGGGATTCTCCTAGCTCTAACAAATATTTGTTAGAGATGGACGAAACAACATCTAGTGCCATCTTGGAACACATATATGGGGTAGGCATCCACATCCAGAATTTGTGTGTTGGGTCATTATGAAATTATTTGCCAGAAAAGGCATTTTAATCCTTTTTATTTTATTTGTAGCCCAATTATTCTTCCTTTGTGCTCCAAACACCACACACCCTAAAACCATATCCTTAGAAAACAATGAATCATTGTCTGGTCTTTTCCCTTTTATTTTCAATTCTTTGTCTTCAGTCGACAGCTTCTAAGCCAGAGTATCTTCTAATTCCAGCTACCATTCGAGATCTTAGCTCCTTTTAAGAGCACTGATGTTCCTGGGATAAACACTGCTCCCATCAACAGTGACTGAATATCACTGACTTTGCAGAACTCTCGAAACCCAATCCTTGCAGTTGTTTACTGACTGCAAATGACACCCAGACAGCTGAAGACCACGATCAGCCGCGCGGGCGACGGAACCGGGCCCCACGCGTGGGCCGCAGGCCCCCGGTACCGCCTCCGCTACCGCCACGGGCGCGGCCCCGGGGAGGGGCCGCCATGGGCGGCGACCCCCATCACGCAAGGCCGGGGATGAGGAGGCCGCGGCGGGCCCCTCCCCGCGGGCCCAGGCCGCAGCGGCGGAGCTCCCGCGGCCTTGGCGGGGCGGCCGCGGCCCCGGGCGGGGAGCAGGGCGGGGAGGCGCCGGCGGTGTTCGAGGCGGAGCTCGGGGGAGCCCGGCTGGCTGCTGCAGGCGGAGGGCGGGCAGGGAGAGAGCCGCCCTCGCTGATCTCCTCCCGCGGCCGGCGAGCAGCCCGCAGAGGGACGCGGGCTCCCGGCGCTCCGCAGTAAGTGCCTCTCGGGTCCGGCTCAGCGGGGTCCGAGCCGCGGCGGGCGGGATGAGGGAGCGGGGCCGGCCCGGACGCGCGGGTGGAGCGCCTTGAACACCGCAGTGCTTTTATTATAAACGCGTATCAAACCCATCCTGCCTGCCTCTCCTCCACATGCTGCCCTGCTGCCCACAGCAGCTGTGGCTGCCCCTGGATCCCCGGCAGTGCCCGAGGCCAGGCTGGACACTGGGGCTGGGAGCACCTGGGACAGGGGAAGGGTGGGACCGGAGCATCTTTAAGGTCTCTCCCCACCCAAACCATTCTGGGATTTTATCATTCCCTGTGGAAGGCTCAAGAACAGCACGGGTGGTTGGGATATTGGGAAGAAATCCTTCCTGTGAGGGTGGGCAGGCCCTGGCACACGGTGCCCAGAGCAGATGGGGCTGCCCCTGGATCCCTGGCAGTGCCCAAGGCCAGGCTGGACAATGGGGCTGGGAGCACCTGAGACAGTGGGAGATGTCCCTGCCATGGCAAGGGTGGGATGAAATGGGCTTTAAAGGCCCTTTCCAACCTGAACAATTCAATGACTCTAAGATCTTACACAGCAGCTTTCACTACCAAGTGCTCTCAGCCTCCTCCCCCAGTTTTATTTGAGCTTTTGGATGGGAAAAAGAAAATACTAAAGAAAAGGGGAGTGTGGCAGTTTTACAGAAGTAGTGCAGAGCCCCTGGCAGCTGTCCTGGGTGTGGGTCATCCCTGTGCTCTCTGATGGGGAAGGTCCAGCCTCAGTGTCTGCCTGTCCAGGACAGCTGTTGTGTGCCTGTAGGTATCTATATATAATAAATAAGGAGGTTGCAGAGTTCATTAACTATATTTTTTTTCTTGGCTGGAGCTGATAAATATAATATCTCCCATTATAAAAAAGCGTCCGAATTCTTGATAAGAAATAGCACAGCTGTAATTACACTGAACTTTGTAAAATGAAAGTAAGTTATTACTTCCGCTGAACGTACTCGTGGGACCATTGCTTGGTGTCCTAAACTTCTCTGAGTTCTTATCTCTGTTAAGCAGTCAGTGAATGTTTGTAAGCCTGATTCTACAGGAAGAGATGTAAATGTGTGTGTGGAGAGCTTGGGCTCCAAAGCAGCCACATTTACTCCCTCCTTGATGTGCTCTGGTGAACAGGTAGTACAGGTGTGCTGAGAGCAGCTCCTTTCACCTGCTGGGAAGCAGGGGCTCCCCTCCAAAAGATTTGCATTTTCTTCTTTTCCCTGCTCCTTTCCTTCTTTTCCTTGCTTATTCTTGGTTACAGTTCTTCAGGAATTTTCAGTGATGGGCAGTGACTGATTAGCCAGTAAAGACTTGGTCTGATGGTTCAGGATCTGTGTTAATATGTAAAGCAAAGTCCAGTATTGCCCCTTCAATAGCAATAACCAGAATATTATTCATTTTAACATTAGACATTAGGAGCTTACTTAGTCTAAAGTTGGATGGAAGTTTTGGGTAGACACAAGTGTGCATAAAAAATGATTCACACCCCTTGTATCTAATTGGTAGCATTACTTTGGTTGTGTATGTATATGGATTTACACTTTGTTTTGCTTAATTATGTGTGTGCACAGGAGCACAGTAATAATAACAACGTTGTGAGCTAGACCTTGCTGCATAATGCAGTATTTTCTCTAGAGATCCATTTCTACCTGCTGGCTGTCCCCGACAGGAATTTAGGAGGCTGGCAGGACGTGGTCAGTGCAGAGGCCATTCATGCAGAGCAGTTTTCCAAAGGACAGCTCCTGCAGGTTCCTTGCTGCTGCCTGCTTTGTCTCCACACAAGTCTCTGCAGGCTTCAGCAAACATTTGAAAGAAATGTGGGTTTTCTGCTGTCAGTCTGCAGTTGTGACTTTCACCTTCCACTCGTAGCTGATGGTTTCAAAACAGGGCTTGGCATTTGCAAGTAGCTCAGTTAGGCAACATCTTCCTTGTGCTGGTGCTTGTTTGTGTGCTGCCAAGTGGGACCTGGGGAGTTATTTTGCCTTTTTATGGGCTGGGTACCCTGAGTCTCAGCCAGCTCTGCCAGCCTGGCTGTACAAATTAACCAAGCCACTGTATGTTCTTGGCCTGGTGGCTGTAGTTGGCAGCTGAGTCTTTGCAGGGATTAGCTGTGCCATGGTGGGAGCACAGGATGTGGGCACCAGGGTGCTGATCCCTGTCCCTGCCACCCTCCTGGGGCCTGCTGGCCAAGGGACACCACGGCCAAGGTGGGAAACGGGAATAGGCTGGGGTGGGAAATGGGAATAGGCTGGGGTGGGAAGTGGGAATAGGCTGGGGTGGGAAATGGGAATAGGCTGGGGTGTGCTCCAGGGAACAGGGACAGGAGCAGAGGGAACGGCCTCAGGCTGGCCCAGGGCAGCTCAGGGTGGGCACAGCAGGAATTTCCCCATGGAAAGGGGGCTCAGGGATTGGAACTGCCCAGGGAGGTTTGCAGTGCCCATCCCTGGAGGGGTCCCAGGAATTCTTGGAGGTGGCACTCAGGGCTCTGGGCATGGGCACAGCTGGGACTCCATGATCCTGGAGGGCTTTCCCAACTTCAGTATTTCTGGGGATTCTGTGCAATAAAAATTAAAGGGTGGAAAAAAGAAAGCTGAAGTAAGTGGGACAGAAGTAGATCACCCTTTAAGGAAGGAAGGATTCCTGCACTTCCACTGCTCCATGGGTGCCTGTGGGTCACTGGAGCCTCTTGGGGTAAACACTGCAGAGCACAGGGACCACAGAGCTGTTTGCAGCAGCTGTTGGGCTCTAGGGCTCCACTAATTAGCTCTAATGTAGATGCAGCCCATTTCTTCCAAAAAGCTTCACTTTAGGAAATAGCTTTTGTTACGTAAGGAGCAGACAGTTTGTAATCAGAGCTCTTCCACAACATCACAGTATTGATTTTGGAAACATTCCATATCCCTAAAAGGCTCTCTCTGGGCCAGGTTCCCGAGCCAGTGAGTAGCTCTGTCTCCAGGGGTTTCCAGGTGAACTCACCCCGAGTCGCAGCCAGATCCTGTGGATGGAGTCCAAAGTCTTGGACTGGGTTGTTTTTATTTGCTTTGCAAAGCTTCTCAAATGAAGCATTGGTTCTGATTTCAGAGTGATTCTGAACACAGGCCCCTCCTCCAGGATTAGATTTGCATGTGCTATCAGGTCTCAATCTGTATCCCAGGATGTAAAACTAGGCTACTTCCTTGCCACACCTAAGTATTCACCTAGTTAGTAGCTATTTTTTGAGCAGGTTCCTGATTGTGTGTGCAGGTATATGTCCAGTCTTGTAAAAAGCAAAACACCTTGATTTCTAACCCCTGCTCCTTGAGCCTTTGGCTAGGGAGCAGAAGGAAGAGCCTGGATAAAGTGCCAGCATTGGGAGCAAGTTGAAATGGCAGACTGTCTATTCCAATATCCGCATTAAAAATGAGGGAAATGAAGAATATATTAAAAAATGGGAAACAGCTATAAATTAACTGTATCTGACAAGTGCATTTCTTTCTAGTGGCAGTAATTGGCACACAGTCATTGTACTATATGTGTGGTTGATGGCTGATATTAACCCCCACCAACTGTGAAAGCAAGAGTGACTATCTGAGAAGTTTAAGTTAAAACAACATTGGCACAAGAATGCAAAAGTGTGGAAATCATCCTGCACACATTAGTCAGTGATCAGGCTGGGGACCAGGCTTCCCACTCCTTCCCATGGGACAGGAGGGAATTGAAATGCTTTCATCTAGAGCTTGATAAATACATTGTGATGTGTGTATGCTGGGAAAGCTCAAAATACCTGTTGGCATTGGAGTTTCTTTGTATTCCTGTTAGTCCTTAGATACAGTTCTTGGGATTACAGCCGTGCCATTCTGCAGTGTTGCCTCATTGCCAGGGACATGCTACTGTCTGTGGCAAGACTATTGCTATTGAAATTCCAAGAGGAATTTACACAGAGGACTTTTCCCCTCATCATCTCTAAGTGGGAGGGTAATGAAGCAGCAGAAAAAGAGGTGGGTAGGCTAAAATCGAAACACTCGACACTAGACGTTCGAAAGAGGAGCTAGAAAAGTTTGTTCCTTGTGGGACAGAGTTCACAGCAGTGGTTCTGTCATCTAAAGCAGGGTGGGAATATCTTGGTGTCTGGGTACAGAAGGCACTGAAGCAGTTGGAAGCAGTAGGACCAAGAGGAGGAATGAGAATAGGATACCTATTTTCTGCTTTGTTTCTCCTTTATTTTTGTGCCTGACAAGTGCCACAGCCACTTTTGGGCATGGGAGCTGAGCTGGTTGCCTGTGCTGGAGCGTGGGAAGGACTTTCCCCATATGGTGAAGTGCTGCTTGGCTTCCACTTACAGCACAGGGTGGCCGGGGGGATTGGGGGTTTAAATCCTGCATGCAGGATGTTCCATGGCTGTGGGGTGACCCTGTGAGCTGGATGGATGTTGCAGGCTGTGCTCCTGTGCTTGGCTGGAGAGGTGGTGTTGGATAACGGCTTTAATCCAATGCCCTGCCTTGTGTTTGAGAGCCGGAGTGACAGGAGGCTCCAGGGCAGGCTCTGGAGGGTGGCCGTGCTGTGCCAGCCCTGCTGGGACCCTCTGCAGCCCTTCCTCGGGGTGTGTTGGGCTGTTCCTCACCAGAGATCTGCCCTGCAGGGGAAGCATCTCCAGCTTGGGTTGGGTTAAGCTTTAATCAGTTCCTTTCCAGCTTCTTCAGCTGCTCTGGCCTGGCATCCCATGTAACATTAACCACTCCCGGCTTCTCAAAGGCACACGAGAGACGGCTTGCTAGATGACCTGCTCAAGACGGTGCTCATTGGGCTCTTTTCTGATTACTTCCCCTTTTCTGGTTAGTTGGCCACTTCCTGCATTGACACACCCTGGAGCTGCTGGTAACAGACCAGTACAGCTTTAAAGGCTGGAAGTACCCCCAGTCTGAGCTCATCTTGCTGGCCTTGCTGCTAGGCCACCGTGGCCACCTTGAGTAGTCCTGTGGCAGGGATGAGAGCTGGGCTGGAGACAGCTGAGGGTGGCACTGCAGTTCTTTGGAGAGGCAGGACCCAGCTCAGCCCGGAGGGACGTCAGTCTGCGCCTCTCAGCATCCCAAACTCACCTGAGGAGCTTTGGGAAGGAAGGAATTAGACAGTGCTCCTGCGCCAATGGCAGGTTATGCAAACCGTAGTGGAGATGATGATCAGTTTTCTATTTTTAAGCCTTGCATGGAGTGAGTCACTTTATTAGACGTGTTCGTTTGCGGTGGAATGCGAAGCGCCCGGATTCCATGGTAATGGCCCGGTGAGGCACAGGGTATCCAGCACAACAGATGGGGTTTCTGCTCCCGTTCCACGGGCTGTGTCTCAGAGCTGTCTGACGGCAGCGCGGGGCGGCTCACGCCGCTGGGCGCAGCTCTGCAGCCTGCATCCGTCTGTCCCCCGCTTCTGCTGCAGTCCCATCCTGCTCCATCCTCCTGGCCCTGGGGCTGAGCTCCCCTTCCATTCCCCTGGGGCCGTTCCCCTTCCCTCATTCCTTTCATTCCTTGCCCCAGCTTTGGCCTTGGGCTGCTCAGATCCAGCCCTGTACCCGAGCAGAGAAGCGCTGGCGGTTGTGGCGCTTCCCTTTCAGTGCCTGCTGCCTCAGGTGGCAGTGGGTTGCACAAGTCCCAAGAACATCCAGACAATAATCTGGCAGCTGGCTGGGCTGGGCATTACGGGAAGCAAGGAAGGCAAGTCACTGCCAGGAGCTGTGCCAGCCTGGTGAGGGCTGGGGTGGCAGAGGTTTGCCATGTGGGATGTGCTGTGCACAGGCATCTGCTGAGGATGGCTGGTGAAATCTCTTCTTGGAAACCCAGGGTGTAAGTGGTGCCTTGTAGGGTTTTGGGGTTGCAGCAGTGTCAGGAGTGCATTGACTGCTGAAGTGGGGCCTTTGCCTTTGACACAGCAGGTTCAGGGTCTGATACCTGGCGAGGGTCACCTGGGCACCTCATTGAGGCAGGAGCTGGTCAGCAGCCTGGGGCTGGAGTGGGACACTCCTCTGGAAGTGGCTGTTCATGCTGCTGTAGTCCAAGTGAGTGTGACTGATGGTTAAGGAATGCACCAAGGACTTCCTACTGTGACTAGGGTTTGTATTAACTTTTGGAAATTGAAAGCAGGAACTTGTGCTGATAAATCTTTTGTGTAGTTTCCATTTTCTGTAGACTGCTCTCCCCGCCCCTTTGTGTCCTTTCAGGTTTAAAGTCTTATTTCTTCTTATCATGAATCCTTTAATAGCAGTTTGAGCTCATGTCCCTCTGAATCTTCACCAGAACTGTTCCCTGGGGATATTGAACTCCTTGGACAGATCACTCTATGCAGTAGCTACTCCTTGTGACGTGCTCCTGGCTCTTCCCACGCCAGCCAAGGGCTCCTGCTCCTGCCACAGCTTGTTCTAGAGCCTGTCAGGGACCTCAGCTCACCCTGCAGGTGAGGCCATGGGTCCAAAGGTGCCATTTATGGCTTCTATTGAAATCAAGGGTAAGGCTTAACATGCAGATTTACTGTGTCAGATGGCACTGACAGCATCTTTTAAAGGTGATTGAGAATATTTGTGTGATGGAAAGATGACATTTCTGACTGTAGCGCTTCTCATGCTGGTTGCTATTATAATTTTCATTAAAGTAAAATCCCATTTCTGTCACAAGCTATTGATCTCAGCTTGCAGAGAGGCAGGTTTCAGTACCTGCTCCCAGAAGAGGAGGGGTTTGTGAGCATGGGCTCTTCCCTGGTACAGCCTCCGTGGGAGCCACATGGGCTGCATTCCTTCCCCTTTCATCTGCACTGGGGTGGATCCTGCCTAAAGCTGGCAGCAGCCTTCCTCAGGTGTCTGGGACAGAGCTGGGGGAAAAACCCAGTGTCTGACCAGAGCCTCTCCTTTCCCTGTGGCTTGTGGCCACCAGAGAGTGTTCAGCCCTTTCCAGAGGAGTCCTTGTGTGCCATTTTCTGCCTGCAGTCCTTCCTTTGGGAACAGCCAGAGCTGAGCCGTGCCCTGGCAGAGCCTGGGGCAGCCTGGTGCCAGCAGTGCCCGGGCTCTGCCCACCTGCAGTGCCCTGAGCTCACCCAGCCTCATCCAAACACATCCTCAGAAGTGCAGGCTCGTGTTTCCCGGGATGCAATTGAGCTGTTCCAGGTGGAAAAGCACTGTCTGGAATGTCTGTCTGGCCCTGTGCTAGAGTGGCTTATGCTAAGCCCTATTTCATTCTCTCCTGGATAAGCTCCTCTTAGGGATGGTGAGCAAGATGGACGTGGCAATTTGAGCAGCCAGTCTGCTGGGAGAGTTCCCTTCTCAGGAGAATTGTCTGTAATGGGCTCCCAGCTCTGAGCAGAGCTAATGCAACACGCCCTGGGGCCAGCCAAGGAGTGGGGAGCCCTGAGGCCAGAAATCCTCTCACAGAGGGCCATCGAGTCCCTTTCTGGGTGTTAGAGATGCTGCCTGCAGGATGGAAGTGGGAAAGCTGTGCCCTGTGGCATGTCTAATGTCCCTTCAGCTGGAACAGCTGGACCTGGCTGGGCTCAGGTGACAATCACCGAGCTTCTTAGTCAGAGCTTAGTGCACCTTGTGCAAATTCCACGGAAAGGAATGCTGGAACTGGCACATGTGTCCCTGGTGTCCCAGATGAAGTCCCAGGAGAGTTCCAAGGCAGGGGACAAACAGGGCTGAGTGGTGTCTGTGCCTGCAGGAACCCTGGTTCTGAGCAGGGATTGTGCTGCAGCCATCCCCCTTGCTCCTGAGCTCACACAGCATGGACAGGACGTGCTTCCCTTTGTCTCCCTGCAAGCCAGCAGCTCTGCAGATGTGACACGGCTCCTTGGAGGATGCTGATTTGTTCATTTTCAGCTCCCTGGGTTGTTGTGTTCTGGCACAGGTGCTTGGAGGGCTCCAGGCTCTCAGAGACTCCTTTGCTGCTGCATGAGGGGTGTGGAGATACTCCGGCACTGCCACCAGCCTTCCCTGGGCAGCAGAGCTGTCATCCTGCCTCCTGGCAGCCTCGTGTGTGTCCTGCAGTGCTGGCTGGGGTGTGCAGTGCTCCTGTCACCGTCTGGGTGCCCTGGCTGCAGGTGGGAGGGAGTGATGCCTGCCTGAGCTCCTTCAGTGTGGGGATGGCCACGGGAATGTTCAGCTGCTCTTCAGCTCCTGTGCTCTCCTGGATGTTCCAGCTGCTCTCCAATTCCTGTGCTCCTCTGGATTCCACCTTGTGATCCAACTGTGACTGTCCATAGTCTTCCTCTCTGTTTTCACAGAGGTGCTGGAGTGTTTGAGGCCAGACCTCCACAGTAGCTGCCTTCCCAGGAGCTTTCTTTGCTGGGGTTTGTCTCTCTTTTCTCTTTCCCTCCCTGTCACAGCTCAAAGGAGGGATGAAGCTGATCTTTTTTTTGCAGCCATAGTGAGAAGTAAATGGAAGATGTGATACAGGAAAGGCAGTCATGGTGGGAGTCTCCAAGAGCATAAATGCTCCTCTTTGGAAAAACCTGTGTGAAGCTGCAAGTCTTGGCCTTCTGTACACGATCCCTCACACAGTTTGTACACACAGCAGCTCTGCATCAAATCCCTGCCCCACAAATTGTGTGGGGGATTTCCCCACGCTCAGTGTGCTGTGGGCAAAGGGCTCAGGGACTGAGGTCAAGCTTTGGCTTGGGAGGGACTTCAGAACTCCTCATTCCGTGGGCAGGGACACCTTCCCCTGCCCCAGGTGCTCCCAGCCCTGTCCAGCCTGGCCTTGGGCACTGCCAGGGATCCAGGGGCAGCCCCAGCTGCTCTGGGC
>JAWWLW010000300.1:637087-662076 GCA_035041385.1 Myiothlypis coronata | reverse complement strand
TGGCTGGGGTTTCACAGCACAGGATGGTGAAGGAGGCTCTGGAGGAGGGTGGGTGCTGTGGCACTGACCCTGGCTGGTGTTTTGCAGTACAGGATGGTGAAGGAGGCTCTGGAGGAGCGTGCCCACCTGCTGCAGAGCGCGCCCCACCTCTCAGATGCGCTGCCCATCATGCTCCCCATCTACAAGTAAGCTCTGCTGTGCCTTCTCTCCTTTACCTGGGCTGCAGAAGCGCAAAGCTCTCCTGTGCCCAGCCAGCAGTCGCTGCTTTGGGGGGCACATCCTGGGGTGCAGCTCTTCAGTGCCCTCCAGCAGGGACAGCTGCAAAGAGCTCTCGTTCCCAGGATGGATTTGCCATTCTTTAGTGCACCCTTGTGCCCCCAGTGTTCCCAGCAGTGTGCTGTTCAGTCCCTGTGGGCACAGAACAGATTCCTCCTCCTCTGAGGAAGGCACTCAGTGCTTTGGGTTGGGTTTTCAGCCTGTAAGAGCAGTTACTCACCGGAACAGGCTACTTAGAGCAGGGAGGTTTTGCTGAAGGAATTTAATTTTATTAAGATCATTGCTGTTTTTATTATTCCTGTCTTAGTGTGAGGGGCTTGTCAGAGCTGGAGCTTGAGTAGGTTAGTGGCTGCCTGCATTTATTGTGGTCCTGTTTGTGCAGGAGGCCTTAGACCCTGCCTTGGGGGAATCCTCTCAGCTTGCACACCCAGCTCCAGTACCTCACACAGAGGCACAACAGCCCCGTTTAGATCCTGATTTTATGGCAAATAAACCCTTGAATGTGCAGGGAGTAGCTCAGTTGAAAACAGTAGCAAACAACACCTAAGTCTGGAGTATTTACATTGCCTTGTTACCATGAGCTTGTAATGCTGAGCAAGGTGGAGGTGCTGTAGGAACATTCCGTGTTGCTCACCGTGTTCTGTGTCACAGTAACAGAGTGTGCACACACTTGTAAATGCTTCATTTGTGTCTTTCCTCACTCCCAGTGCCTTTTCCCCCCAGGTGGTGGCAGCTGCCCTACTACTGGATTGGGATCAAGCTGTATGACCTGGTGGCAGGCAGCCAGTGCCTGAAGAGCAGCTACGTCCTGACCAAGAGCCGGGCCCTGGAGCTGTTCCCCATGCTGCGCAGGGACAAGCTGGTGGGAGCCATTGTCTACTACGATGGTGCGTGGCCTCTGCTCCTGCTCTGGCCTTTGCCTTTGGGCTTCAAACACAGGTGGGAGCTGGAGATGGTACCCTGGCTCTCTGCAGCTTGCCTGTAATTGTTAATTTGGGAGATAAGGCATGTTTTAACAGCAGCAACTTACTGGATGTAGGAGAAAATGGAATGGCTTTTCTTGGCTTTTCTTGGGTGTAGAGCAGTGTGGAAGTGTTCTGGTGGAGATGTGCTTTCTGACCTCCTGGCAGCAGAAACGTCTTCACACAAGGTGGATTGTAAAGGGAGTTCTTTTCCCTTTGTAGAACTGCATTTAGAACAATTCATCAGCTCATCAAAGGGTTCTGGGCTGGGAAGAACTCTGGAAACACACTGGACTCCAGTGGGGTTTGTGAGGCTTCTGGCTAAAGCTTGTGTTGTTAATTGCAGATGTCTCAGACAGAGCCCAGTAGCATGGAAATCAATTAAAAATTCATATATATGTGGGAATATGTACGTGCAAATTCTTGTTGAGAGGAGGGCTGGATTTCAAGGATGGACTTGGTGTTTAGTTGATTTTACCACTGATAGAAGCTGCATTTTATCTTGTTTTTAAGGTCTGGAGGAAATGAGAGCAAAATTTGCAAATGTAGCAGAATTTGTTGTGGGATTTTGTTGCAGTTTTTGTACCCAGTACCAGGACCTGCCATACACAGCACACAGAGAGGGAACTCAGGTTTATTTTTTCCCTATCCTGAGCTATTCCTTAGCTTGTTTTAAGGGATCCCAGGAGCCTGCCAGAAGAACGAAGTGGTTCTCTTAACTGTAATTACACTTCTCATAAGAGCACTATAGCTTGAAATCTATTTATCATCTAGTGAAGTTTTTTCTGATTAAATAAATAATTTGGCTGGATCGTGGCTATTTACTACTCCAGCATCCCAAAGATACATCTTTCAGGGTAGCCTTAAAATCATTCTTCACGTTTCTTACATGAATAATTGTTTTAAACAGTGCTGTAAATGTAAAGATTCAGCATCAAGAGGCCAGGTGGGCTTTGATGGCAGACACAGGCAGGGCAGGGCTCTGAGTGACTGAGATTTGTCCCTGGAGGTTTAGTGCCATCCCAACTGAGGGAAACAAACCCACACTCAGTATTGGGAAGGAAGAGTAAAATAGAAAAAAAGAGTGGAAAAATCTGTCTTGCTTTATTTTGCTTTCTCTCTAAGATACAGCTTAGTTATCCTCGGGTTTAGGCAGAATGTAAAGAAATGCTGTTTTGAATTAAAATTTAAAAAGCTCTCCAAGCTGCACCAAACCTCAGTTTCCCTGAAGAGCACAATGGGTTTGAAGGACTCAGGGATGAAATTTGTGAGTGGATAATGCACATGTGAGTGTTCTGAGGTGCACCTAGTGCAGAATGAGCACTGTCCAGCTGCAGCATTCATTCAGTTGTGAGCAGGCCACGTGTCAGCTCACTGCTGTCTGTGTCACTGCTCTGGGCAAGCTGGGCTCCCGTGGGGCTGGGGCACATGGTCTGCTTTGTCCTGGTCAATTAACCTGTGTTCTGGCCATGGGAAATGGGCTTTAAGTCACAACATTTCAGCAAACTCCCTTTAGGTCTTGTAAATTATTGTACTTGAATTTTAATGATGTCACACCCTAAATCCAGAGGGATGGAGCACAAAGGGAGAGGGAATGGAACTGAAAGTAGAGGAGGGGGTGATGAAATTAAACTTGTTTGAGTCCTTTCAGAAGGATCAGTCATAAAATAGAGTATTAAATAATGGCAAAGCAAAATACAAGTCTTAAAGTAGGTGATATCTTTCTCTTCTCTGTCCATCCCTTCTCTCTCCCTCAAAGGATGAATTGATAAATTGGCCTTTTAAGGATGTCTTAACTGTAAGTGCAGTTAAATGCAGTTTTACCCTATTTCCTCACTTTCTTTATTCCTTATCCCTGTAATTGTTGCCAGCAGAGCTGTTAATGGTGACAGCTGTGGATGCCCAGCTCCGAGGGGAAGAGGTGGATGCTGGTGTGCTGCAGCCCTGCCCAGGGCTCTGTGTGGTCCCTGTGGGGCTGCTGGCACCTCCAGCCATCCATAATTCATGGGGCTGCTGCGCTGGGGTCGTCTTCATTACATCCCTGAATTGTTTATACAGCCACAAAGAAATGTACATCATAAACGCTGGGAGTACCAGCAAGAGCAAATCACAGCCTTGTCCAGAGGCTATTCTTGCTCTGCCTGAGCATCGGGAAGCCAAAGCATATGTTGGATGTTAGCCGGGGTGTACACAATGTGTCCTATTTATTCAAGGTTTGCTTTGAAGCCACAACTTACAAGTTTGTTTCTTAGGGGGACATGTCAGACTGCATTTAGCATTTGTTGGTATTAGGATACTCCTGAATAGCAAAAAGGCAATATTTTGGGGGGGAGAAGGCGGCTGCTATCTGAGCAGGGATCTGTCAGATCCACTTAGGGGCTGAGGGAGAACTGGAGAGGAGGCACAGGGAGAGGCTGGGCTGAGCTCAGCATCTCGGGCAGGATTGCTCTAAAGCACTTTAAATGGAAGAATTAATCTCCATTTAAATTATATAGAGTTCATTATGATAAGAACTAGGAAAACCATTAAAGCAGGGATGCAGCTGGCCAGAGTGTGTCAATGTAAAGTGTTCAGCAATTCCAAGTGGCACGGTTCCCTTCATGATACATTATTTTTCTGTCTCTAGGTGCTTGCAGGCTTCTTTAACATATTTTGCCTTGCAAGAGCCCTTAGGTGTGTAAGGAAAATCTGTGTTCTGGAATCAATCCTGAATTTTAGATTCTAGGGCTCTGCTGACCGTGCTTTCTGAATTTGCTGTTATTTCCTGAAAGAATAAATTAACATATGCTGTGTCTGGGACTCTCTTGCCACACCAAGGTATTGGGTTGTTTAATGTCTTGTTCTACAAATCTCCAGTATGTTTACTGGGATGTAAGTAGTTGGTTTTTGCTTTTTGCATTCTCAGTAGTTTCACATGCATTCTCTGCTGAGATATTTTAATATGGAGGTTATTTAAAAGTAGAAAAAGCCTTGGCAGAGGATTTTGCTTTCCCTGTTTACAGCAAACCCCCTGAGAAATCCTTCCCAGCCACACGTGCACACACAGACACACACACAAAAATCAATGCAAAAGAGTAGGGCATTCATTAAGCTGTCAAAAATGGAATAAATGCTTTTTTTTATTTGGGCTCTTGTAGCTATTTTTCCTAGGATTTGAGTGTGTCCTGAATTATGAAACGTTATAGCTTTATAATTCATGTTTGACAAATGGATATTTGGAGATGTTGAGCTGTAATAGGGGTATTACAGACAACTCTGTGGCTGTTTTCCTTCCCTGGATATAAAAACTCTGACAGTTTGTCACTGAACAGACTTTCCATAGGTGAATTTAAACACACAGCTGCTCATGTTTCCAGCCTGAGGCTGGGTGGGAGAGAGAAGCCTTGCAGGCATGCTGACCATGGTGTGGCTGGGAATCACTCGGTGTGCCCGTGCCCATTGTGTGCCAATTGCCATTGTGTGTGCATCTCAGGGCTGCCCCTGAAATCCTGCAGGGTGCAGGGCTGGCAGGGGCACAGAGCCCAGCACAGAGCTCTGGAGCGTTCTGGTGCTGGCACAGACAGGCAGGACCAGCTCCCAGGGGTGTAGAGAGATCAGGACAGGACACTGGAGCATTCTGGTGCTGATGCTGGTGCTGGCACGGACAGGCAGGACCAGCTCCTGGGGCTGCCCAGCTCCCAGGGCTGCAGGTGCAGAGAGCCCAGGACGGACCTCTGGAGCATTCTGGTGCTGATGCTGGTGCTGGCACAGATAGGCAGGACCAGCTCCCAGGGGTGAAGATGCAGAGAGCCCAGCACAGAGCTCTGGAGCGTTCTGGTGCTGGCATGGACAGGCAGGACCAGCTCCCAGGGCTGCAGGTGCAGGATGGACCTCTGGAGCATTCTGGTGCTGATGCTGGTGCTGGCACAGACAGGCAGGACCAGCTCCTAGGGATGCAGAGAGCCCAGCACAGAGCTCTGGACCATGCTGGAGCTGGTGCTGGAGCTGGAGCTGGCACGGCCAGGCAGCCCCAGCTCCCAGAGCTGCCCATCTCCCCCGGGCACACGCCGTGCCTCGCCGCTCCGGTCCCGCCGCGCTTTCCCCGCCAGGGCCCTTTGATCGTTTTCAGAAGGGATAAAATCAATGGCCTGCACCAGCTGCGTGTTTAACCCAGTTTTGCCTCTGTCGGAGGTGCGGGCGCAGCTCGTGGCTGCAGGAGGAGCCCTTTGCTCCCGACAGAAGGGCGCTGCCTGCCCGCCGCCCCGGGCGCCTTCCCAAAAGCACCGATGATAACTGCGGCTCCTGCTGTACCTGTAACAATTTAATCGTGTGAGTCAGCCCAGTCAAGCATCCCCAGCTCATGACTGGGAGACATGAAATTCATTGTCATTATTGTCGCTGTCATTTTGGATCATTATATCCTGCTGCAGAATTTTCCTCACTCCAGTGCTTTCTTACCTCCAGGAAGCAGGGATTATGGCTGAGGTTGGGGTGGGGGCAGGACTGTGAACTACATTTACCTCAGGGGAGCCACAGATTAAATTGGCTTTGCTTTCTGACTTGCTGGATTCGTCTGTTTGTACGCTCTGGGTTTAAGGTTGGAAATGATGAATATTCCGGTGAATTCAGGACCTCTCTCTTTTCTTTTTTTTAATGCTTGTATAAGCAAAGGATGGGGTTTGTGTCCCTTAAGAAGGGAATGGGGAATAATTCTTCAGATTGTGTTACCAAAAAGATTTAAGATAGTTCCTGAACAAGACGACGTTACCTGTTCATTGTGGCACAAACATCTGTGTGGTCCCCGGTGTGTCGTGGCTCTCAGGGCAAGGGATGGAGCTCTGCTGTGGGCCAGGGGCTGTTTGTGGGGCTGCAGTGGGTCACAAGGTGCCCGGTGCCCTGCTCCCCGTGGGACCTGTCCTTGGCAGGGGAAGTGGGCGATGGGATCCCTGCCCATGCCACTGCTCCCAGGGAACAAGGGACAGGAGCAGAGGAACCGGCCTCATGCTGCCCAGGGGAGCATCAGAATAATGTTAGAAATGACTTCTCACTGCAGGAGTGCCAGGCACTGTAGTGAGCTGTCTGTGGAGGTGGTGCAGTCACCATCCCTGGCAGCGTGCAGGAGCCATCTGCATGTGGCACTTGGGCCATGGCTGTGGGGAGATTTTGGCAGTGCTGGCTGGTCTGGAAGGTTCCAACCTTGCTGCTGTGGGCTCTGTGACTGTGGGAGCAGGGTGCTCTCTCTCTGCTGTGGCAGGGCACTGTCCCTCCAGGCACTCCCACACTGGGTGCCAGGTGGGCTCTCCTGCGTGGCACAGCAGCAGCTGGCCCAGCTCAGCACACAGCTGCTGATGAATCCATCACTGCTTTGTCGGGAGCTGCAAACCAGCACGGGCTGGCCCCGATGGGAGCTCACCCTGCTGGGACTTTCCCCTGGGAGCCGTTGTGGCAGCGGGGACACAGCGAGCTGTGGTGACATCGCGGTCCCTGCCTGGCACAGTGGCATTGTGGCAGTGGGGACACAGCTCAGTGGTGACATCGTGGGTCCCTGCCTGGCACGGTGGCGTGGTGGCAGTGGGGACACAGCTCAGTGGTGACATCGCGGTCCCTGCCTGGCACAGTGGCATTGTGGCAGTGGGGACACAGTGAGCTGTGGTGACATTGTGGGTCCCTGCCTGGCGTGGTGGCAGTGGGGACACAGCTCAGTGGTGACATCGCGGTCCCTGCCTGGCGTGGTGGCAGTGGGGACACAGCTCAGTGGTGACATCGCGGTCCCTGCCTGGCGCGGTGGCAGTGGGGACACAGCTCAGTGGTGACATCGCGGTCCCTGCCTGGCGCGGTGGCATGGCTGCAGCGGCCCTGCAGTGACGGGTGCTCACAGTGACATTTTAGCGCCGTTTCCATAAACTGACAGTGACAATGTTTAGTTTCATTTTAACACGGTGCTTTTCCTGCCACTGACACGGCAGTCACAGTGTAGTGACAAGTTGAAGGCTGATACAAAAGACGTGGGAAACAACGTAATTATAAAGCAGTCACACAGAGCCAGAATTCCAAATTTTGTCTGTCACTGGATGTGGTGGATATTGTGGCTTGTTTTTGTGGCTTTCTGGGATTTTAGTTTCAGTAGGAGTTTTAGCTCCTCTGCTGTAACTTGGCAGCAGACTCGATCAGACAGACATTTGAAGGATATTGGGATTTCTTCTGTAAAAACATTTTGTGGATTTTCTGCCTCTTGCTTGCCTCTTGCTTTGTTTATAACTACAGAATTTGGAGTAAATCATAGTAGAACAGGGGCATTGGCTTTAAACAGACAGAGGGCAGGGGTAGGTGGGAGATCAGGGAGAAATCCTTCCCTGTGAGGGAGTTGAGGCCCTGGCACAGGTGCCCAGAGAAGCTGTGGCTGCCCCTGGATGTGTCCAAGCCAGGTTGGCTGAGATAGTGGAAATGGTCCCTGGTAGGGGAGGTGGAATGGGATGAGCTTTAAGGTCCCTTCCAACCCAAACCATTCTGTGATTCCTAGAATAGGGAGGTTTAGCTCTTGTGATCTGAGCTGGTGCTAAATGGAGGAGGTCAGAAATGAAGGTGACTACTACTGGGCTGTTTAAACTGGATGTGTCAAATGTGAGTTTGAATCTGTTGGTATCAGTTTACCTGTGAGATGGCTGGAGGCTTCCCCTGCCGTGAAAGCTCACACCTTTGGGCAGGTGTTAGAGAGCTGAAATGTGGGCTCTGCTTGTTTCCAGTGCATGTTCAGCTGTC
The DNA here is from genome assembly GCA_035041385.1 of Myiothlypis coronata. Lineage (NCBI taxonomy): Eukaryota > Metazoa > Chordata > Aves > Passeriformes > Parulidae > Myiothlypis > Myiothlypis coronata. Next base: position 654,100 of record JAWWLW010000300.1, on the reverse strand, counting down.
CACCATCCTTCCCACCTGCCTGGGCATTACAGGTGCCCAGGGCACAGCAGGGCTGGGCTCTGTGTGCCCTGCAGAGCTGCAGGCACAGCCGGGAGTGCTGTCACCATGCTGCTGGGGGAATGGCACTGATGGAACCCAGTCAGAACGTGCCCCCCTGGAGCAGGACAGGAGCAAGGACATGAGTGCTGCACAGCCTAGAAAGTCTGGGAGTTTGCAGCAAATTCCACTTCAGCTTCTTGTGATTCAGAGCTGGAGAGCTCGGGTCTGAGGGCATTGTTCTGACTTGTGACTCACAAGTCAAAGGGGACATTCCCCCTGAGCTTACTCTGCTTGTTTGGGGAGAGAAGTCTGGAACAGTTTTGAGTCACTCCAGCTGATTCATCGTGCCTAGCTGGGATCTAACCCTTTCCATATGCACAACAGCTCCTGGGCTCCTGCTTAATGCTTGTAATAAAACTGCTCTTGCAATTAAGCACTTCCTTAAAATTATAGGAGAGGGACAGTCTTGGTGACTTAGTGAAGTGCAGTTGTATATATCTAATGCACATGTATAATTGTGTCATCACTCACCAGCCTTCAATGTGGTGAGGTTGGGGTGAGGTTTGTGGGGAAAAAAAACCAGTGAGAAAACCTTGAACAGGAATGGATTTGGTTTCCTGTGTTGCTTTGTTGTGTACCTGCAGTTACCTGGTGCAGGGCTGCAGTAAGGGACACACCTGTAGGCAGGTGAGCTTTAAGGTCCCTCTCATGCCTGTCTGGGGCCCTGTGAATCGGTGTGACAGGGTAGTTGTCAGAGGGACACAGGGCAGAACATACCAGAACTGCCAGAGTGCCTCATTCAAGCTCTGGTTTTCACACAACGCTCCTGAGCCAGTCCCAAACCAATCTCTCTGCTCTGTGGGCTTTGTTTCCACTGCCTGCTGGCTGGGGCTCAGCTCTGATAAAAATAAAATTGAATGTACACTGTGTGCACTCTGGGGGAGGATCCTGTGAGTGCCAACGGAAACATTGTCTGTTCGGATGTGGAGAAATGCAGCATTTGCTACTGAGGAGTGAAAATAGAATTCTCCCAAATTACACAAAAATAAGAAATTATAAACCAAATGGCATCACTGTTGGGCTTAACGTGATGTGGGATAGACTTACTCAGACTGTCTTTGCACATTCAATGTCCTCAGCAGTGTGGCTTCAGGACTGAGGGGTTGCTTAGAGGGTTCAGTGCTAATTTGGTGAAAGCACTTAGGCCAGTGTTTTGGGAAAAGCTGGGTTGGCTGCCCTTAGTAAAAATGAAAGTATCTCTTCATTGTCACCATGTTACAGCAGGTGAAAACAGCAAATAAGGGAGGGATGACTCTGAGTTTTCCTCACCATTTTCAAGAGGCGCTACACAAGGAGCTGCAGGGAGCTCAGCATGTTTCCTCAGTTGGCTCAGGGAGGTTTCTCCCAGTGTGCTGAGCTGTGCTGCCTTCTGTTGGGCTGCAGCAGGTGAGAACTGGCACCATGCAAGGGACAAACACCCAAACCCAGCCCTGGAGCAGCAGCGTCCTCTCCAGGCAGGGCATTGGTGAACATTTCTTCTTGGGGAATGCCACAGTTACCTTTTCACTGGGTTGCCTACACTTGGGAGATTTAGGGGATCTTCAGGGGCATACTCACCTGTGGAGAAGGATGCCAAATTAATTTGGCTTAGCCTCTCTGTTGTTAGAAAATAACTTTTTGGCTGAAGTATTTGAATATTCTGATTCTCTGTTCAAGTGCAGGATTTTAATGTCATTATCTGGGGAGAATACACACATGCCAGTTGGCCGGCCTTTAAAAAAAGAAAAGAGGCAAAACCCAGCTGTTCCTGAGTATGGAACCACTATCCTGTGACCCCATCTGTCCTAAACTGCACTGCTGTCCTCCACAGATGATAAATTCCCAAGGTGGGAAGTCACTCTTTACTCCTTTCAAACCCAGACCTCTGCAGATCTCTGCTGTTGATGTTGTGAAATTCTCAAGCACTCCACACTGTAGGTCACATCAATCTGAAGCCAGTGTGCTTTTCTAGCTGTGTAGTTAATCAGGAACTGGTTATTTCCCAGTCCTCTGCCTGCAAATGCATTCCATGGGCACTCAGTTGCTTTTGGACAGCTGAGGAGTGAGTAATAGCATGGGGGTTCTTGCGTCAGAATAATGATGAAGGGAAAATGGATGAGAGGTTCAGAGGAAGGAGGAAAATGTTGTTTGGAGCACAGTGGTCCAAATCCTGGCATGTGCTGAGAGCGTCCTGAGCTCACTCTGACTTTAGGAGCATTGGGAAGCTCAACAAAACGCTGAGCAGCCTTTGGATTTGGGGCTTGCTAAACAACTGTTACTTGGAAGTTTGGTTTTATAGAAGCTACCCATTTCCACATTATTTATTCTGCTGATTGGCTCCTCTGGATTGCTTTTGCTCTGGACAAATAAGTGACAAATCTGGGAAGAGGCAAACTCGCCAAATTTAAACAGTCAGGGCTCCATAGACCAGAGCTAATATTGGCTGAAGTGGGGTCGTGCTGAGTGTGATGAATCCCCACACCAGGGCACCCCAGGAGGGGCGTTTGTGCCAGTGCCACCTGGGGCACTGCTGGCAGGGGCAGACTGGGGGTCTGAACGCCCTGGCCCCGGGGTCCTGCTGAAGGAGGGAGCAGATCCCCGTGTGCCCCCTGATGGCACGGCAGGGTTGGGGTTTGGGCCCTGCCTGAGGCACACTGCTGCATGGCATGTGACAGCCGAGTCCTGCGGTGCCTGGCTCAGGCTGGCCCAGTTCAGCCCCGGGGAAAGGGGGATGTCTGCAGAGCAATGAGCTCCGTGGAGCCCCTGGCCACGGGCTAGGGGAGCATTTCCTGGATTACAGAATCACTGAAGCATTTATGTTGGAAAAGCCCTCCGAGAGCATCCAGTCCAAGCTGTGACCTCACCTCATCAACCAGCCCAGAGCTGAGTGCCACATCCAGTCCTTCCTCTGGAATCCCTGTTGCTTTGTGGAAGAGCTGCTGTCGCTGTCCTTTGTCCCTTTTTCACCCAGTGCTCGCTCTGCACACGAGCTGTACCTTCTCTCAACCCTGCCTGAAACTGGGCAGCTTTGAGGTGAACCTCATAAGGTCATTTATCCCTCCCTGCCACGGCAGCAGCAGCAGGGCCCGTGCGTTTACTGAAAGCTTTGCCTGCCAGCTCTGACCGATGGTTGTTCCCTCTCGTGCATCTCGTGTGATGGAGCATCCCCAACTTTTCCTGACATCTTGCTCAGTTGTTTTGCTGTTCTTGCGTTGTTGCGGCTGATTCTGGGCATTGTTTGCTGAGTGGAATTGGAGTTACTGTTTGTTTCTTCATCGGTGCTTTATCATGCTGCCGTTTCTGCACACTTTGTGTAACTTTTTTTCTCATAGCTGAAGACGGATGGCACTGCACAGCTTGGACTGGGTTGGAATGAGGGGTTTGGGGAGGGGAGGTGCTGCTTGCGAGGCCATTGATCCCATCTTTATAACTTTGCCCTTTTAGCTGGGAACAGATGATTTGCACGGAGGTTGAAGATTTGCGCAGGCAGAATCCGAAGGACCAAACTTTACATAAACCATTTATACTAAATGCTGGGAATGCTGGCAACATAAATCACCTACAGTATCTATTACAAATTTATCACTTTATCAGTATGGTCCATGATAGGAGTGGTCCGAGCAGGTGGGGAAGTGAACCTCAGGAAGTTTAGCCTGCTCGGAAATTAATTATTCAGGACACACAGAGCCTGGCCCCTTCAATGTATAGTAATTCTTTCCAGCCAGCATCCAGGCCTCCAACTTCAGTGCAATAATAAATAGGAAGAGTCTCAGGTGAAGCCAGTATTTCAGAGTAATTAATCATCTTCCCCTCACAGTCCCTCCACCTCTCTCTTGGTTTTCTTTAACGAGGGAATTTCAGTAATAAATCTTTAATGATATGTGTTAAGAATCCTTCATTAATTCTTGTCCACTTATTTCTCCTTTTTGGTTGCTTTTATGTTACATGTTGGGAAGTTCAAAGGCATATACAAAAAAAAACAACCCCAGTTAAATTTGGCCGAGTCTCTAAAAGGATGTTTAGGATGTCGAGTGTCATGTGTTCACTTGGTAATCGGACTTGTTGGTTAATACCAGTTGTATTGTCAAAATCCTGGGTGTGGGTACCGTGTTAGGGCAGGATGATAAAGGAAAGGCAGGGATGGTTTGTGTGCTGGCAGGGATGGTTTGTGTGCTGCTCAGTGCAGCGCTGCAGACCCTCAGCGAGAGGCTTGGTGTGTGTGGGGCGGGCAGAGCCCGTGGAATGGGCAGAGCCTGTGGGGCAGGCCCAGCCCCTGTGGGGCAGGCCCAGCCCGTGTGGGGCTGGCATAGCCTGTATGGGGCTGGCATGGGGCAGGCACAGCCCGTGTGTCAAGCAGGCACAGCCCGTGTGGGGCAGTCAGAGCCCGCGTGGGGCAGGCAGAGCCCCGTGTGGGGCAGGCACAGCCCGTGTGGGGCAGGCACAGCCCGTGTGGGGCAGTCAGAGCCCCGTGTGGGGCAGGCACAGCCCGTGTGGGGCAGGCACAGCCCGTGTGGGGCAGGCACAGCCCGTGGGGCAGGCACAGCCCGTGTGGGGCAGGCACAGCCCGTGTGTGAAGCAGGCAGAGCCCGGTGGGGCAGGCACAGCCCGTGTGTGAAGCAGGCAGAGCCCGGTGGGGCAGGCCCAGCCCGTATGGGGCAGGCACAGCCCGCGGGGCGCGCTGGACTCGGCGGTGCCTGCCCGGCCCGGCCCGGCCCGGCCCGGCCCGGCCCGCGGAGCGCGCGGAGCCCGGGAGCGAGCGGCCGTGAGCGGTACGCGATGTGACAGGGACAGCTGTGACAGATCCGTGCTGACACGCTGCCGCCGCGCCGGCCGTGCTGCGGGTGACGGCTGTCCTTCCCTGCAGGACAGCACAACGACGCGCGCATGAACCTGGCCATCGCCCTGACCGCCGCCCGCTACGGCGCTGCCACCGCCAATTACACCGAGGTGCGGCGCCTGCTCAAGAGGTCGGACACGGGCCGCGTCTGCGGCGTGCGCTGCAGGGACGTGCTCACCGGTGAGTGTCGGGTTTGGGGGGTGTGGGGTCTGTATGGGGTTTGGGGTTTGGGATGTGTATGGGTTTTGGGGTGTGTGTGTGTGGGGTCTGCGGGGTGTGCTGCAGGGATGTGCTCACCGGTCAGTCTGGGGTTTGGGATGTGTGGGGGGTTTGGGGTGTGCTGCAGGGATATGCTCACCGGTCAGTCTGGGGTTTGGGATGTGTGGGGGGTTTGGGGTGTGTGCAGGATCTGCGAGTTAAGCTGCAGGGATGTGCTCACAGGTGAGTGAGGTGGGTGTGCAGAGTCCCTATGCAGGGATGTTCTCACAAGTGAGGTGGGCGTGCAGAGTGTCCATACAGGGATGTGCTCACAAGTGAGTGGGGTGTGCAGAGTCCCCATTCAGGGATGTGCTCACAAGTGAGTTGAGTGTGTGGGGTGCACTGCAGGGGACAGTGACACCCTAGGATAACAGGGGAGGGAGGAGCGGGGCCACTGCCGTCTGCAAACAGCCCTGAACCAGCACAGGAGCCATCTTTCTGGGCCGTGCCATTAGTGTCGCTCAGCTTCCACTTCTGTCACATTTCTCACTCAAACCCCAGTGTTTTGGCAGGCCAGACTGAGCTTTGGATCCCAGCCCTTCTGTCAAGCAAAGATGACATTGTAAAAGGCTCCGTGCTGTACAGTAGTAATCCCATTTACCGAGTCTGCGGGCTGAGACTGAAATCTCTCTTCTTGAGAGGCAGATTTCAGCTGAGCAACTTCTACCCCACCTGCCTCTCTTCTGCCCTTACAGATAAGCTGGGATTCCACTCTAAAATATTTTCTCTCAAATCTGGTGTTGGGTGAACACTTTGTTAATTTTTAGAACCCGTCCCAGCTGTTGTGTTCAGACACACAGGGTACACTTTACAGTAGGTTGAGTTCATAGAGAGATGAATAACAAAGAGCATCAGTGAGCAGGAAACAAATGGTGTCTGTGATTGATACTGTTTTCTTTCACAGGGAAGGAGTTCGATGTCAGAGCCAAGTGTGTTATCAATGCCACGGGACCTTTCACAGACTCAGTCCGCAAAATGGATGATCAGGAGGTGCCCAACATCTGTCAGCCCAGTGCAGGCGTGCATATCGTGATGCCTGGTTATTACAGGTGAGGCAGGGGAGCCTGCTGCCCGTGGGACACCATTTGTAATCTCTGCTGCTGCTGAATAAATCAGCTGGGAGAGGCGCACCGCTGGCTCTGCGGCAGCTCGCCGTGCACAGTGTGACTCTGATTTTTGTTTGTGTTTTTCAAAGAGGATCCTGGCGCTGTGCCGGTGAGGAGAACAATTTCATCTCTTCAGAACAGACTGAGGCTGTGTAGTTTTTAGTTAGAGCTGCCCAAGGCAGGACTCCTGCTGAAGCAGAAGGCGTTCAGGCAGCACATCCCCAGGTGTGAGAGCACCTGTTTCAGTGATGCCTTTCAGCTGAGTGTGCTGCTGCTTGGTCACCCCCTCAGGGAAACAAGGAGCCTGTAAAACCTTCCAGAGAGGTTGCACCTTGGTACAGAATCTCTTGTCCTGTTAAATCATGGAATCTCAGAGTGGTCTGGGCTGGAAGGCACTTTAAAGATCATCTTGTTCCACTGCCTGCCTTCACATGTGAAACTCCCTGTGCAGTGACTCTGCTGGGATGTGGCTGTGCTCAGAGGAAACAGGAGTGCAGAAGCACAGAATAAGTGAGAGGATGGGCAGTATAATCAGTAATAATAATTACTATCACTGGTAATAAAAGCAGCTCAGAGTAGCACAACCACACTTGCTGTGGCCCCAAGCCCACGTGCCCACCCCTGGGGGTTTTGGTGGCCAGGATGTGCCCTCTGTGTTCCAGGGAGGTTCCCGTGGCACTCTGCTCCCTGCAGTCTCCTGCTCCTCTCCCTGTTTGCTGTGCAAAGCCAAATCCCCTTCTCCCGAGCCAGCCTTGTCAGTCGGAACACAAATATTGCCTTTGGTTCCTGAAGTCATTAGCATCCTAATGGAAATTCCCCTTTATGGACTTAGCCCAGTTGTGTTGATACAGTGCCCTTGCAGTAATGCCTTCCACAGCCCCTCTCAGAATGGGAATTCAGCCTTCCAGTGCACCAGGGGGTGCTTCTGCCAGAGCTGTCCCACCAGGACACCACCACACACTGGAAAATTGAGGCATTTTTGGCCTGGTGTAAAATCACCCCTGCATTCTCTTCTGGGTTTTTTTTTTTTTCATTTTTGTATCTTTCTCCATGAAAAATGCTAAAATGACCTGATAGCTGCTTTAAAGTACTAAAAATGTGGAGAAATGGGCTGTAATCCCAGTTTCCTCATATGCCAGGAGAAGGATGTGTGTGATTAGCTTTATGGCCCTACACAAAAACATGGAAAGCTTTAGAACCTGGACTCACTTGCTAAATTCAAAGTAGAAGATGGCTGGGTACCCTTGAGAGCTCTGATTTATTTATTCTGTAATAACCCAATAATTTTAATTGGAAATGTGGAGAATTCTTGTTCTCCATGTTCCCCAGTGTATGTCAGCATGTGGGCATTACTTTCCTTGGAAAACAGTGTCTGCCCACACACTGCCTCCACAGCACAGCTGATGAGATAACACTGCACTGAATTTCCTTGGAGTGGGATAGCTGAAAGCAGGGAACTGTCTGCTAAATAGAAAACACTCGTGGGATTTAATCTTGGTTGTATCAGGCCTCCCTTCTCGTGGTGCCAAGGAACACTGCTCAGCACAGGAGGGTTGGCATTTCACCATGTCCACGTGTGCCCTGAGAATGTGTTACAGGATCTTGGCCCACAGTCACACAAATGATTTTTTTTTTAATATCTAGAGGGTTTTAGTTACAAATATAGTCAAGATTTTGTAAAACTAATGTTAACCTAATGCATTCACTCCCCATGGGTTTCTTACTCATTGAAGTCCTTCATTAATAGTCCCAGAATTCCTCCCCTCATTAATTAGGCTTCCTGCCTGGAAAGTGTCTGTGAAGGCAAGGCTTTTTCCTCTCCCTTCTGACCAATTTCAGATGTTTCTGCCTTTCTGGAATTTTCCTCTTTGCTCTGCATTCCACATTCCAGGTAAACTTGCTTGTTGCACCTCCCTTATTCTCTATGGAAAGTCACTTTTTATTGTTCCTTAACTGCATTTGTGGTGCTTTGGTCAAATGCTTCTTCTGCTGGAGATCTTCCATGGATCCAAGGCCTTCCATAGATCTCCCAGACCTTTTGCCTCTACATTTCTCTTTAAAGGCATTGCTTTATGCTTCATACTGGAATTTCCAATCCTCAATTTGCCTATTTTAGCCATCTTTAAAGAGAAATCTCACCACAGCTACATCTCTTACCTCCTTCTCCCATCCATGGTGGAATCGTAGGAATTCCTGCCTCATAAAATCGTGTTGTTTCAGAGTTATTCCTGGTGTGCAGCAGCATGACTCCTGAGGCCTCAGGAAGGCCAGTATTTGGGTGTTAAGATGCTTCTTTCTGATGCAAAACACCTTATTTTGCATTTGTTTGGGTGGTTCTTTAGTTATTTAAATAAGCTGGAACAAGCATGGCAAAGGGCATGGAGAGAGAGCTTCCCAGGATAGCTGGTATCAGTGATTCAGTAAATAATTGGCATATGAAAAACTGTTCCAGCCTTTCTCAGCACTTGCTGTGCAATCTAAAACACTTCAGTCCAGAGGTGCTGTGGGGAAACTTAGTTGGAAGTCTTTGCTTGTTTATCTTCCTTGTTTTTAGCAGTTTTTATGAAATCACATTAAAAAAATTTCATACTTTGAAGAAAATGTCTATAAAGTTTCTGAATTCTGATACTGTATATTAAACCTCTGATTTCCTCTGTCTCTAAATCAACAGCTTTTTCATTTTAAAAAGTAATCATTTGTCTGAGGTGATTTACCTTTCCCAAACCTGTGTTGACTTCCCCTATTAGATTGTACCTCTGCCACCGTATGCCTAAGCTGTCTATAAATATCAGCTAAAATGGGTCTAATATACATGCTAGCTATGAAATTCTCAGCCTCTCTCCCAGCCTTGCCAGATATTGCCAACTTCCCTGCAGTATTCACTTCGGACCTCCTAAAAACGCAATATTCAGCTTGAATAGGTGAATCCCACCCAAGCAGGTCTTTGCCTGCCTTAGGATTTGAGTCCACTGAATAATTCCTGTCTGAAGTCCATAACTGCCACCTAAATCTGCATCTCCTGCCCTCCTTCCATGTGTTCCCTGTGTCTCAGGAGCAGGGGCACAGCCTGAGGAGCCCTGACCTGACTGCACATGTTTGTAAAGGGAGTTGCAGCACCTTAAATGAAAGTCAGCATCAGTCCTTGAAGGAAAAATGATGGAAAAAAGGGGCAGTTCAACGTTTTCCTCATAAAAGCTGTTTACTTTGAAGAGTTTATAAAAGCCTTTTGTTTTCTGAAATACAAGCAGAGCTTTTTAATAAGCCATGAGGAGGTAGTGGGTTTGTACCTGTGGATATCTTTCTTGCATTACACCAGAAAAACCTGATACAGGAATTAAAATCTATCCAAAGCACTACAGTCTTTCATCCTTGTACTGAATCATTCTGTTGTAGCACTGGCAGAAGGAATGAAAAATGCCTGAGCAGCAGCATCCACCGAGTGTCCCTTTTGCCTTTTTCCCTCAAAGCACAGTTCCCCATTCAGGGGCAGAGCTGGAAGCACTCAGAGCACGTTCCTTGGTCCAAATCCCTCGGGAGTCTGTGGGTGTTCCTTCCTGCTCAAGTGACAGGTGGTGACAAACTCAGGCTTAGTGTCACTGCAAGGATATTCCTTAAATGTCTTCATTTCTCTTCTTTATTCTCCTTTTCCTCTCAGTCACCACCCCTCACCCCTCCTGCTGCACCTTTATTGTGGAGGCAGATTGGAGGAATCACTGTGATTTTATGGCATGAAAACATCCACGGGCCTTGTTTCACTAACCTGCTGGGACATCTGTTTAAAGCCATGTCTCGGTCACACATGAAATCCATTCTTTGTTGATTTCTTAACCCCTTTACCTGGGAACAGATGCTGAGTCCCAGTCCTTGTCTGGGCCCTGGGGGTGCAGGGACAGCCCCCAGGTGCCACCCCCTGTTCTGGTGTGAGCCAGGCCCCTCCTGTCTTCCAGCCCTGACAACATGGGGCTGCTGGACCCGGACACCAGCGATGGCAGAGTGATCTTCTTCCTGCCCTGGGAGAAGATGACGATCGCAGGGACCACGGACAGCCCCACGGATGTCACCGCCCACCCCATCCCCACCGAGGAGGACATCAACTTCATCCTGTGTGAAGTGCGCAACTACCTGGGCCCCGACGTGGAAGGTACCTGGGGAGGCCTTGCTGGGAGGGGCTGGGGGCATTTCATCCTGGGGGCCATTCCAGCCTGGGGGCATTTCATCCTGGGGGCCATTCCAGCCTGGGGACCATTCCAGCCCGGGGGCCATTCCAGCCCAGGGACCATTCCAGCCTGGGACCATTCCATCCTGGGACCATTCCAGCCCAGGGACCATTCCAGCCCAGGGACCATTCCATCCTGGGGGCCATTCCATCCTGGGGGCCATTCCAGCCTGGGGACCATTCCAGCCCAGGGACCATTCCACCCTGGGGGACAATGTGCTGCTGCCTGAGGTTGTGGCTCTTGGGTCTGGCTGTCCCAGCCTGGTGGGCTGAGGTGTCAGCATGAGCTGTGCAGTGCTGCTGCTCCAGTCCCCCACCAGCCAGCACCACCACTAACACATCTCCCCAAGTGCCACATCCACTTGTTTTGTGGGCACCTCCAGGGAGGGTGACTCCACCACTGCCCTGGACAGCCATCTTCCCTCCAGACTGAGGGTTTGGTTTGTTTAAATTATTCTGTACTGCTGCGTTTCTGCTGCAGCAATAAAATAAGTCTGAAAAGCACTCAAGCAGGAACATTGTAACATACTTTGGTTTAGGAAAACCTGCTGTCTGAGATGGGAAATGATCGATTCCTTGTTTCCTGAAGTGGAGAATTGATGTCTGCATGTTGTATGAAGTTCTGAAAGTGTCCAGGGAAGCTCCTGTTGGGTGTCTGGAGCAGCAGTTTGTGTTGGAAGCGCAGGAGACCAGGGAGGGAGATGGGAAAGTGAATAGGACAGAGATTAGATGGGATGTTGGGAAAAAATTCTCCCCTGTGAGGGTTGGCAGGCCCTGGCACGGGGTGCCCAGAGCAGCCATGGCTGCCCCTGGATCCCTGGCAGTGCCCAAAGCTGGATGGGGCTTGGAGCAAGCTGGGATGGTGGAAGGTGTCCCTGCCATGGCAGGATGGGATGGGATGGGATGGGATGGGATGGGATGGGATGGGATGGGATGGGATGGGATGGGATGGGATGGGATGGGGTGGGATGGGATGGGCTGGGATGGGCTGGGCTGTAAGGTCTGTCCCAAGCCAGGCCATTCCCTGGTTTCCCATGTATTTTCCAGCAGCACATTCGGAAGTGTTCAGTCCCTCTGGCTCAGCCCAGCTGGGCCTGTGCTGGTTTTCCTGTGCAATTACTGTTTATAGATGGCTGGAGCTGAAATAACAACGGCACTGCCCATATCACCCCTCGACAGCCCTGCCTCTGCTGCCAGAGCCAGTGCCAGGGTTATCAACTTCCACAGGCTTGGACACCTTCCAGCTGCTTAATTACAGCGTCACGCGTGCTGCTTTCTGTAGTTTCATTAGTTTATAAACCTAATACAGGGTCTTGTGTCTGTGATTAACACTTCATTTTGGCAGGTTGAACACGCTGGCAGAGCACATTGATTTCGGAAATCTATTCCGTGTTCTTTGGGGGATGTTTTTTACACCCTTTTAGTGATTTTTCAATTATCGGTCGTTTGAAAGTTGTATTAAAGCATGTTCCAAAGACTTCAGTATAAAGCAAATTGGTAACTGCACTTAGGGTGAAGGCTGGGGATAACGATGGCTTGTCAAGAGGAAATCTTGGAATAACAACCTTCAGTCTAGAGGAAAAGCTTGAAAGATCTGAAAGGAAATGTTATACTCATGTAACAAACTTTATTTTGGTTTCTAAAATACAATGTAAGGACTGTTCAGATTCATTGGGAAGAATTTTCATGGAAAGGTGGGGTCAGGCTGCAGCTGCCCAGGCAGGTTTGGAGTCCCCATCCCTGGAGCTGTCCAGGGAACACCTGGAGGTGGCACTCAGTGCTCTGGGCTGGTGACAAGGTGGGCATTGGTACCAGCTGGACTCGATGGGCTGGGAGGGCCTTTCCAACATCACTGGTTCTGGGATTCCATAGTCCAGCTTCTCCCCTGGCTCTGGGGTTGCTCAGGGCTGAGCAGGGTGTGGAGCAGCCCTTGGCAGTGCCCAGTGGGAGCTGGGCACCCCTGGGCGCGGGCTGGCCGTGCCTCAGTGTGGCTCTGCACAGTGAGAAGAGGAGATGTGCTGGCAGCCTGGAGTGGCATCCGGCCCCTGGTGACCAACCCTGACTCCAAGGACACGCAGTCCCTGTCCCGGAACCACGTGGTGACCATCAGCGACAGCGGCCTCGTCACCATTGCAGGTACTGGGGGTTCCTTGGATACAGCTCTGCTGGGCTTCCCCGGGGGATTGCATGCAAAAGTCTTGTTCTGTGGGAATTCCTCTGCTCCTGTAACCAAAAGTCTTGTTCTGTGGGAATTCCTCTGCTCCTGTAACCAAAAATCTTGTTCTGTGGGAATTCCTCTGCTCCTGTAACCAAACTGCTCTGTCCGTGGCAGCGGGTCTGGCTTGGAGCAAGGCTGGTAGCAGTCATGTGCTCTATGGAATGCAAGGATATGTCTGTGGGGTGTAAGAGCTTGTGTTCCTGCTGGTTGCCCCAAATAACGAGGTGAGCCTGTTGCCCAGGTGGGAAGTGGACGACGTACCGTGCCATGGCCCGGGACACCATCGACGCGGCCGTGCGCGAGCACAGCCTGCCGGCAGGCTCCTGCCAGACCAAGGGGCTGCAGCTGGAGGGGGCCAAGGACTGGACCCCCACGCTCTACATCAGACTGGTCCAGGACTATGGGCTGGAAAGTGAGGTGAGTCCTGCCTCCCTGCTTCGGAGGGCTGTGGTCTTCCCCTAAATGAAACACCAGCGTAACTTGGCCAGAGGTCTGGTGAGCCCGATCAGAGCTGGGGCAGAGATAGTTCTAACAGAAATAAAATTAGTAATGGTTCATCATCTTCCCCTCTTTCCTTCCTCCTAATCTTGACTGTTTCCTGCTAAAAACTCTCTGACTTGTGGGGTCTGTGGTCCCTGGAGCCCCATGATCACCGTGTGGCTGGAGAGCTGGGCTGTCAGGCCTGGTGGCACAGACACAGCAGGGCAGTGCTGGTCCAGCCTCCCACAGCACTGAGCTTCCTCCCACACTGTCACACTCCAGCACCCTTGGCAGCCTGTGTGTTATTGGGGATGAGGGAATGGTCAAGGAAAATGTGTCTTTCGTGTGCTTTCAAAGCATGCTGGATTTGTTTTCCTCTCCACAGGTGGCTCAGCACCTGGCTTCCACCTATGGGGACAAGGCTTTTGAGGTGGCCAAAATAGCCCAGGTGACAGGGAAGAGGTGGCCTATTGTTGGGAAACGTCTGGTATCTGAATTTCCTTACATCGAAGCTGAGGTATGTGGGAAAACTGTGTCACCTTCTGTGATTGTGTCCTTGGGACGAGCAGGTTGGTGGCTCTGAAACATCTCCTTGAGCCCTTTCCTTTGGGGAGGCCAAGATATTTTCTGTGCCTGTACCTGGAGCACAATTTGTGTATTGATATATACAAATAATAATATATTTATGGACAACTAAATATTTATATACCACCCATTTTGTACTTCATGTACAAACATTGGATCCCAGATGGGTTCCGCAAACTGTCCCAAGGAGCAGGGGCTCTCCTAGCCGTGGTGTGGGACTGTGGGTGCCATCCCTGCTGTCCCTGTCCCCAGGTGGGTTCTGTCCCAAGGAGCAGGGGCTCTCCCAGCCCTGCTGAGGGGCTCTGGGTGCCAGCCCTGCTGTCCCTGTCCCCAGGTGGTGTACGGGGTGAAGGAGTACGCGCGCACGGCCGTGGACATCATCTCGCGCCGCACCCGCCTGGCCTTCCTCAACGTGCAGGCTGCCGACGAGGCCCTGCCCCGCATCGTGGACATCATGGCCAAGGAGCTCAACTGGAGTGAGCAGAGGAAGAAGGTACAAAGGGCCCTTTCAGCTCCAGCTGCTTTGTTTTGCTTGAGGAGTTTCCGTGTTAAGGATCCCTGTTGGTTGAATAGAGAGCTACAAGTGATGTTTTATTCCCGGCAGAATGAGTCACTTGGTGCATTTCATTGTGAAGGCTTCATCAAATGGCTGTGAGATGGGTTGGGATTGGCCAGGGGGTGGGGGGGAAAGAGAAGATCTGTATCCTGTTGCTTCTCAGCCTTAGAAATGAAAGCAGGCTTGGCATTGCTGTCCTATTCCTGTCAGTTATTTTGCTTTACTGACACTTTTCAACAGATCTGCCTCAGCAAAGGAAGCTCCTGTAACCATAAAGAACCTGCCTGGTGTTGAGCTCCCTGATTTTTTTTCTGATTTTGGACAGCTGAGTCCAAATCATCGCACTAAAGACCACACTAAATCATCATCACACTAAGATATCAAATGGGAGAAAAATGACAAGTTGTAGGCCTAGCCCAAAAAAGCCATTTCTTTCTGAAAGGGGCAGACAGACTGTGTGACTGAAGGTGTGGATGCTCCTGAAAGCACTTACACAGAAATTAGAAGTCTTTACTACCATGGATACCTTTTGCAAACAGTAAAAAGTGCCCAATTTTAACTTTTTGATGCTTCTCAACTTAATTTTGGGACCTTAGAAAAGTATTGGTTAAGTGAAAGAACCTAATAGTAAAATATAAAAAATAAGTACCTGTGTAAGAACTTGCCATTGCTCAGATACTCAGGTTTTGTGTTTTCATTGTAGGAGGAGCTTGAAACCGCTAAAACATTCCTGTACTATGAAATGGGCTACAAAGTGAAAACAGATCAACTAACAGACAGCTCTGAGATCAGCCTGGTGCCTTCAGACATTGAGAGGTGAGTGGGGCAGGAGGGCAGCCCCGTGCTGTGCCCTGCAGCCCGGGGAGCCCTGACGTGCAGCCCTCCCTCGCAGGTACAAGAAGCGGTTCCGCATGTTTGACAAGGACAAGAAGGGCTTCATCACCATCCTGGACGTGCAGCGTGTGCTCCAGGTGAGCTGCCCTGCCCCTGACTCCCTCTGGGAGCAGCCTGGGGAGGGCTGAGGCCCAGGCTGCTGAGCCCCCCTGTCCTGTGGTCATGGTGTGCAGAGCATCAGCGTGCAGATGGATGAGAACACCCTCCACGAGATCCTCAACGAGGTGGATCTCAACAAAAACGGGCAGGTGGAGCTCAACGAGTTCTTGCAGGTACGTGCCTCATCTGCTTCCAGGAAGGGCTGGTGTTTGAGCAGCAAAGACACAGCTAGGGAGCTTTTCCCCTTGCTTAGGGCTGGGTTGGAGACCAGGGCAGTGTCCTGTGGTGGTGGTACAAGGGGCACACAGAGCATCCTCAAGCAGCTTGGAAATTCAGGGGTCTTTTTTTCCCAGTCAGACTCAAAGAACAGGTCCAATTTACAAAGTATGCCCCAGTCCAGATCTGAATTTGGCATTTTAAGCCCAGAAATGCTGTTTAAATGTATTTAAAAGGATACAGGTGTCCACTGGAAGGTGCATGGCACAGGTGTGCACACTGGCATTATCCACAGCTGTTAAGGTTGTTATAAAAATGAGTAAATAAGAAACTGAATAATAAACAACTAAATAACCAAGTATTTATAATGATAAATAGTAATATAACCATAATGATAATAAACTAAATAACTAAATAATAAATTGAATATTCTAAATAATGAGCTTGTAGTTAGAACCCATGCAGGCCCTATAACCCATTTTAATTCCTGGATTGGCTAAATTGTCCCAGTTTCTCTGAAAAAAATGACATGGATCTGCTTTTTGGGGGGCTTTCAGGCAAACCCAAGGGTGCTACCTTTGCATATGCAGTTTGTCAGCTGGGTTAGTGTTTGAGGAGTTTTTTGGGGTGGTGTTTCAGAGCCTGCCGTGTCTCCCCTGCCCGGTGGCAATGATGAATGCCAAACAGGAGAGAAATTAATGCTGGGGATTTTGGTCAATGTCAGCCCTTTCTTCACTGTGTCAAGTTAAACAAACAAGATCAAGGCAAAGGAAATGGTAATTGTCTCTCTGGAGATGAGCTGGGGATAAGAGCAGCATTGTTGAATCTAAATGCAGAAAATTTTCACAGGTTGTGTCCAGCATTAGCAAAAAGGAGTATTTATTTGCCTAAAATGCAGCAATTGAGCTGAGGGGCTGTACTGAACTTGGGGGAAGGGGAAAAGCCAAACCAAACAAGCCAGGGGAGAAAGAGAACCAGTGGCTTTGGGAGTTTATGCTGACCTGTTCAAATGGGGGAGAGCAGCCCAGCTGGGTTCTGGCTGCTGGAAAGGGACACCCTGGTGCCTCCACTGGGAGCCTTCACTGGGGCAGCCCAGCCCTTCCTGCAGGGCTGAGCTAGGGTTGGGTGCATTGGCTGAGGAGCTGAAACTACCAGGAATTGTTGTTCTGTGGGGTTTGGGGGCATTCTGGGGTGTTACTGCTAGGCTGACCAGGCTCCCCAGGATTGCCAGCCCTACATCATCCCCTACAATGCAAAGGCCAGGCAGTGCTTAGGAGTATTGCAGGGTTGTTTGTGCAAACCTGTGTCACTCTGTGGCTCCTGCACCTCTCCCAGAGCAGCAGTGATGGGGATGCCTTGTTCAGGCTGCCCCAGAGCAGAGGCTGCACAGAGCTCCAGAATAAAGCAGGGATTTATCCAAAGGATCTCCTCCATGGATCCACCTTGGGCAGCACCAGAGCCCAGCCAGGG
>JAWWLW010000300.1:481398-498474 GCA_035041385.1 Myiothlypis coronata | reverse complement strand
TCTCCCCCATCTCCCCTGACTGTCCCCCATATCCCCTGACTGTCCCCCAGCCCCTGAGTGCCCTTCATCTTTGCAGGAGCTGTGCCATATTTCCACCTACTTAATCCCTTCCACAGAAATTACAGAGGCCAGTGCTGACTCTTCTGTCTCAGCAGCGCTGGTGAATCAGAGGAGTTTTGGGAACAGACTGTTTTTGTTTGGAGCTCATCTCGCAGGGCAGCTGCTGGGTTTAGCCTGTGGTCTCTGAGAAGCCCAGAGAACCCTGGCACGGTGGTACCTGAGGGTACAACTGCACAGGCTGCCCGGGCAACAGGCGAATGAGTCACACAAGGTCTTGAATTGTATTTAAAGTGCTTCCAGTTGTATTTGAAAAACATCATTAGGCTGCTCGGGCTGAACAAACAGCCTTTTCTATGTACTGAGAGGGAGCGAAAAACCTCTTTTTGTTCACCGCTGTGCCCATGGTTATTAATCCCCACTCCACACACGCTCTCGTGTGATCCTTCTGCCTGAAGCCTCGGCTTCTGGGGCAATCAGTGTGAGCGGGTGTGGAGTGCTGAGAGCAGGGGGAACGCGGGGCCGAGGGGCAGCTCCTGCACTGCTGGGCAGGGTCCCCAGCACAGCACCCCGGGGGGGTCCCGGGTGTCACCAACCTGCCGGTGTCACCAATCCTGCTGGTCCCTGCAGGACAGCCCTGTGCCTTTCCCTCCTGTCCCAGGGAGGTCAGCCCTGCTGGCACGCAGAGCTGCTCCGGGTAGTGTCACAGACACCCCTCAGGGCTCTGCAGAGCAGCCTGGGGACACGCACGCCTCAGGAGAGTCCTTTCCACTCCACATGCCCTGGAATGGACACTTGGCAAGACAGGGGATATTAGCACCTGGCAGAGGCTGCAGCTGGCCAGACCAAGCCAGCTCTGGGTTATCACACCGTTTGTACCAGGGATGCAAACCTGGAAGAGCAGTTTCATTCCAGAGCACCCTGCCCAGGCTCTCTCTGCCGCACACTCCAGGCTCCGTCCTCTTCCCATGGGACTCTGTAACTGATTTTAGTAGAAGCACTCATTTTATTAAAGACCTTTGGAAGACACTGACTCCGGTAACAGGAAATAAATAGCTATCAATTTTGCATTCAATTAAAACCTGTTATTAACAGTAAAGTTCGCCGAGGAAGTTCTGCAAAGGTTCTTCACATTTTGGAGTCACTCATTTTTCCCGCTAATGAAGAGGTCCGCGGCGTGCTCTGATTGAAAATGAAAATAATTAAGACCCCAGAGCCGAGTGGCTCTGATCGGAGCTGCTGTCTGGGGCAGCGCCCTGCGGTGCCACCGCGGTGTGCCCCAGCGCGGCGGCCTCAGGCCATCGAGGGTGACACTGTGACCTCAGACCCGGCTTTCCTCCTCTTCCACTGCGCGGTGGAAGCCCGGGATGAACTTCAGGAGGTGCTTCCTCACGCTGGCTCTGCGGCTCTTGCGCGGGAGGGTGCCGAAGCTGCTGGAGCAGCCGGCGCTGTCCCAGAGCGGGGACGCGGAGCCGCTGCTGGCCAGGCTGGCGCTGCTGCTGGCCAGGCTGATGCTGCGGTGCCGGCGCACCGAGCCCCTGCCCGCGGCCGCAGCCCCGTCCCTGCGGAACACGCAGTCATCGTCCAGGCTGGACTGGCGGCTCAGGCTCTCCGCAGCCCAGTCCTCGGGGGCGCTGCCCTGGTAGAAGCTGTCCTCGCTGCCCACCGTCATGGAGCTCAGCCGGCTGCGGGAGCTGCTCTCGCTGGAGAAGCGCGGCTTGCCTGGGAGGAAGGGCCCCGGCGAGCTGCAGCCGCCGACCGAGCCGGGCTCTGCGGGCTCCAGCGAGCACAGCAGGGCATTGTCGTTCACCTCTCCTGGAAAGCAGAGAGCAGAGTTAACCAGAGAGCAGCGTTAACCAGAGGGCAGCGTTAACCAGAAAGCAGCGTTAACCAGAGAGCAGCGTTAACCAGAGGGCAGCGTTGGGCAGAGGGCAGCGTTAATCAGGGGGCAGAGTTAACCAGAGGGCAGCGTTGGGCAGAGGGCAGAGTTAACCAGAGAGCAGCGTTAACCAGAGAGCAGAGTTAACCAGAGAGAAGAGTTAACCAGAGGGCAGCGTTGGCCAGAGAGCAGCACTGGCCAGCCTACCCCTCGCCGGGAGCACTCTGTCTGTGCCCTGGCAGCACCGGGACCATCGTGCCCAGCCCCTTGGCACAGGGAGCAGCCCCTTCCCGCGTGGGCAGCTGCTCCTGCCTGTGAGGAGCTCCCTGCACCCTGGGCAGTCCATACAAAACCCAACCCAGCCACTTCCCTGTATAACCAAAGTAAAAATGGAAAAAATTTTACCACCCACACAAACTCCCAGTGCAGGAGTGATGCAAAGAGCCCTTGGTCAAGCAGCAGCCAAGGCCATTGCCCTCGGCACAAAAGCGTTCCCAGGCGGGCGCTCGCCCTGCTGAGGAGGGAAGGGAAGGCAGTGCCGGTGACATTGCAGACGTTCCACAGAAGGGCCCCTCACGTACCGTGCAGCAGGAGCCGCTCCCGGGCCAGCAGCGCCCGCAGCTCCCCCCACCGCTGGTGCAGCGCCTGCTGTGGGACAGGGAACAGCTCGGTCACCCCAGGGAACAGCTCGGTCACCCCAGGGACAGCTCGGTCACCCCAGGGACAGCTCGGTCACCCCAGGGAACAGCTCGGTCACCCCAGGGACAGCTCGGTCACCCCAGGGAACAGCTCGGTCACTCCAGGCACAGCTCGGTCACTCCAGGGACACCGAACAGTCCGTGCGAGTGCAGGTCACACACGGCAAACACCCGGCTGTGCCAGAGTTTGGCAAACTTCTTCCAGCAAACAGGGGTTGGCTCATGGTGCTCTGGCCAAGCACTGCCAGGTCCCGTTCGGGAAAGGAGCAGCCTGGAACCTGCCTGGAGAGCACGGAGCCCCCTTCACCCCGCTGGGGCAATGCCAGCGCCCTTCTGCAGCCCTGCCCAGCTCTGCAGCACCCACCAGAGCAGGCACCCCACCCCTCCTCACCCTGCCCGCCCTGGGAGCACGCCTGGAAATCCTGACAGCCCCCGTGCCACCAGCCCCCAACACCCAGCAATGCAACGCCCTCAGCCCCGGGGGTGACATAAACCACAGCAGAGCTGATTAAAGACGCCAAACAGGCGAGGCTGTGCCTGGGGACAGCCACAGGAGGCACCTCCCCACCAGTCCGTGAGCTCTCTGCAGATTCCCACACCCAAACTGACCAGCCTCAGCTCACCCAGGCAGTCCTGGGATTGTGGCCACATCTCTTCTCTATTCCTGGTTTCCAAAAAATAATATCAGGGGCACCAGGGCCGGGGTGGCTGGGGGTGCTGGCAGCATGGGTGTCAGCCCTTGCCAGGACCCCCTGTCCCATGGGCACCACTGCCCCCATCAGCAGGGAACCACAGCAATCTCCATTTGACAGGGGAACAACCAAATAATCCTATTACCTTGAGAGCCCGCAGCTTGGTCTCCAGCTCCATTTTCCTCAGGAACAAGGCCCCATTGACAGTCTCTAACCTGAGGGAAGGGTGATGCTGCCCTGAGGCACAGAGGCTCTGCCCAGCCCAGCCTTGGGATTTCTGCCCCTCAGGCACTGCAGGGCTGTGGGGCAGCACGGTCCTGCCTTCAGTGCAGAGGAAATGAGGCCAAACCCCATCCAAAGGAGAGACACCCACCTCAAGTAGTTCCCTGAAGACTTTATCAAGTCCACTATTTGCTTGTGACCAAAGCCCTCGACGTTGACGCCGTTGATGCAGGTGAGGATGTCACCTGCCAGACACACACGGAGGCCAGAGTGGCATCAGCAGCCCCTGCCCACCTCCCCTGCTCCACAGGAGCACCACAGGCTCACAGGAGGGTCAGGGACACCCAGGGACAGTTACCAGTCTGGAGGCCGGACAGGTGGGCAGGGCTCTCCTCTTGGATCCTGCAGACACACGTGCACACCTCCAGGGAGAAATCATTCTGGTGGGGGAACCTGATAGTCTGTGAAAGCCACAGGGACAGGTTACCAACCCTGGAGCCACAAAAGCCAGTTAAATTCTGCACTTCTTCAATGAGCTGTGATGAGCAGAGTGCATTACATGTGAGTGAGATCAAAATGCTATAAACCCAACAATTAAAAATGCATTTGTACAGCAGAAAACAGCAGACACTTGACAGGTGCCTGTACACAGGATTTGGGGGGGAAGAAAAACAACAAATAAGTTTTAAAAACAGGCTGATGCCTTGTTTTTTGTTTTTGGTTTGGTTTTTTATTTTTGTTTTTGTTTTAAACAAAAAGTTTTACAGCAAGCTGGTTATTCAGCATTAAAAACTCTGTAACTTCAACCAAGACTATGTCATCGTGGGTGGGAATGGCTTTCTGGAAAGATGTCTCATGTTCCATGGGGAACCTTGTTCCACAGGATGGGACTGGGGCTTTCCAAGGGATTGACTCCTATTCATTGGGAATGCTGTGTGGAGTCAGCTGCTGCTACCAGGCAGCTCAGTTTGCATGGGAACTGAAGAGACAGAAGATTTAAACTTCTTTTTTCTCTTCTGGCCTCTGGAACTTGTCACCCACACACATCCCCACACTCCTCGAAGTGCTTTTTATTTTTGACTTGCACGTTTAAGTGAACATTTAGTAACTGTAATTACTCCAAATGCCTCGTGTGGTTATGGGTGCTGACATGAATTCAGAAAAATGCAAAATGCGGTGCCGCAGCCTGTCCGGATCCCGCGGCAGCAGGAAACCTTTTCTGTGACATGCAAATACCACATCTGTTTCCTGGAAACTTGCAATTGCCCCTTCTAACCCAGACACAGCTCACTGGAGTCCCAGTTTCTCAGCCAGGGTGCAACAAAGGGATGGAGGCCGGGGAAGTTCAGAGCTCCTCTGGCCAAACCCCCCGTGCCTGGGTGATTCCAGCCTTTGGACCAGCAGCAAAATTGGTGCCTAAGCTAAGAGTGACGAGTGAAGCATGAGCCCCTGCAGACGTAGACCTAAAGTTTCACATCATCTTGTTCTGCCTTGCCTGAATTTGTCTCCTGGTGAGGGAACTGCAGCTTCTAAACATCCTCAGTAGCTGATGGGTGCTGCCTTTCTGCAGCCCGGGCTTCCTGTGAAGCGCTCACACTGAATGCATGTTCAGGAAGAAAACGTGCCAAGAACAATTATTTTTAATCAGAATGCCACGTTTAATGAAAATCTGCCCTGACAATTTACACAAAAGCCCAATAATTGACTCAATTATTCTCCCTTCTGAAAGCTCTCCTCTGTTCACGAGCTGAGTGCTGACCCCCTCATTAGTCACAGACCCAAACTGGGCAAAGTTAAGCTTTTCCTAATACACTAATTTCACAGAAAACACTTTTTCCCTTTGTGTGCAGACAGAGGAAAGCACTTTGAAGGTGCCCTGCTGCTGGCAGGCAGATCCCTCTGCTCCCAAAGTCCATCTCTTTATTGCTGGGATCATTTTTCAGCTTTACCCAGGATTTTAGCAGACCTGCTGATCAGGAGTTACCTTTCTCACAAAACCCCACAAACACAGAATCTCCCACTAGCAGTACTCCTGGTAACATTCTGGTTCTCCTGCTTGATGACTTACTGACTTTCTACACACAGAATCTCTTCCTATATGATTTCACTCCTGCCCCAAAAGTCATGCTTAGCAGGTATTTATGGAAAAAAATTGTACATCTTCTTGAAAAGTGCATATCTCTCTGTGCATATTAAAGGAGGTAGAAAAAAGCCAGCATAAGTTAATTTTAAGAGAGTTTTTTGATCTCACTTGTTTGAAAATATTCTCATATACAATTGTCCCAAACATTCACTTATGGAGGTAAGAAGGCACCATCATTGCCTCTTATTTGGATTTGGATGGGATTTCTCATACATTCGGCACTTTGACTTGTGAGAAGACCAGAAATTCTCATCTGTGACCTTCACCATGAAAATATCCTCGGAGAGCCATCCCTGTCTTGTGTGAGTGCTGTGAGCCCTTCAGATTCCACAGGCTCTGCCAGAGCCCTTCCCCTGCTCGGGCCTGCCTGAGCTGCTCTGGGGGATGTGGCACTTCAGACTCTGCACCACATTTTGTTTTTAGTGAAACAGCTTGTCACTTCGTTCTTACCTGGATTTCAAAGCCAAACGTCTCTTTGTCTTCTTTCAATATAGAAACGAGGTGCCTGCAGGAGGAGCACACAGAATTCATGGGAGCGTGGGGGCTGCTCCTTGTGGGGCTCATTGCCACCCAAAACAGGGGTGTCCCCCCATTGTCCCTCCCTGTGCCATGGGGTGTCACCACAGTGTCCCTCCCTGTTCCTGCAGGGTGTCACCATACCCTGGGGTGTCACCACAGTGTCCCTCCCTGTGCCCATGGGGTGTCACCACAGTGTCCCTCTCTGTGCCTGTAGCGTGTCACCACACCATGGGGTGTCACCACAGTGTCCCTCTCTGTGCCTGTAGGGTGTCACCATACCCTGGGGTGTCACCACAGTGTCCCTCCCTGTGCCCATGGGGTGTCACCACACTGTTCCTCTCTGTGCCTGCAGGGTGTCACCACACTGTGGGGTGTCACCATACCCTGGGGTGTCACCACACTGTCCCTCCCTGTGCCATGGGGTGTCACCATACCCTGGGGTGTCGCCACGCTGTCCCTCCCACTGTGGTGCTCCTGTTCCCATGCCCAAGGCAAAGGTCACAGCTGCACCTGCCCATCCCAAATGCTGGGTACCACTCTGTGCCTCACACCCCGATCCCACCTGGGCTGCCACAGTTCCCCAGACACAGCTTTCATGCAGAACAAGCCAGGAGCAGTGACTCTAGAATCACAGAATCACAGAATTCATACCTCTGTGGCTTGGTGGGGTCACCCAAGGAGCTGGATCTGGCCAAGGCAAGCTGTGAAACAGCAGAGGAAAGGCATCAGTAGGTCTGTGGTTCTTTGAGGCACACAGATAAAACCAGCAGTTTAGAGAAGATCTAAAAACAGCTGCTGGCATGCCACCAACACCTCTGTCTTGGTCAAAGGAGAGCTTGAACTTTCTGACCAGGAGGAAAAGAATCAGAGGTCAAATCCTCCTGTCAGATGCTGGTGGCAAGCTCAGAGCACAGATCATCTCACTTTACTCCCTTTCCTCTAAAATTCTGTGGGTGTTTATGAACTGAACACTGCCAGGAGAGGCACACAGCACCCCCTGGCAGGGCGTGCACACCCTGAGCCCTGCACAGCATCTCCCAGCCAGGCCCCTGCTCAGGCCAGGGACACCTGTGCCTGGAGAGGTCTCTGGAAGAGCCAGGTCTGAGTCAAACCTGGGGTTTTCCCCTAAAAGTGAGCCAGGAACAGGGAGTTCCACTGTCAGTGAGATGTTTGCAGTCAGCAGAGCTGATGTCTGTTCAGCAGGATGAAATGGTGGCACGGTGTGACCTGCTGCAGAAACAGCCCCCTCATGGACGTGGTGCATTTCCTGCACCTCGGGGGGACAAGGGCAGGAGAGGGGGGCTGTGCATAATCACTCCTGCTGGGGGAATGAGAGGGCCTGGCAGGGCACCCCTGCCCTGGGCACGGGCCCTGCAGTGTGACCCTGGCCCTGGGGTAGCTCAGCCACAGCCACAGCCACAGCCACAGCACTGTCACCGTCCCCTCGCCACTCCCGGCCACCCAGGGCTCAGGCAGGAGCTGCAGCCCCCCGGGGCAGCCCCTCCCAGCACCGGGTGCGGCTCTGCCTCGTCCCCTCACACACGAGCCAAGGGAAGGTCAGGGCCCTTCTGCAGCCGAGCAAAGCAAAGCCCGGAGTGCCCAGCAATGGCAACGGAGTTTCTGCTTGTACTTTCAGATCCTCACAGCCCACAGGCACTTTCTGTTCGTGCTCCTTCATGTCAGACAAACAGCCCCGAGCTGAGCTGCTCAGCCGAGGGCTGACAGCCACAGCAGCACGGTTCTGTGGGAGCCCAGGGGACTGTGCTGCCCTGTGCTGGCCTGGGGAAGGGTCCAGCAGTGGAGCCAGCCCCGGCAGCTGTACAGAAACACCCCGGATCCATACGGAAATGGCTCATGGGGATCTGCTGCCAGCCTTGCGGGACAGGGCAGCCTGGCACAGGTAATGCACATTTGAAGGAGCGCCCAGACAGCACAAACCCTCCCTGTCTGCCAGCAGGGCTGGAAATGCAGAGTTCAGCCAGACCCAGGCTCAGCTGCCATCGCCCTTCACAGCCCGAGCATCCCTCACTGTCCCAGAGCTCCCCACACCGCCAGCGCTGCCAGAGCCCCCCTGCCACCCCAAACCAGCCCGCGGTCACCCTCCCGGCCGCCCAGCCCAGCCCAGGAGCGCGCGGAGCCCGGGGTCCGTCCCGGGCTGGGGGCACTGCCCGTACCTGCCGGCGTCCGCGGGGCAGTGTGCCCACCGTGCTGGCCAGGTGCTGCATCCTCCTGCCGTCCGCGGGCTGTGCCGGCTCCTCGCAGGAGCTGCAGCTGGAGCTGGGCTGCAGCAGCCGCCGCAGGGCCATGCGGGCCTCGGGGCAGCGCCCGGGGCTCGGGGCGAGCGCTGCGGGGCTCAGGGTGAGCAGTGCCGGGCTCGGGGTGAGCAGTGCCGGGCTCAGGGTGAGCTGTGCCGGGCTCAGGGCGAGCGCTGTGCGGAGTTCAGGGTGAGCAGTGCC
Organism: Myiothlypis coronata; assembly: GCA_035041385.1. Taxonomy (NCBI): domain Eukaryota; kingdom Metazoa; phylum Chordata; class Aves; order Passeriformes; family Parulidae; genus Myiothlypis; species Myiothlypis coronata. The sequence continues at coordinate 489,808 of JAWWLW010000300.1, read as the reverse complement.
GGGCTCGGGGTGAGCAGTGCCGGGCTCAGGGTGAGCAGTGCCGGGCTCAGGGTGTAGGCATCTCCTCCATGGTCACCCGGGGCTCAGGGTGAGCTGTGCCGGGCTCAGGGTGAGCGCTGTGCCGGGCTCAGGGTGAGCGCTGTGCCGGGTTCAGGGCTGTTCCCAGGGCTCAGGGCAGCTGCCGGAACTCAGGGTGAGCTCTGTGCCATGCCTGGTTCATGCTGAGAGCTGTGCCATGCCTGGTTCTTGCTGAGCGCTGTGCCTGGCCCCGCTGCCCCGCTCCGAGCAGGGCGAGGGCGGAAGGGCCTCCACGTGATCTGTGGTTTAGGTGCGACTTACACAAATCCCTCCTAGCAGAGCCCCGGGCTCTCGGTGCGCCTTGTGCTCACACGGGAGTTAAGAATCGGCCTTGGCAGTTACGGAAATCTGCTTAATTTTTCCATTCCTGCGCACAGTTCTCACCAGCAGCTGCTGCTCGGCCCGGGTTTGTCCTCGCAGCCCTGCCCGCCTCGGGCACTCACCTGACCTCGACCTGTTCACACTCTGACTTGCTCGGCATCCCTGGCATCCCTGCACTCACCTTTCGGCAAGGATGGGAAAGTAACACCGCCCTTGGCGAATGTGTCAGCGCAGTTCCTCCAGCTGCAGAGGGAAGCAGGAGCTGCAGGCCAGGAGCAGAGGCTGAGGCGTGGCAGGGTGAGGGCAGGACAGTGTCCGCAGCCAGCACTCGGGCCTCAGTGGGGACCGAGGCACAGCAGCTCTGGGGACACACAGCACAGCCCTGCAGAGCCCCCAGGGCACAGGGGGCTGCCAGGGACAGGCACGGTGCCAGGGACAGCCCTGGCCAGGTGTCATCCCTGCACCTTTCCTGCATGGCCAGAGCTGGAGGAACATTGATAGCTCTGAGGACTTCTGGCTCGGTTGGTTTTTCTCTCCAGTTATTACCTGAGCTGTTGTTGTTTCAGTGTGGCTTTGAAGAGCCTTCAGATTCCCTGCTCCATCATGGAGAGGCACAGGCAAGCAGCCCAGGGCCTGGGGGGTCGCTGGAGTGGGTGCCTGTCCCTGCTGCCCCTCAGGCACAGGTCAGCAGTGCAGGAGGATGGGTGAGCCCTGGGCAGAGCAGTTTGCCAGCCCTGGCAGCCACCAGCCAAGCCCTGAACATCTACGGAGCCCTGGCACAGCCCTGCAGCCACGGCTGGAGCCCTGTGTCCCTGTTCCTGGACACAGCCCTGTGCCCTGTGTCCCTGCTGCTGGCACTGCTGGTTGTCAGTGACCTGCAGCAGCTGCTGGCACAGCTGGCCACCCCGACAGACACTCACTGGGACAGTTCTTGTTGGGACAAGCACCAGGGGCAGTAACTGCACACCAGGAACACAGCAGCCAGACCTGGACACAGTTAACCCTGAGCCTGCAAGGGGAAAAGCAGGGCCCCTGTATCAAAACAGAGAAGTGATAAAAGCATACAGGTTACTGTCATTTTTCTGAGCAGAGACCTTTTATGTACCTTCAATGAAGTATTGCCACACACACATCAGGGACTGCCAGCTCCATGAGGAAAGGCTGGCATGGCCCAGGCAGGAGAGGGGGCAGCCAGGGCTGGGGGGGTGAGGGTTCTGGGCTCTGCCTGCCAGCTGTGTGGGAGTTCAGTGCAGGCTGGCACGACAGATCAAGGCAGAGCTGCCCTGCACACCTTCTGTAAGGGCCCTGCCTCTGCCCCCTGCAGCAGAGGAGCTGCAAGGTGGGTGTCCATGGAGGAGGGACAGGGATGGGTGACCATGGAGGAGCTGCAGGGATGGGTGACCATGGAGGAGGGACAGGGATGGGTGACCATGGAGGAGCTGCAGGGATGGGTGACCATGGAGGAGGTGCAGGGATGGGTGACCATGGAGGAGCTGCAGGGATGGGTGACCATGGAGGAGGTGCCTACTCTTGCTGGTGCAGATGAGCTCTTAGTGCCAGGGGATCCCCTCATTGCCCCGGATGGCTGAAATGTCAGTACAAACCCATCCTAAAGGTCCATCCCTCAGAAACCCGGCATCTCAGGGCAGAGAAACAGCCTGTCAGGAAACATCTGCCCCTCCCACCCGGAGGAGGGCCGGTGGCTGCGGTCCCTGCGCCTCTCCTGGCGGGCACACAGCGACAGGGAAGTGCTGCACACAGCAGCGCCACCACAACGGATTGAGATGTCTGTGCTTCATCTCCGCGTTCCTTGCGAGAACCCCTCCGGGCTCAGGGAAAGAAAGATGTTCAAAAAGCACAGCAGGCGAGGGGGAAGCTCTCTCCCTTTTCCTGAGAAAAATATCCGCGCCCCTGGGTGCCATCTGCTCACTCGCCAAGGCGCGGTGACCAGCGCGGGGAGCGGTGACTCAAAGCCTCTTCCCCTTTTCCTGCTCACGGTCACCGCGCTGAGTGCTTGAAAACAAAGCGCGTTTCGCTTCCTCCGGCAGCCCCTTCTGACGCTCCTGAAACCCAGTGACTCATCTGCAAACAGGCCGAGGGCAGAAATAAACGACAGCGCTCATCAGAGCACAAAGCAGGACCTCGGTGCGAGCTGCTCCAGCAGCCCCGGTACCCTGCGCTGCTCTGAGCCCTGCACAGCCACACACCCCGCATCCCCGGCGGGAACCCCTGAGCCCCGGCAGGCACCCCTGACCCCCAGCAGGCATCACTCACCCCTAGCAGGCGCCCCTCATCCCCTGAAAGCGCCCCTCATCCCCGACACGCGTCACTCAGCCCCGACACGCACCCCGCACCACAGCAGACGCCCCCGCACCCCCGGCCCGCCTGCTCCTCCCCGGCAGGGCTCGGAGCTGCTCAGGGCCGGTTCAGGGCAGAGCAGCCCCGGCAGGGCTCACGGTGCCCGGGACAGGGCAGAGCAACCCCGGCAGGGCTCACGGTGCCCGGGACAGGGCAGAGCAGCCCCGGCAGGGCTCACGGTGCCCGCAGTGGTCACACACGGATGCCCTGCCCCAGCCTCCTCGCGGGCACGGCGCAGGTTCAGTGCCAGGGCTGGAGCCATGGGGCGCCCTCCTCCAGAGCAGGCAGCTCCTGCCCGGTCCAGCCTGGCCCCGAACGCTTCCAGGGCTGGAGCACTCATCCCTCCGAGGCTGCAGCGCCCGCAGGGTGTCTGCCCACAGCGCCGTACCCCGACGAAGGAAGGAGCCATCCTCCCGCGGTGGGACACGGCCCTCGGGGGCTCAGGAGCCGCTCCCCTCCTCAGCTGCCAAGCGCGCACCGGGCGCTGCTGGGGAGCTCATTGACCCAGCGATCAGAACCTGGGGAATCAGCCCGCTCTCCTTCCCAGCCAGCCCCGCACCGAGCGGCGTCTCCCGAGGGCGGCAGCCTCGAGGGCCGGGATGCGCAGCCGGGGCACGACACCCAGGGCAGAGGCACCACCCGCCTCCACCTTTCCAGGTGTGCTGGAAAAGAATGAATCCCGCGAGGCAGAGACGCCGCCGGTGCTGGAGGGGCAGCACGCAGCTCTCCGCAGTCGTGTGGCCGGGGGATGGCAGCCGATGCTCGCCGTGAGCCGAGGCTGTGCCGGTCCATCGGACCCCGCCTGCCCGGGCACAGCCACCGCCGGGCACAGCCACCCCCGGGCACAGCCACCGCCGGGCACAGCCACCGCCGGGCACAGCCACCCCCGGGCACAGCCACCGCCGGGCACAGCCACCCCCGGGCACAGCCACTGCCGGGCACAGCCACAGCCACCGCCGGGCACAGGGACACCGGCCTGGAGGCGGGCAGGGACCAGAGAGCCCACGAGTAACTGTTACAATGCAAACGGCTCGTTAAGGGGAGGAAAACCCCACAGTATCCTCCAAAAGCCACTGTAGTTCCTTGGGTCACAGCACGGCAGATTTCATTGGCGTGCCTTAAATTAAAATAAAGTCTGACTTAAATTCCCGGATTATGGCTGTGCAAGGGGAATTTTCAAGCATGCACACTCCAGAATTGAGTGCTCAGGGCGAGCTGGTCTCACTCAGATTTGCACCACTGAAAATGTCACTGGGGGGAAGAGCAGGATCAGGGAGTGCTGTGTGAAAGGGAGCTCAGGGAGAGCTCCCACTGCTGTGGGTGCAAGAGCCACGAGGGAAGGGTTCTACAGGTTCAACCCTTCTCCCCTCACACGATTAACATAAGAACAGTTTCAGGCCACGGGAACACAAGGGCAGAGTATGCTGAATTTATTAAAATTGCCATGTCTTCCCCAAATCCGCATACAAAATACAACAGCTAAACCATTATTTACATCCAGGCAGCTGCAATATCGAGCAATAACTTTAGCAATAGTTTTAAAAATAACTCTGCAGTGTACACAGATCAGATATTTCACAACACGAGGGTTGAAGTTAGCATTGCACTGCTATACTTAGTTCAGAAATATTACAGTGTTCCAGATAAAATACTCACACTTCTTTTAAAAACAGACAACTGAGGAAGTGGTTTGTAGATTGACAAAACATGACACGTTTTTCTTGAGGACTGAGAATCACAGCAGGCTTAGACACAATGTCATAGCTACATTCAAAACACATCTGGTCCATTTATGCCAAAAATACATTCAGTGTAATTACAATTTATTGCACATTTCTTATATTCTGTAGAAATACATTGTACCTCGATGCTTATTCCCTGTACATTCATAAATATTGCTCTGCCCATTAGGGCAGAACATGGACATCTTTCCCTAAAAGCGTTGGGGATTTGAGGTCCCACGGCCTGTGGGGATGGTCCCTGGGATCACAGACACAGCCACGGGCAGAGGAGGGGACAGACATGCAGGGGACACCCAGGTGCTGGCCCAGAGCTCCCCAAGGACACCCCAAGGACACCCCAAGGACATCCTCACTGACCCAGAGCAGGGGGTTTGAGCCATACCCTTCACCAGCACACAAAGGCTGAGCCTGTCCCCTGCACCCAAAGGAGGTGCCCAATGTGTGCCCACCTGCAGCCCCAGTGCCCACCTGCAGTCCCCGGTGCCCACCTGCAGCCCCAGTGCCCACCTGCAGCCCTCAGTGCCCACCTGCAGCCCCAGTGCCCACCTGCAGCCCCCAGTGCCCACCTGCAGCCCCCGGTGCCCACCTGCAGCCCCAGTGCCCACCTGCAGTCCCCGGTGCCACCCTGGCCCTGTCCTGGGATGCTGCCCCCTGGCAAAGCCCAAACTCCTCCTTCCCATGAGCTGGGGCAGCCTCGAGCCCAGCCTGGCACAGCAGCTCTGGGCACTGAGGAGAACTCGCCCTGCTCAAAGCCCAGACCCACTGAGGGGACCGGGCATGTTTCTAAACTCATTTATTTGTAATTCCTGAATCTAGTACCAGGCAAAGTGACACAGCAATTACTAAAATATTGTAGGACTCTTCCTAGTGTCATGTGAGGGAATGAGCTTGATTAAGTGCAAATTATAAAAGTAGGGAAGTGCAGAGGAGATTACAGCCTGAATTTCTAAAGGAGTGTGTGGGGGCAGCAGTTCAAGTAATACAAAAAAAAAATTAGGGGTTACAGGAAACATTAATTAACTTTCCCTTTCAGTGCATAATCCCTACATTAAACTTTAGATTGTTATTAGAAGCAAATTATAAAATATTGCTTATTCCCCCCCTGTTAGAAGCATCAGTTAGGAGAAGCTGAATGTGGTAACAGGTTTTGAGCATCCTTGACCTTGAAAATTTTATGAGCTTAAGAACTTTTGCTTTAAGTGAAGATTATCAGGAGCATTGTGACCTCTGAGGAAACCCAAGCCTCCCTAAACTGCACAGAAGTGTCTTGGCATAACCCCTGTGCTTAAATTAGAAGAGGACAAAGCCACATGGAGGGGAAAGGCCACTAAAACAAGAGTTCTTTGGAGTTTTTCTAGAGGACTGTAGAGTTTACAAACATTTCAGAGCTCAACACAACATCAGCCCCTTGGCTCAGTTACGCTCAACTCCAATTCATCAAAATGCACATTCACCTCTCAACAGCAAAAGAGAAAAGAAAACCAGAGCAAAAAAACTGAGGTGGGTGAAAAGCCAGGGCAAACAGACCACGATGTCTGACGCCAAGAGCTATGTCCAGGGAAAAGGCTAAAGCACTTCTGGGGCTGGAGCTGTGACCTGTGTGAGGAGTAGCTGAGCCTGAGCATCCTCCACCCACACTTCCCAGCCAGGCACAAAAGGATCTTGCTCAAATTACCAGGCTGGTCAACAATTTTCAGAGACTCCAGGGGGGAAACTGAAACTCTTTTCCCACTTAAAAATAAAGCTTTGATTCTTCCTTTTTAAGATAAATATGTTCTTGTACATACTACAAGAAGAGATGCTGGACCTTAGCCTTGCAATTTTTTTGATAGTGAAGTCAGCACCAGGCCTTGGATCATTCTGCTGCTGAGATCACCCCTCCAACAGCCCAGAGTCACATCACTGAGCTCCACGGGGACTTCATGAACTTGAGGAACTGAATCACGGGACCCCAGAATGGTTTGGGGCAGCAGAGACCTTCCAGCTTGTCCCGTTTGACCTCCCAGGGACACCTTCCACTGGGCCAGGCTGCTCCAAGCCCCATCCCCTGCCCTGGACCCCTAAGGCAGCCTTGGCGAGGTGTGAGAAACTGCCTGCAGCAGGGCTGGGCTGCAGTGGAGGGGAGCAGGCTGCAGGGCTGGGCTGTAGCAGACAGAAGCAGGCTGAGCACTGGGCTGCAGCCCTCCGAGCCCTGCAGGCTGAGCAGAGCAGGCTGCAGGACTGGGCTGCAGTGGAGGGAAACAGCCTGCAGGGCTGGGCTGCAGGGCTGGGCTGCAGTGGAGGGAAACAGCCTGCAGGGCTGGGCTGCAGGGCTGGGCTGCAGGGCTGGGCTGCAGGGCTGGGCTGCAGGGCTGGGCTGCAGGGCTGGGCTGCAGCACTCCAAGCCCTGCAGGCTGAGCTCTCAAGCTGCCCAAAGCCACCACAGCAGCTCCCAGCCAGCAGGCACCCACGGCCTGCTGAGGGCGAGCACAGCAGGTGAAACCCGAGGCATGGGTGGCACCACTGACCCAAACTCAGTAAAATTTAACGTGTTCTTGCCCGCAACAGCTCCAGGGAATTGATATCTCCAGAGAAGAGATTCAAACGCTAATCAACTAACAGCTCCTGCCACAGAGCTGCGGGGGCCACACCAGATTTCTGCAAAGCTTTGCTATTCTAGAAACATCTTCAGGATTAATTCCTACGGGCCAGATGGATTTAGAAACATGTAAATAACCATATAGAAAATGTATAATTTTTCCCATTAAAATTCTCCAACACTATATTCAAATATACGGGCCACGGAGTGGGCCAAAATTCACAAAATGCCAGAACTTTGTTGAATTTTAACACAGCAACTCACGTTGCTGGCTTCTGATATTAGGGAGACCTGGTCAGAAATGTAAATATTCATCACCAGCCTGGTGCTGTTAAAAAATTGTGTAAGAAACCTCTGAACACACTGCACTGGCTTTTGTTAAAGCTTCTCCCTAATACATCAAAAGGCACTAAAAAGAATGCTGCCAGTGACTGGAAAAACATTGCTAAAAGTAAATATTTTCTCAGTTTAGGTAGGAATTTCTCCTGCTTCATCCCTTCACAGCTAACAGAAAAGTGTTGCCTCTATTATTTTTCCTAATAACTGTTAAAAGGAAAAGTTTTCCCTTGATTGATCTGTTCAATGAACAAAAGACAGAGTAAAACAACTCAAATTTTAACCATGATACTGTATGCGAAATTAAGACAATAAAAATAAATGTTAATAGGGACTGACTCAATGATTTTGCTCACAGTGTACACACTTAGTGGAATTTTGGTTTGAGGACAGAATATGAGGTTTGTCTCACAAACAGGCTTTAACCACCACCAGACACTTCCAGGACGTTTGGGGTCTGACAAGGATGAAAAGCACAACAGCAAAAGGTATTTTTACACCGCCATGATGCTTTAAGCTCCTTCCTGCCATTCACGGGTGCCTGATTTACTGAACAAAGCCAGAGCAAGTCACGGACTTGCTGTACCAAAGCCGAACCGTGAGCCCGAGCTGCGCGGTGCCACGGCCGGGCACAGGCCGGAGCCGGGCACTGCCCCGGGCGCCGCAGCGCCGACCGCGCCGTCTGAGGTAGAGCAGAAACAAAACCAGCGCCACGCTGGGAGCCGGGCAGCCCGGCGCCCCTCGGTCCCGCGGGGCTGTCAGGCCTTGCAGTCCTCGGGCACGCAGAGCTGCGAGATGGTTTTCTTGACGCGCAGCGCCGTGAGACGCGCGGCACCGCTGGGGCGCCAGCACTCCCGCATCAGCCGGCCCAGCACCCGCAGCGCCTGCCGGACACCAGCGGGCACTCAGCACGGGCTGGGCACGGGATTCAGTGCCCCAGGGAATGGGTACTGACCGGGGCTGGGGACAGGGATGGAGTGGGTACAGACAGGGGCTG